>VWZX01005690.1:1321354-1624807 GCA_013399015.1 Galbula dea
GGGGGGGAATATCCCATTTATACCAGTTACATCTAAGCCTGTTAGAAACTCCAATCTGTCAAATAACATTTAACTAAAAGTATCTTTAGGGAGGGAAAACTTCCCACTGACAATATAAATAGCCCATGCCCAGAATTCAACAGCCCCACTTTGTGGCTGGGCTCTGCAACCTGCATGCCCAGAGGCAGGAGGAATTTTTGTTTCATGGCTTTGGTTGACAGGTTTTATTTTAACAGGGAAGTGGCTTTCAGCTCTGGAAGCTGGGCTGGCTGATCAAAATGGTATACAGAACAGGACTGGAAGAGAAGGCAAACTTGGTATGGGGTAGGGCAGTAATCTGGAGATAAAAATTGTTCTCAAAGTAGAATAGCAGCAAGAGTTAAATGAAATGCATCCCTCCAAGAAAATTTCTGCTGGTGGCTTTTTGCACCACAAGACCTGAGAGAGTTCAAACCTGTTCTTCAAGCAAGGCTGAATGCAAGTTTGGGCATCACTTACAGTGGAAAACCATAAGACAGCAAAAAAGCAAGCACACAGCACAAATATGGTTCATGTTCTCTGTTGACAGAAGGTCTGGTCTGTTGGAGAGGAGGCAAGACAGCACAGAGTAGAAAGCAGGGCTGGAACATGAGTATATAGGGACATGAGGCTTGAGACATTCCAGTATTTGCTCCAGGGAGAGTCCAAACTGCACGTGGTTATGATGTGGTAACAAAGTTGTGCCCTGGGGACATAGGGCAGCTGCATGGACACAGGAATCCATAGGGCAAGCTAGGAAGTCACTGATTACACAGGGGACCCAGGACACAAGTCAGGGTGACCCCAGATCCACCCCAGGGCAGGATGAGGAGAGCTGGGCAGGAGGCAGCCCACACTTCTTATTTGCACAGCACACTGCAGAAGTTTCCCTCCAAACCTGCAGGCTTTGATCAGTGAGGAAAGACACCAATTCTCCTGCTTTGTACCAACACATCCAACTTTAAGCCTTCCTGCTGCTGGCTGTGATTTTGCTCATCCTCAAGGCACACAGCAAGGTAAGGTTTTCCCCTGTGGTTTATGTAAGTATCAGGAATAAATCCAGTGTCTGGGTCACTCTCTTTGCTGAACTGGAGGAGGGCAATGCCAGCTGAGCTGTGCAGCCTGTTCCTGCCTCCTTCACCCAGGTATTTCTAGTCTCCCATCACCTCCCAAGTCTCTGCTGTCGTCACCAGAGTGGTCATGGTTCAGCTAGATTCAGTTGAAGGGAGGAAAAGGCACAAAGGAATTTTAAAGTCACTCTTCTATAACAAATTGATTTCTCAGCCTTCAGAAAGAATTTTCATCCTCTGGTGTAATAGGCACTGCTCCCTTAACTTCATTTGAAAGTAAAAAGCAGCAGATCCTAATTAGTTACATCCACCAGGAACACAGAAATTAATTCCACACAAGATTTTCATGTGGCATAAGGAAGTCATGCTGCAGACACCAGTCAAAGCTCTGGCAAGATCTGGATCCAACAGGAGCCAGAGCAGGATCCACCACTCCTGAAGGCAACTAAAAATTGCTACACCTGGCCACCACAATCCAGACACAATTCAGTAGTCAGAGGTCCTTGTTACTACCCAAGGACTTCCTCTGCCCTTTAGGCTGCCCCAGCCAGGCCCCATCAATCTCCTGGCTATAGGAACCCTTCCCAGACATTGTCCTCTCTCATTAGCCACAAGCTCTTTAGATACCTTCCTAAGAGGGATGCATCTGTTGGCTAATGGAACAGCTAGCAAAAGGCACCTCAGTAGCTGGTCATGGAGCAGCAGGTAGCATAGCTCACTCCTGCTTCACAGACAACATCCCAGCTGGAAAGGGTCAAAGGCTACCTCCCTTCCAGACCCAGCTCTCCATTCAGCTAGGCTCTGAGGTGACCAAATAAGAGTCTTAAAGTTCACCTCAGAGGGAACTGGGTTCAAGGGTTGCCTTCAGGCCACAAACACAAGTCACATAAGCTTATTTGACTTCAGCTGACACAGTAGCAAACACTGTATTAACTCATGAACATGTGGCCAACATACAAAGTTCTCTTTTGAGTCTGCATGGCACAGATGCCTCATAAAATGTGAAGTATTCTGGGATGAAGAATCCATAGGGACAGCTCTTGCTCCAGCAGCATGAGGCAACACACGCAGGAGGTCTGGCATAACTCAAGTCAGTGAAGTGCAAGTCAGCACAGGGAAAAAGCAGTGTATCATCTCCATCTGACTTAAACAAGCACATACAAGTCAAATTAACACCCTGAAGACAACAATTGTTTGGATTGCAGCAGCACCTAGAGGTCAGAAGGAAGATGAAGATCACCCTGTGCTGGGCACTGTACAGGTACAAGGCACATCCCCTACCCACTCAACATCAGAGACCACAGGGAGAAGGGAAGAGAGCTTCTCTCCCTGCATCTCACAGGGTGAAACACTGAAGACAAAAAGAATGCCCAAGGTCCTGGGGAAACCTGAAACAAAGCCAGACACTGATTCCCAATCCAAGGTCTGACTAGCAAGGGTCCCTCTCCCTGCTGTGGTGGAGACTAAATGTTCTGCTCAGCCCTGTGTTAGGATGACCACATCACTCACAAATGCTGAAACTACGAGTGAGTTGTTCAAAATGTCCCAAAACCAGATGTCAACAAAACCAACTTTGCATGCTAAGCTATCATGTAATTTTTGCTCAGGCCACCTATTATTGCAGCACAGCTATTTTAGAAATGTTTGTCCTGTTTTTCACATCCTTCTGTCTAATGGAGACAGACTGCAAAGGCCTCCAAAAAATCCTGGTGATCTTTTCACAGAATGGTTAGGGTTGGAAGGGACCATCAGAGGTCATCTAGTCCAATCTCCCTGCTCTAACAGGGTCCCCTACAGCACATTACTCCTTGTGTCCAGATGGCTTTTGCCTATCTCCAGAGAAGGAGACTCCACTACCTCCCTGGGCAGCCTGGGCCAGGGCTCTGTCACACTCACAGCAAGAACATGCATTCTTCCTCACGTTTAGGTGGAACTTCCTGTGTTCTCATTTATGAGTTGCCTTGCATCCTATTGCTTAGCACCATCAAGAAGAGCCTGGCTCCATCCTCTTGCCATCCTCCCTTCAGATACTTCTATACATTCATAAGCTTCCTCCTCAGCCTCCTCTTCTCCAGACTGAGCAAGCCCAGCTCCCTCAGAAGTGAGATGCTGCAGCCCCCTCATCATCTTCATAGCTCTCCATTGGACTTGCTCCAGGAGTTCCCTGTCTCTCTTGGCTTTAGAAACCTCTAAACCACCATTCTCAAATGTAATAAGCAAATCCAAATTTGATCTCTGGAGTAAAGAGAGCAAAAAGAGTCATCCCCAGATCCCTGGCAGTGCAGCACACCACATTTCCACTGTGATGCCAGCTAGCCCCTACTCTGCCAACCTGCCCATCTAGGCCAGACCATCTTCAGTCACAGCACTCACGTGATTTCAGCAGGAAATTCCTTGCCTGGAGACAAGGGGAGGACAGCACTGATGACTTGGAACATGAGATTAGGGAGACAGGGGAAACCTGCCAGGAAACCAAAGACACACAGCAGGCAGAATAGCCTGTGAGCTCAAACATGCTAAAGTCACATAACCACTGTGTTCTACATATGTCCTGCATACATAGATATCATCAGCACCAATTCCAGCTATTTCTGTAAGTCAGAGACATAAAAGTAGTTACTTCCCATCTGTTCACCAAGAGCTTCCCTAAGGCATCCACACCTCCACCAGTCCTGCAAGCTCCTTGCAGAGGTGAGGTGTGCTCCCTCTCTTCAACTCTGCCACCACCTCGGCTATTTCCAGGGGCTGAAACAGCTCTTGCTGCAATAGTACAGAGGTGCTTTTAACAAGTTCCAAGGGAACCCTTCACTGATCCCCTTCCCTGACCCACAGAACAAGCTAATCACACTCTTCCTCTGCCATCCTCCTGTGAGCCAAGAGCTCTCCAACCCTCAGGCTCAGAGCACAAAGCTCTTTGTCACCACACTGCTGCTCAAATCCAGCCCAAGTTAATACACAGCCAGTAGCTGTCACCACAAGGCTTATTCACTTGAGTATTCAGTAAAATTCCTACAGGACACCGAAACTAACGCTGCTAGGGTATCGCTAAATTTCACCTCCGAGACAGATACAAAATATTTACCTTCTGTCTAAGGTTACATCTAAATGTATCTTAAAAGAAAGCAACATGTAACTCTTTTCCTTTTCCCCTTGAATGGACAAAGGCAACACTGCCTTTAGCATTACATGAAGTCCAGACTTGCATAGTTCTGAAAAGTCACTTAGCAAGCACTAGCAGCTGGAAAAAGATGGGAATATTCTACAGTGTTGCAATCCCTGGGATATGTGCAGAATGAACTGGAACCATTCCAGAGGGAGCTCTGCCCCGGGAGGGACTTTCTTCCCCATTTCCCTTGCAAACACTAGTTAATGCTGCCTTAACCTCTGTGCCGAGTTGTGTCCTCTCTCCCTGCCTTCCATGTCAGAAAGCCAACAATTCTTCTGTCTCAGTTTTCCCACTGGAACAAGAGAAAGTTGCCTTCTCTAGAAAGATCTGTGGTGCTCAGAGAGCTAATTGCCCAATGTGCATTCAGGTCAGGTACCCACTGTAGCGACATTAATGAGGGAGATGGAGACTGTTTATGACACAATCAAGGGAAGTTAGTAAACATTACAAAAGCCAACAGCTCTATTGAAAATATGTAGCCCTGCAAGAGAACACAGAGCAAAGGAAGGGAAAGGGAGGCCCAGGAGGGAGGAACAAGAAGTGCTTTTATCTGGATTTTCATGTCATGTCTGAGTATAGCATTATCTCATGTGCTTCCTGTATGTGATCAATAATGTCTCTGTGATGTCAATGCAGTACAGCAATGGTTTCCCCAGAACATGCCCATGCCCCTCTCCCAGGCTCAGAAATTTCCAGAGTAGCTTTTTAAAAGCAAAGGGCCAAACTCATTGGAGCTCTGGGGCACTGGTGCACACGTCCCCAGCATGAGCTTGACACACACACTGTCAAGGACCACAGTCCAGGGCAATCATTTGGTGGCCATAGTGCTTCCTGTGCATTCAAGGTCAGCCAGTAGCAGAAAAAGGCAAATGAGACTATCTGCAACTGTAAAGGAGGGCAGGACCTGCAGGCAGGTATTTCACAGCCCAGACTCTGTCCAACAAAAACCCTCAGAGGTTACATGCAGCTAAACTGGATGCACTTAAAACTAGTACCAGACCAAAACCCCATAGAAGTCAAAGTATTAGCTCAGGCTCATGTAATACTTGCTCAACTCGTCTGTGGGGCACAATCACAGAGCTTGACTTTTCCAACAAGCCCCAAGGGAGAGCCTATGTTCAATATCAGGAGGTGGCCACCACAGACACACCAGAGAGTCATGACTGCTTGACTGGTTCCAAAACCCTGTGCTTCCAACAAGTCTCCCTGGAGACTAACAGTCCTGCTGTAGCCACAGCAATGAAATCAACAGCACCAGAAAGGTTAGCAAGAGTAGACCTGGAGAGGTGCACAGGACCTGTTTTCCAAAGGATGCATGTGGTATACTTCTGCTGTACCACAGAGCTGTAAATAAGAGAAGGTCTCTGTAAATAGAAGAGTCTTGCCCAGTCAGCACACAGATTGTCTGCTGTGAGCACAACAACAGAGCAGATGCCTTTGATTAGGATGGGCTGAAGTCAGGAAAATACCAAGGTATATAGTGAAATGAACAAATATTTCTTTGTGGCATGCTTTGTTCCACCCCATTCCTCTTCCTAGCAGGAGTGTACCTCCCTCAGCACCACCAAATAAAGGGTCCTGGCATCCCTTGCTGGTACAGGTACCTTCTGCAGTTCTTACACCTGAGCTACTGCTCCCATACAAGAAAACTACACAGAGGAAAAGGGACTGGTATCAAAGTCTGATTTTACACCAGAACAGTTGCCTGAAGTTCCACCTGGATATGCCTGCTGGATGGAGTTTAGAGTCACTGAAGCAAAGCTACAAGTTTTTACACTGTGATACTGGTGAAGTTAAGGAAAAAAACTCCTAAGTTACAAGTCCAGTTAACAGTGCAGTAAAGACAGAGACCCCTGTCAACATGTACTGTCAAGGCCTGCAGAGCACTGCAGGGAGTTTCACCATGACACACCCTGCCAGAGCCACCTGGACCAAACCACAGGAGAGGTGCTTCCCATTTCTCTTCTATTCTCTCCTCACTAAACAGCTAGTAGCAGTGGTTCCTGTGCTGCACAGGCACACATTAGTGACAGGCAACCCCTCACCAGGATTTCCTTCACAAAAATGACCAAACTCAATTCCCCAAAAAGTTTTCAAGAAAAGCAAAAAAGAAAGAGATCCAGCCTGCTGAAAGCCAGCACGTGTCTCTGCAGCTCCAGCTCCACCAGCACAGGCAGACCAACAGCTTTAACTCTGCATTCTCTTCTCATTTTCCCAGGAGTTGCAATACAGTACACGACACCCAAGAAACACCTGCTGTGTTATGAGCCAATGCTCATTAAATAGACAACCCAATTACTGAAAAACATGCAAAGAGAACTGGTGAAAAGCTATTGTATTGCATAGACTTCCAGCATTCTTTTTCTTTTCCCTCTAATCCAGATAACTGCATCACCTCCACTTCTGACTGCTGAGGAGAAATAAATTGCTATGGGGATGAACAGCATCAACAAGGCTCCAATCAGTGCCCTAAGGCCTCAAATTGACTCCAGTTTAGACCTTTCTTTTTATTTTTGGTCTAAATGGAAAGAAAGGACAAGACACAGTATATTCATGAACACTAGCCAGCCTGAAGCTGGGTTTTCTTGTCGGTTTGCTGTTGGTTTTGTTTGTTGGGTTTTTTAGTTCCCTCAGCCTTGTGTGAATTTCTGTAGCACCCAAATTTAAAGCTGAGACTTCAAGTCTCTCTGCAGTGCGACCAAGAACCTCCCATGCAAAATGCCCTGCACAGACCACGTTTCAACATCAGCTTCCCGGGCAGAGGAAGCCGATCTCGCCGGGCTGGTGCCAGGGAAAGCCCCAGTCTCGCTCGCAGCAGCCTCTGCACCCACAATCCCATACACCGGGGATGCCCCATAGAGGAAACGCCACCACCTTCCCCTCCCTCTCTCACTTACTCCAGCTGGGTGCAACAGCTTCTCGCTTCCCATGGCCGAGCTTTCCTTCCCCTCCCTGGAAAACCCACAGCCGCCAACCAGATCCTTCCCTTCCCTCCCGGTTCCTCTCCCTCCCGCCGAGGTGCACCGAAGCTCCACGGGATACAGCTCTGGGACCTCCCCGGGAGGGTCCAGGTCCGAGTCCAGGTGGCTCCGGTCACCCCCCATGGCCCCCGCTCACCTCGAGTAGAACCGGCGGGCGGCAGAGCCCGGGCTGTCCCCACCAGGCATGCAAGCCATGGGCACCGGGCACCGGCCCCGCCGAGCCCTGGAGCCGCCCGCCGGTACCGGGCACCGGAGTATGGCAGCGGCGGGAAGTGATGCACCGAGCAAAGAAACTCGCGGGCAGGCTCCTCCTCCGGCTGATGTCAGCCCGTGGCGGGCAGTGGCCCTGCCTCCTCCTCCTTCGCCCGACCCGGGGAGAGCAGGGCTCAGCACCCCGGAGGGCATCCTGCTGCCGAGATGTGCTGGGGAGCGAGGGGTGGCAGCCCCGGGGTGGGGTGGGCTGTAGGTCATGCCTGTGCCCTGTACTCAACATCCCATCGTGGTGCATCAACACTGAGAGTCGTGGAATTATGAAGGTTGGAAAAGACCTCTAAGAACATCTACTCCAACCATTAACTTAACACTGGAAGTCACCACTATACCATATTCCTCAGCACCACATCTACGTGTGTTTTGAACACTTTCAGGAATGGTAACTCCATCACTGCCCTGGGCAGCCTGGGCTAATATCTAACCCCTCCTTCAATGAAGAAATTGTTCCCAATATCCAACCTAAACCTCCACTGACACAACTTGAGGCCATTTCCTCTCATCCTGTTGCTTGTTACCTGGGAGAAGAGACCATCCCTTACCTCTCTCCAACCTCTTTTCAGGGAGCTGTAGAGAGTGAGGTGTCCCCTAAGCCTCATTTTCTCCAGGATAATCGACTCCAGTTTCCTCAGCCACTCCTTATAAGACTTGTGTTGTAGTTACTTACCTTCAGAGCCACAGCAGCCACCCACACACCCCAAGGTGCAGACAGTTTCTGACCCACAGCATGTGTAGCCACTTAATAGCCAGATGAGAAGTCTCTGGGTTTGCTTAGCCTATGTCCTTTTGTCCTCAAATGTAAACACCTACACCTGGAGGCAGAGAGAAAGATCTGGAACAGCTGTGTCTGCCTTAGGTGGGTTGGTGGGTAGGGGTGTGGTGGTGTACCATAGAGGTCTGTGCCCTTTCACTAAGGCTACACAAACAGATGTAGCCACAAAACAAAGTCGACTTTGGTTACTATCTGTTGCAGTGAGGAATCCACCTGGAAAAGGGGTGTTTCCATCCAGCCCACAGCAGCTTGCTTTCTGTGTTAACTGTGTCCTGTTGAGCTTTGGGGCCTTTGTTTGTTGTCAACCAAATATCTCGAGGTCATCTTCAGAGGCTGCATCCAACTCCCTCTGTCGAGGCTTGAGATGGTCCTGTAAAAGTTAGTGAGCTCTTCAGGAAGCAGAGGCCTGTCTGTAAACTGGTGCCACTTATCCAGCAACACAGAGTTAAACATCATTATTGTTACAGACACCTCAAAGAAGTACAGCTTCTAGCAGATTCTAGCACCTCCTTGCTCTGCAGACACAAGAACCCTGTGGTCAGAAAGAATCCAGAGCCATGTCCTACTTACTAGCCTGTTTCATCCTGGGGACCTGCTCAAGAGCTCCTCTCAAGAGCAAGCACAGATCCTGCTCAGGAAAAAACATCATCAATAACACCACACTAGCAAACCACAGAAGCCTCTTTCTCAAGAGCTAATTGATTGAGCATTTAAATTAAACCCAAAAACTCATAAACAAACCTGCATCTGTGTCTTAGCTTAGGAATAATCTTAATTCTGTAGCTAAACTGCAGCAGAGAAAGCTGAAGAACTCGTGCTGAAAGCTGCCTCCTCACCCAGGGAGGTGCCAACAGTGTCCTAAGTACATGATATACCACCCTAAAAAAAGGAACTACTCTTCACTCCTGAGCAACCAGCTAACCATAAACCCACTGGAGGGGCTGCAGGCAAACCCATGGGCCAGGCTGGGACACCATGCCTCACACCAGCCAGTTTTTATCCAGGGTTGTGGTTTTACTAACAACAGCAAACATCCTGGCACAAGCAGCTGTTCACAAGCACATGGAAAAAAGGAACTGTTCATCTTTAAGAGATTTTGATATTCCCAAGGGTTGTGTTTGTCTATGCCTCTCCCCTTCCCATTCCTCTTCAAGTCAAGAAGACTAGTGCAAAAGATGAAAACCAGCTGCTGTTGCTGCTGGCTACAGCCTTTCCTCGACCACAGGAGACAGAGGGTGCTTGGCTGGGTTGGCATTTAATGAATGTGGGCAAATAGAGTAACTGCCCTTTGGAGGAACAATGCTGGAAAGGGGAGCAAAAGAAAGGAGGGTGGAGGCCAGCTTCCACTTTGGGCTCCAGCCAGATAGATGGTGTTCCACAGAGCTCTGGGCAAATGGGTCACCCACACATTAATGACACAGGAGTCACTGATTCCAATTCCATGGCTTGGGTTCTGCAGAAGGTCAGGCTGAGATGAGCATAATGGTCCCCTCTGGCCTTCAAATTCATGAATTTGCAAGGGATAATTTATCATCTGACAGACTCAGCTCCTTTTTTTCTTCTGGTAGAAGTGGCAAACAGGTCACAATAGATTTGAATTCATTAGATGAAACAATTCAATTACTTTGCTGTGGCCTGAGTTTGGTTAACCCTACATCTTCATGCCAAGAAGCTCCCTGCAAGCACTTGGACCTAAGCCACAACTCAGATCCATTGCTCAGCTGCAATGAGACAGGCAAATTACAAGAGTAGAGAGAGAAAGAAACCTCTATACTTTAAAAATGCCACTAATTCATCTGGTGAATTGTGTCCACATTGTGTCATGTGTCAAGAAGGACGTGGAGCAATTAGAAAGACTACAGATGAATGTGACAAGTGTGACCTATGAGAAGAAGGCAAAATAAATTGATTTGTTCAGATAAGATCAGGAGAGAGTAGAGTAATAATCCTTAAACATGAAAAGGGCTGCTGCAAAGAGAGGAATGGATCCCAAAAAAGAGGGTAGGATGCAAAATAGCTGGGCTAGAATCCATCAAAGGTTCACTGTAGCTGGTGAGACACCACATACCTCTGCACCTCCAGCACCTTTTTGTTTCTGCAGTCCTAAGGCACATAGACTCATAGTGGTTGGAAAAGACCACTCTGAGATGGAGTCCAAGTGTCCACCTAACACTACCATGCTTGCCACTAAAACATGCCCCCAAGCACCACATCTAGGTGTTGTTTGAACTCAGCTTCCTCCTAGTTACTGAAGGTCTCCACATCTTCACTTATAAAACCAGGCAGAATCATGACACCAAGCAATGGGATTGCAGGATCCTTAAAACTTCTTGAGCAGTTTTTAGTGTTTCTTTCAAAAATTGATAGGCAAAGCTACCACAACACAACATGAAAGAGCTCTAACTATAGCTGTTGTCACAATTCCTACCACTTGGAAGAGACAACCATGAAAGCAAAGAGGCACAGAAAGCTGAAGGGAAGACAGCCAGACACAGAACTGTAATACAACAGTCAACCAGCACATTTTGCAGACCATTTAAGGACTGCTAAGACACAAGAATATTCCTCCACTGCCCCGGTGTCTTCACCAGCCAGATACACTACAGAGTCAAGCATTCCCTCCAAAACACAAAGATCTCTCATAATTAGCATAGGAGCTCTCCTACAGCTCCTAAGATGGATTGCTGGTGGCCTCTGCTGGGGTTTATGTGCAAGAAGAGCACTGCAGTTCAGATCCCATCAGACCCCAGCTGCAACCAGTGCTGAACTGGCACTGTAACTGCCAGCTCATGCTGGCAACTGTTGTCATTAAACACCATCACCTTGCACTGTCTTTTTCCTCTAAATTGGCAGGCTCTGAAAACACTTTGCTCCTGTCCAGCAGACAGGAAAAGGTTTGCCATTGTCTAAATGCCTTTGAAGGCAGCCTGCAAGGAGAGGCAGACTATAGTGTCTGTGGGTGTACAAATGAATATGTCTTCTTGTGCCCTTTTAGTGTGGAAAAAGGCACAGGTGATCCTTGCCTATGGGCAGGTGCATCCCTCCCACTGGTTATCATTTAGCTCCTAACTCTATTTCAGCAAGTCAGGCAGGAGAGCAAGGGTTTTAAAGATTTTAAAGGTTCTTGAAACTATTAGGACAGAGACCTGTTACTGTTCCAGCCAAGAAAAAGGAGCAATGATAACTCCAGCGTTATTATATGGTTGAAGATGTTAGGCAGGTAGCAGAACAAGGCTTGGTTTAGAGTTCATATTCAACTGAGAGTCCCATGACAAAAGAGAGTGTTGAGAGGGGGATAGATGCACATTTATAATTAGCAGAATTCCTTTAAAATCAACAGAATTCATTTATAGTGAGTAGAGCTGAATATGCATGCAAGAAACCATGGTTGTCCAAAGCATTTCTATGGTAAAGGTGAAAATTGAAGAGACAAAAACCTGCAGAGACAGGATAAACCAGGATGGTGCACATGCTCTAATGTGCATGTGTTGTGTTATTCTTTATATTTTAACTTTTAAAATATAGAGTAAAAAAACCCATAGATGTCAAAAGACCTTGGTATAATAAAAAGTTGCTCCAACTACAGGTTTGTGTCTATATTGCCTCTGTTCTTCTTGGTCACTGAGCAAGGCTGTGCCACCAGGCAGGTCATTTAACCTATCAAACTTTGCTAAGACCAGTAAAGAGCCAAGTCAGCAAAGCTTCCTCTGTTTCTCCTAGCCTGTCCTCACAGTTCCTGAGCACTAGACCAACACAAGTGTTCTTGTGGCTGCACGCTGAACTATATCAGAACTGACCCAAGTGAAAAGTAAGCCAGCAAATGTTCCACAGATACTTGCAGGACAGGTATTTTTCAGCTAGATCCATTTCTTCTTCAGTTTTTTGGGCAAGTATCTACACAGATGGAGGTACCAGATGAAGAGCACAGGATGGGAGGGGATGATGGGCAGTGTAGCCTGGGCCAGGACTGCTTTCTTGTGGAGCATCACAGTTGGTGCTGCCATGTCCTAGTTCATCAAGTGGAGATAAAATAACTTCTAACTATCCCTCGTGGGGAGGGAATGAGTATTAATGTCTGAAGATATTAAATATGTAACTGAGCTGAGAGCAAAGTAGTTTGAATAAGTCTGAAAGCAGTGTGAAGATTGGTAAGAGAGGAGTTAGCCTTGTTAAGGAGAAAGCAAGTAGCAGAAATGGCCCTGGAGGATGTGCAGGCTGGTGAGCAAACCAGGGCCACACACAGCCTGCCTGAGCCAGGAACATTTGCTTTGGCTGTGGGATTTTCATAAAATATAATTATGAGTTCCAACAGCAGCCTCCTCAGAAGAGCCCAGAGCCATGCAGGAAACTTGTGAGGGGACAGGGATGGGTTTCAGCAGGAGTGCTTAGCCATTCCTGTTATTTAAAACAATTTCTTAAGAACAAGGTTCCAAATCTTTCTTCAGGGAACAGAACCCTGCATGTGTCTGGAAGATTTAAGAGGCCTGAATAAACCTGTTGTGCTGCTCAGGTTTTATTCAGGACCTGGAAAGGAATTACAGTTTTCAAGGGCTTTTGCAATTCTTCTTTCCACTGAATCTGACCCTAAGGCAACAAAACTCCTCTGTTCAGAGGGTGGGACTGGATGAGGAATCATTATTTCATCTCCAAAGTAAAAGCACAAAAGGTTATTACAATCTCCAGATAAGCTGTAACAGAGACTCACAGCCAGGAATATTATTCATATCTGAAATAAGAAGGATCACCAGAGAACGAAGAGTTGATTTGCTGACTGTGGTTGTCTTTGAAAACCCCTTGGAGCAGAAAGACCTAGGAAAAACTCTGAGTAATTAGCTTCTCTGTGTAATATAGCTGTGGGCATGCATGCCTGAAATAACCACATCTGCCAAGCAAAGAGACCCTTTCTGGGACTCTCACCTTCACCTCCAGACCTACAGTGCTCAAAAGCTAGCCAGAGGTGTGCTGGGTGAGATGCCTGCTGGGCAGGAAAGCTGCATGCAAACCCCTTCCTAGGACCTGGGTAGCAATACAAGAAGTGTGCTCTGAGCTTGCTTTACCCACCCCAAGGAAAGGTTCTCAAACCACCCTCTCTCTTCTGGTGCAGCATGAAACCACACATCAAGACCTTAACAGTTTTCACATGGTACATTCCTTTATGCTTGGGTGCACACAGCAGTTGAGGATTTGGCCTTTCCAGCTTTGTGCATATTTATACCACCTGTGTCCCTGATGTCCATGAAGTTGCTTTTCATTAACACTCCTCTGGGCCTCAGAGAGGCAAACAAAGAGGCAGAACTCATCCACTTTCTTTAGCTTTCAAGCTGGACTGAAGATGCTTGATTAAATAAATAGCAAGAGACACTTAAAATTCCTTTGCCTTCAACCCTGTAGCTTGTTTGCTGCAATTAAACCCTATGGCCTGGCACTGGCCTGCTTGTAGAAGAGGATTTTTTAGCTAAGACCAGAGAGGACTAACTTAACTTCTGCTAATGTCAAATATGTCCCAAAGCCAGCACCTCCTCTTCAGCCAAAATCTTACTCTTCACCTCAGTTTGTACAGGGTGCCTGGGAAGGCTTTTGGACTCAGCAGGTTTCAAGCACAGACAACTGATGCATGTTGTGACAGGATTCTTCCTCACATCAATCTCCTTTCTCTGTCCTGTCATGGCTCCATGGGGATGCAGCTGCTACAGGGAGGCTGGCCCAGCCTGCCCTGGCACTGCAGCCCCAGTGCTGTCCCCAGGCACACTCATCTTCCTCCTTGCCTGGAATCAAAACTGGCTGCTGGTGTGGTCTGCATTTCAGCTTAGCTTAGCTTTGCCATTGCCATGAATTCCCTGAAACCCAGCCTGACTAACAGGGCTGGGAAAGCTGGAGCTGACTCCAATATCCAGGATGGAGGATGTTTGCTAACCAGCTGGGGGAATGTGAGCAGCCTTGGCATCATTAATTGCCTCTCACACATGCCCACAGGCATCTCAGTGATGTTTGCAGCAGGCTGGACATGCTCGAGCAACACTTGGCTTTCTGCTTCCTCTTCATCCCTTGTTAAATTCCCATTGCTTCTCACTGCCTGGGGCCATGTGCTCTTGCTCTTCCTGCAGGAGAATTTAACAGCCTGCAAGGTGTCTACTTCCAGAGGTCTCCTTAGAACTTCAACCAAAACCCCACAAGGGTGGTGGGAATGTCTCTTGTGGTTCATCAGATACACTGGCTTTTTTATGGGCTTGGGAGATTTGAATGGCAGTAACAGGGAGCTTTTCTTGGAGGTGCTTTATCAAAGCTCTATTGCTCAGGCAAATATCCCAGAGCTCCTAGTTATGATCTAGTTGTATTTACAATGATGGCAATGGGTTTGTTTAACCAGAGTCAGTTCCCAACAGTCAACAGGCAAAACCCCAGTTTCTTCTGCTGGAAGTCTGGGGAAACCTCCTGTTAGCATTAACTGAAGTGAGAAGTAATCTTTTTGTTATACCTGAAAGCCCAGGGGAAATACAGACATTTTCACCTTCAATGGGGGCTTTAGTTCCTTTTCCAATTGTAACAGTTAATAATAGCATGAATTACCAGCAGGCATGTTTGGGTTTGTTTATAAACAGATTGCCAATATTTACACTTTAATTGCATTGTTTAGTCAAGCTTCTGCAAGTGCTTTCTAAACACTCAGGGTGTAACTGACAGGGTTTATTTCTATTTAACTACCCAACAGCTCAGAGAGCTGATACAGTGACTGTCACCAACCACACCACAAGGTCATAGAGGCTCCTGCAGCAGCACCAGACTGTGTCACCTTTTGCTGTCCCCAAACCAGCTCTTCATGACAGGAAGAGTATTCTGGTTAAAACCAATGCTGCAGCCTAACCACACAGGCTCAGGTCTAAACCCATCCATTTCTTAATCAACAGTGAAAGGCAATGCAAAAATATCACCATTTACAGCCCAACTCTGCTAGGTGTTTGTGGCAGGATATACAATTTATTTTCTACATTTCTTCCATTTGAAGATGTCTGTTCTTAGCATTCTAACATTAGGGGAATATTATGGCAACATTAAGCAGCATTTTCTAGAAGTAATAATTCTCATTTTACTAATAGGATCACTAAGGCTGGAAAAGACTTCTAAGATCATTGACTCCAACCATTAACCTAACACTGCCAAGTCACCACTAAACCATGTCCCTCAGCACCACATCTACATAGGTTTTGGATGCTTCCAAGGATGGTGACTCCACCACTGCCCTGGGCAGCCTGGGCCAATATCTAACCCCTCCTTCAGTGAAGAAATTGTTCCCAATATCCAACCTAAACCTCCACTGACACAGCTTGAGGCCATTTCCTCTCATCCCATCACTTGTTACCTGTGAAAAGAGACCAACTCACCCCTTGCCACCTCTGATAACTGGCACACAGCACACTCTCTGCACCATTAATGCTGATTTCTGAGCAAATAACAGAACACTAGGTAAGTTTGAAAGGCCTGAAAAGAGACTAATGGTGAAATGAAACATCTTAAAAAAGTAACAGGGATGACCCAAGTAACTTGAGCCTCATTAGTCCAATACTGATGCCATGCTAATACATGACACAATCAAAAGGACTGTAGCATGTCAATCTGTTGCTCATCAAAGAAGCTGTCTTTCTTTTGAGTTTATAAATTCAGTTAATAAAGGTAATGCTGCTGACATAATAGACTTAGACTTCTGCAAAGCAGTTGACTTAATCTTGTGTGACATTCTGTTAAAAATGGTACTCCACAAAATCAATGGAGCTTAGAGTAAAGGGGTGGAAAAATTGGTAACAAGCATATAAAAGTAATTATCTGATGGAAGAATGTCTAGTGTGTCCAAAAGGATTTATTCTTGGTTCAGTGTTATCCAATGTTTTTGTCAATGATCTAGAGAATGAGCATAAAGACATTACCAGTAAAGTTTGTGTTAAAAACTGAAATTTAGAAGAACAGTTACAATGGGAGAGATGGAATGGGTTTGTTTGGCCAGGTGGAAGCCTTTGGAGCAGGCCTTCCAATACAGGAAACCATGGCTCCATTTGCAGCTGTGATGACAAGAAGATGAAAATGCAGATGCTGAAGGGAAGGGGCTGTGAAAAGGCCAGCGGGCTGCTGGGAGCTAGCAAACCACGTGCAAGACCACAGAGCAATGCTGCAGCTAAGACTGCAAATATCAGCTGCAAGAGGGATGCAAAATTATCAGGTCAATTGATCTAAGCTTGCTTGAATGAATTTTAAGGTGTGAGTTGATCCAAGATAACAACTTCATAGACAAGACAATTTCTGGCAAAGGAAAGCTTTTTAGTCTAGCAGACAGTGGCATACCCTGAACGTGCAGCTAGGTAATTAAGCAGTGGAACAACTAACTTCTTGGGAATGGAGTGCTCCCTCCATGAGCTGTTATCTGGAAGAATGGTGTTTAAATATGCTGCAGTTCAAACACAGCTCTGATGCAGCATTCACCAAGTGCCAGTGTTTACTCTGTCTTATGTCAGGACTCTAATTAGACAATCTGCTCTGTTATCTGCAAACCCACTCTTCTTGGTTTACTTATTGATCAGTTTTATCTAGTGATATTTGATGTTTTTCCATGGTTGGCAAATCTCAGCATTCTGGCTGACATGACAGTCGTGTGTTCAGTGCAACACTGCTGCAGTATCGATCAGGCTGTGTGATTAACAGCCTGCATTGCCTAAGGGGCAAAATGAATATTAACATTTGCTCAGGATGTCTGTTGAGATCAACTATCTGTGCCCTTTGCTGATTGCAGTCCTTTGCTGAAAGCTGTGCTGGCCTCTTGGGAACGAAGAGAGTTCCCTTGAACTCTTTGGAAAAGCAAAGGGAGTGGAAGTAGTGGCTTTGCTCCTCCAAACAGGATGTCTCCTCCAGGCGGCTGCTTTTGGCTTTCACTGAGAGCTGCTAAATGATGTTGTCATAGAAACTAAAAGGGGCATTTGGGAACCCTTCCAGTCCAGGCTACACACAGGACAGCACATTTCACTCACACGTGTCTAGATCTCTATTAGCTTGCTACCTTTCTACCAGACAGCGTAACTAACCAAGCCCAGGCTTTCCCACCAAATTCTTGTGTAGCAGTGAAACTCCACGCTCCAGTGGCTCAACCCCAAAATAACCAACATTTCCAGGTGTCCAGGATCTGCTCTTTCTCTCAGTGAACTAACACACCCACCAACTTTGCTGCAAGCAAACAGAAATTCCCCAGAGTCAGCTCTTCTGCTTACATAAACTGGGATAGCTTTGTTTACTGGCACAGGGCTGCACCACTTTACATCAGCAGAGGATTCAGCCTTCAAACATATGCTATGTTTGTTTTCCACTGGAGATGGGGATGCAGCTGTTATCTATTTTCCTTTGCACTTAGCTCCATATAGATTAATTTTGTCAATAATAAGGCAATATTTTTGCTGGTTTACATTATTATCTGAAGAGACCAATAAAAAAAAGCCCAGACAAACCAAACCCAGTCACAGTCAGAAATGATCTTGGGTTAAATAACTGTGCTGTCTAACATCTCAGGGGATAACAGCAATGAAACTCTGGCAAATCTGAGGGCAGCCTGACTTGACAGAGCATAACAAGGCAGAAGACAATCTGTTGCTTTAGCTTACCCTGCTGCTTCTCCATCAACGGTATTTTGGACTGGGACTTAGTGGCAAAACAAATATAATCAAGGGGAAATCAGGTGAATTTACAAGCAGAGGGTCAATGGCCCCAGGGACTGTTCTTAGTGAGTAGGATGTGTAAAGCTCTTCTGCTCTCATAACCTTTGGTGTCCCATCTGGGACTGAGCAGATCAGCTCTGATGCAAGACAGATGTTGCTGTCACTGTGCATCTGCACACACCACAATGTATGAGCCTGCCCAAGAGTTTCTACCTAGGTAATTAGATGAGCCTCTCACAATGTCATTTGCAAACCATGCAGGTCTGGCAGGAATGGCCTGCAAATCACTGAGTGGATAATAAAGAACTGCAAGGGGCAGGGGGATTTTGAAAGCCATTGAAGGTCCAAGGAAAGCTCTATAGAGAGGAAGACCTGCAGAAAAGAAGTGAAACTGCCTTGCAGCATCTGCTGTGTGGACAGGACTCAATGGCAACCAGATGGGCAGCAGTAGAGGAAGGACAGGAGGGCCCAATTCCCAGATTTTGACTGGACTGTTTGGATTTTGAGCACACAACTCCTCTTGAAGGAAGAGGCTGAAATCTTGCCATTCTTGACAGCTTCTTGGTGCTTTGTTGAAGCAGAACAAAGTAACATTTGAACAAAAAGCTGTGAAGCACAGTAAAATGCTTAGAGTGTACAGAGCTTTCAGTCCTTGATGCTAAGGGCTCTGCATTCTCCAGCTCAAAAGGAGTTTTCCTTCTTATGTTCAACATCACAAGTATACCCAGGTGTGTACTAAGCTGCATATTTAAATCCAGACATGCTAAGTCCAGGACACATGGTGAGTCAGGAGATTTTGAGCTTTGTTACTAGATATAACAACAAGGCAAGTTACTTAAGCACATCCAGGAGATACTGACCATGCTGGCCCCATGGTGGTTCCATGGAAGTGGAACTTATTCAGGCCTTGGTAATGTATGGTGATGAAGGCAGCACTGCAAAAATAATGTTGCTGTCTCATACCACTCCATATATCACTGTGCCTGAATGTCAATAAATGGGAGAATCTGAAAAGAGTAAATCATTCCCCACTAGTCTAATCCCTTGTCACAGAAGGAGCATTTGCGCCTCAGAACACACTCAGTCTTACTTGGAGCTGTAACAAGCTGATCTAGGGACCTTTTCCAGATGGACCCTTCCCCAGCAACAAAGCAAAAGCACAAGCCAGGCAGCATTCCTTAGTTTCAGGGTCCTGCAAGCAGGGAATACAGTCGTCTTCTCCTCTTTCTAAGTTTGTTAGGCACAGGTATGGTGTATCCTTGTGCCTTAGTACTCTGTTTTGGTGCACAGGGAACATACTCCTACTCATTGTATGCCTGGCTCAGCCTATGCCAAAAGCCACAAGAATCTTTGCATCAGCTTCTGTGGGTTTTAGGTCAGGCTTTAAGACACCTCATAACTTTGTACTCCTGTAATTCTCCCCACCCACCTACCCTTCCTTTTCCATTTCATGTTGCATGGAGACAATGTGCAAGGAAATGTGCTATTTTGCCTATAGATTGTTGATTTAAATCACCTAGTCTCAGCCTGGTGCTATAAATCCTCTCATGCAGCTGGAGAGCCCCCATTCACTATCGTGGGTTTCCATGGCAATCCTGGGCTCTCCCACATTCAGCTGCACAGTGCAGGCAGCCCCCACCCTCCTGTCTTCCCCCTTCCACTCACATAGTCTCCTATTTATAGGGAGAAAACCCCAAATGGGTCATGGATAGCTATTTCCTACCTTGGCACACTTTCCCCCAATAACTGGATGATATATTTGTATTTTAGCACATAAAAAGAACACTTGCCCTTTTCCACACATCATTTGGCATGCAGCAGAACAGCCAGATATTCTGAAGGTCTGGTTCTTCCCTGACACACACTACTCTTGGTATTTCAGGACATCAATAGGAAAAAACAAGCTTAACACTTCCTTGTGTTTCTGGTTGTAATCTCTGCAAAGGAATTGTATCAGTCTACTGCAGCAAACCCCTCCCAAGGCTTGGGGCAGCCTCACAGCACTCCCTCACCTGCATTCAAGTGGTTGTCTGTACTTAGTACAACTCCATAACTGAGTGGATGGCAAAGACCATGGGAAAAGTATTTGTTTATTCCTAACAACCTTGGAAACAGCAAAAGCTGCTAGGATTAAAACTAAATCCTAGCACCAGCAAAAATTGTGCAGCCAGGGACAGACTCCTCCCTCTGCATCTCTCAGTGTCTTCCATGAGTACATGAATCATGTTGCACAACATTACCTGTGGAGGAAGAAATTTGTGCCTTATCTCAATGACTGACAGGACAGAGCTATTGGGGCAGCCCACTTAGCTCAGCCTTATTTGGCTGCTGATTTGAGAGCTGGTGAGTCCTCTCAGGTATTACTTCAATATATAGTGGTCAACCATAAGCTCTTTGCAAGTTCAAATCAAATCCCAGTTTATTAAGTGCCTTTACCTTAGTCCCTTTTAATTTTAGCTCATGTTTTGCCAGATTCCAGTGATTGCAGGACTGGGCCCCTGCCTATCAGACTTCATGGCAGAACAGTTGTTTGGGCTTTTTAAATCAACTACTTCTTCCCACTATATGCTTGCTATGAAATTCACATCACATCCAGCTTGCAATGGAAGTCTCCACTTGTGCTTTGATTGTTTGCTAACTGAGAACTGCTGTGAAAACTGATTTACAATGAAATTGCTTAGTCAGGCACTGTAAAAAAAACCTCAACCAACCAAGTATCATTGCCTTTCCTTTTAGCTGGACATATTTCCCAAAAGTGAGAGAACTCACAACACAGGCACACAGAGCAAACCAGCAAGAGAAAGAAAGGAGTGCATCTGCCAGAGCTAAAAGTGATTGCTTTTAAGATCCTTGGAGTATCTGCTGGTTACAAAAGTATAGCTGCACCATATGCAGCTGCTTGAAAACACAGAGGCTCCAGAGGAATTTCTGGTTTTGGTTCACATGCATATACACTTCCTGCATTTTGCTAGACCTTGGCTGTTATTGGTTTAACTATTTCCTAAACAGTGACAGTGCACAACAGCAGAAACTGAAGCTTCTGGGAGGTGACCCTACAGCCTGGCCTGTGTTAGGCAAACCTCCAGACTCCAAGCAGCCTTGCACAGCATTGAGTAATTACTGAGCCCACTTGCCTTTGCCTTGCAAAGCCACCAGAAACCCCCCTCCCAGAAGCTCAGAGTACCACTGCAAGGCAGAGCTGGGCAATTCTTGTCCCACCTCATCATTGTGCATGCAAGGGAACAGTAGAAGAACATCTACATTTAGCCTGCATCTGAGGCTACACTGCAGCAGTTGCTGAATCACCACTGACCCCTCACCAGCACAGAAAGGGATTGGGAACAGAAGAGACCCACAGATTGAAATGAAAACAGACTTAATGAAATAGCCAAACTGATACCAAAGCCAAAAGAAAGTATATAAACTTATACTCAGCCCAGAAAAGGTACAGTAGTCACACTGAACAGGAAAGCAGTCCTCAGGAGAGAGAAGCAAACCAAGAGCAGGATTAACCCAAACAAAATGCTCCAAGGAAGAAACTCTTCTGTTATCAGCAAAATTCCCCCTTTATATTGACCACAGTGTTGATGGAATGGGATACACCTGTAGCCAGCTCAGCTCAGCTCTCCTGGCTGATGCCAAACTGTTAACTGTCTGCAGCCCATGGCTGGCCTAGGATGAGTCCCAGCAAAACCAGGACACAGAAACTGCTGGTTGTGAAAACATAGAAACATGTATCTGGAAAATAGGCTCTCTGTGGGATAATCCCACGTGAAGGCTCAGCAGCATCTCTCTTGGCAATTCTTAGCTTGCAAGAAACTTTGCAAAATCCTTTCCAGAAGAAGCCTAAAATGGCTTTTGTGAAACCTCTGCTGGGTATGTGATAGCCTACACTCTGCTGAAATGAGTAGGTGGTGTTCTGAGTACCTCTGCAGGGGAAATTCAGTGTTTGGGGGCTGATGCATCACAACTGTCTTATGAGTGAAAACACAGGGCCTAATTCTGCCTAGGTTCCATGTGACAGGAGCTGTGGAGTCAGCAGGCCAGAAGTGTCTATTTTGCTGTTATGGATCTAAAACACTCATACAAGTGAACGTGCTCTTCTCTGCCTCAGCTCATGCCTCTTGGCTCCCTTACTTGGGTGTTTCACACACTGCAGAACTGGGATTTGGCCCAATGATAGATTTCACTTCATCTTTCAGCAGATTTGTGGTCTAACACTCCAAGAAGTGCAGCATAACACGCTGGCAATCTGTCACTCTCCTGGCTCTCATCAGCTCCAACAGCTTGCTGAGGAAAAAAACCTGCCAAAATAGCTGCCAGTTCGACCTGAGGGACTTGAGAAGCATCTCCTGTGAGCAGCCAAAAGCTCTGCCTGTCACACCACGTGCACTCCTGCTCCTGAAGCAACTCCTTCTGGTCCCTCCTTCAACCCAGAAGGCTGGGACCAGCCCTGGGCTTTCTTGGTTACCACTGCAGTTCCCATCTTACCAAATCTTCGTGGAAAGTTGCCCTTACTGCTGAGGTTTTACTTTTCTCTCCTACCTCTTCCCTGGAACAGTTCACTTGGTATGAGGCTGCCCATGAACCCCAAGACTGCAATTGGGGCTCTTATCATTTGCACACCCTGAATAGCTGTGGCTCCCCTCTTGGAGAAGCTCTGCATTCCTGGCACTGAAACCTCTAATCAGGCCAAAACCTTTGCTTGGAACAGCTTGAAACAGGAACTTCACAACTCCAGTCTGCAGCTGGAAGAATTCCTTGTTTGGTTAGACTTGAGAAGACTTGAAATGCTGAAGGATATCTGAGCACAGGCTGTAGTGACATGTATCAGATTAGCTGTCTGAGTCTGCTTCTTCAAGAGAACTTCTCTTGAGACCACAGGGATCCACGCATGAAAGGATGTGGTGCTGGGGGCTCCCCTCAACATCTGAGTACTTTCCAGTAATAACCAACACTTACAATACTGACTTTGCTGCTTAAAGCAAATCTGCAGAATTATAAAGCATGAGCAAATAATTGAGGACATAAACCAGAAGAAAAGAGTCAGACTCAATATAAACCAAAGTGCTCTGCTCTTCAGTGAGGTGGCTGCTAGAAGAGGACAGAGCCTTTTCTCGGGGTTCTTACTGAAATTCAACCCATGACAGCAGAAAGTGAAGGCCACACGAAATGTGGTTTATCCCTGCTTGTTTGCTTTCTTGTATGCACATGCCTTCCAGGAATATTTGAGCCAACCACAAGTACAGCCTTGGAACATGTAGAACTTCAGCATACAGGAGAAGATATTTGTGAGGAACAAATTCACAATTCAGAAATGGTAACATTTCAGAGGAAACAGTTATCTAAGCACCATCCCACCAAGGAAGAGAAGCAGCAATGAATGATCAGCCTAGCCTTGGCCATTATATGTTGATTGTAGTAGCTTGGTTGTAATCACACATGCAGGAATTAGCTATGAGGAACTCTGGGGCAAACAGCTGCAGAAACCAAGTCTCCGGAAGAAATGCATGTGCAGCATGCAAACAGAAGGCAAATTCACCAGCTGAGATATGCCTTAAGGGATACTTAATCATCTGCAGCCAGAAAGATGTGAGAAGTATGAAGACCTACTCTCCTGCGTTGTCCTGGCAGAACCTGGGACTCGGAGCCTCTCAGCTCTGTGAGTGCTTCAGCTCCTGTCTGCGAGCTGAGTTTGCCCTCTGCTGTCTGCTGAAAAAACTGTTCCCTCTGCTTAATCCAGAATGGCAGGGTAAAGGGCAGCAAGACCTGAAGAACCAGAATGGTTAGCCCCAGATTTCAAATACTTCAAAACTGTGACGATGTTTTAAAGTGACACCCACAGAGGGGGGAAAAGCATTGGCTGAGACTTTAGCATGCACTTACTTTGTATGCTCAAGCTTTTCTGTATTATCACAAAGACCAGAAACCCTTCTCACTATTTCCCTCTGAATACAAGCCAATATTCAGAGCTCAGCTCCCTGCTCTGCTGAGGTCAGGGATTCAGGTGTGACAGAACTTGCTGCTGAGAGCAGGGTCAAAGGCTGGATGAGCCCACCGAGGAAGATGTGAGAAGAGGTGCCCTGAGATGACAAGAGGTGCTCTACAATGAGGAAAGGTGCCCTGTGATGAGGACTCATGTAGGTCTGGTTTCTCCCTCTGCTCTGGCACCATATTCTCTCTACATGCCAGAGCTAGAGAGCTGCTTCCACCTGGGCCCCAGGCTGGTCACGCTGCTCCTCCACTGCTCTACCCTCTCCTCTGCAGCCATCCAGCCCTGGGAATGGTCATTGCCAGGATGCCAGGCGCCCTAGAAAGGACACAAGGACTTGTCAGGAAAGCTGATGGCATCTTGCCACATGTTTGCAATCTGAGATCAGGCTTCAGGCTCCTCTTGTTGCTGTTTGTTTTCTCCTCTGTTCCTAACAACCTCTCCCTGTGCTCCCACTACTGTTGCCCTGCACAAGAGGGGCTCAAACAAAGGTGTGGTGGCAGTTGATGGCTGGTTGGGCTGGTGAGACTCCTCTGGACATCCTCCTGCACCTCCCAGAGCTCATGGGCAGGGCAGGGACTGACCTGGTTCTTGTCTTTGAAAAACTTCTGCATTTTCCACTGGTGCCAGGGAGCTGATGCCTGTGGAAGGCTGAGCACAGAAAAGGAGCAGCAAATGAGACATTCATCGCTGAGAACTTTCTCACACCTCCCTTTGGAAGTGGCTTCTGGGATTAGTCACTGTAGAAAGACTGCAATCCTCCTCATAGATCATCTCTAAAGCACTTCTCTACATGTTTTTACACACCTTCTAAGTGGACACTTTGTTTCATGCATGGATGAGGCTTCAGAAGGTAAGTGTTAATGAGGCAGTGGCAGGAGGACATGAGAGGGAGCTGATGTTCTTGACTCTCTTGACATGATCATGCAGTCATTGCCCCAAGTGACTACACTAGAATCCAGAGCTCCCAGGGCAGCTCTTCAGGATGTGTTGAACCAGAGCTGTGTCATAACCCCACCTCTCCCTAAGACTCCCTCAAGGCTGGGCAGATTAATGATGCCAGGTAACATTTGCAAACACCACAGAAATGTAAATGATGAGGGTCTTCATGAAAAAATAAACACAGGCATAAAATGACCTAGGCTGTCATCAAAGGGCAGCAATGACTAGTCCTTTTGCATGGGTATTTCAGACTTGGATATCCAGTAAGAAGAGTTCTAGCACAGCTGAAAGATGGCTAACAGTTCAGCATCTGAAGACTCAGATCCTCTAGCTGGTACGTGGGTAATGAACTTCCATATTCCTATGTATGGTCATAGCAAGGACTTGGATCACTTCATTTTAAACCAAGGATTTATCACTTATTGAAAGCCTTTAGTGCTTAGTTTAATCTGGGTTGCACAACTTCAGACACGAGAGAGCAAATGTTTTGAAGTTTGGAGACAAGCAAGAAATCAATCTAGGATCTTTTCTCTACCTGATGTGTTGCCTTGTTTCATGGGTTTGTTGGGGTTTTTTTTGTAAGCAACTACTGCCAAATAGGACTGAATTGGAAAATTAAGCTGTCTTTCTTAAATATGTGTAGAAATACCAGCACTGACATAGCTCAAACAGCATTAGCTCTGACAGAACAAAGCACACATTGAAAACAAGCCATAAACGAAAGCAGTTCAGACACAGTTTTTCAGGAGCAGTTTTGTGTTTCAGGCACCATCTCTATAATCTGTTCTGGCTTGGGCATGAGGGGAAATTGTCTGTGGTGAAGATGTGTGAAGAGATGCTGAAAGGATGTAAAAAGAATATGAAGCTACTGGAGAGCATCCAAAAGAGGCCATGAAGCTGGTGAAGGGTCTAGAAGGGAAGCTGTATGAGGAGTGGCTGAAGTCACTTGGTTTGTTCAGCCTTGGGAAGGAAGAGGAAACAGGGGAGAGACCTCATCCTGGTCTACAGCTTCCTCAGAAGGGGAAGTGGCAGGGCAGGAGCTGATCTCTTATCTCTGGTGACCAGCAATAGGACCCAAGGGAACAGCATGAAGCTGTGTGAAGGGAGGGCAAGGTTAGGTATCAGGAAAAGTTTCTTCACTCAGAGGGTGGTCAAGCACTGGAACAGGCTCCCCAGGGAAGCAGTCACGGCACCAAGCCTGACAGAATTCAAGAAGCATCTGGACAAGGCCCTCAGGAACATTTCGTGGTTGTTGGGATTGTCCTGTGCAGAGACAGGGGTTGGACTCAATGATCCTTTGGGTCCTTCCATCTTAGGAGATTTTATGACTCTAAAACATGTCTTTCATCTTTTGCTTCCACAGATGTAGCCTTGGCTTGGAAGAGTCTCTGGAAAGCCCAAGCAGCGGTAGGTGCTGTTCAGGGAACTCTTGCTGTCACACACCCTTATCACTTCCTGCCAGCTATGTGTGCACCTCCTCCTCTGAGTTTTCTTTCATGGAAATAGTGCTGTAAATTGGAAGTGCAGTACACATGCCATTTTCTTTGTTCTTATCCAATGGATGCATGACCTCTTTAATCATTTACTGAATGGCTAAATGAGGATAAGGTAAAAAAGGGATCTTACCAAACTTTGTAATGCTCTTCAAAATGCTTGTGGTGGAAACCCTGAGCAGAGTAACAGCTAACACTCCCTGAGCCAAGACATACTCTGAATTCTCCCTGTCTTATCATTCTTTTAGTAGGAAACACAGTAATGTTTATATCAGGAACAGAAGCTGCAATCGTAACAGTGGATGAATGCATGATGTGACCCAAGGGCAGACAGTGCTGCATGGGCAGGCAAGGCCTGATGCTGGTGTCCTACTGCTGAAGTTGCTGAGGGCTGGGGTTGCTGCCAGCTACCTCTGTATTTAGAAACATCTGAGCAGCTCTGGTAAAAGCCTGATGCTGAGTGTCAACAATGGAGAGAGGTGATTTCAGTTCTTATTGTCCCAGTCAGTTGCATTCTTTCCAACTGTAGGAAATACCACGTGGAACATGCTCAGGCTTGCCAGTGTTTACAGAGTAACTAGGAGCTGCAAAATTAATCAGAGCAGAGTATGCCAGCAAAAGGCTACCATGGAAAAAATAAAAAAACAACAAAACCCCCCAAAACATATGTCTCCTTTCAAAAGAAAAATCTGTCTTTTCACAGCTACAAAGGATTGAAAACAAATTTTATCATCAAACATGGAGTTGTGCCAAATCACAGGCAGCCCGAGGAAAGCTCTGGTGTGAAAAAAGCTTTGGTGAGTTCTGACTTATTGGGAAACTGCTGAGGCAGGAGGACTGGCTTTGGTGCTGGAGAGAAGGTGACAAAAGGTAGTGGAAGGTCCTGTTTATTGAGGAAAATATATGTTTTCATCAGCTTTCTCCTAATGTTTCCAGAAGAAAATCACAACTCACAAGGAGCCACACCTTGCTAGAGAGAGCTCAGGCAAAAGATGCAGCATTAATACCAGCCAGGTAGAGCAAAATAGAAGCTATTTGTGCTTCTCCTCTGAGACTTTTTTCTTAGAGAAAACTGAAGTGATGTAAACACAGCATTTTGTTTGTGAACCTCTGCAGGAAATGCATAATGTGTTTAAAATGACCTCTAAAAGACAAATCAGAAAAAAAGTAGGAAATTGGATCAGATTCCAGAAGACTCTAATGACAAGAACAGACTTCACTTGTTATTATTTTTGCATCTGCTGGCTATTTGTTTTTGAGATGGTTTATTGGCTAGGAACACTTAAAGCTGCCAACCTTTAATATTTGTTTTCCTCCTTCCTTTGTACCATGGCAATGGCTCACTGTTTGGACCCCAGTCTCAGTAACAAGGAGAGCAGGAGAGGAGTGTTGAGCTTCAGCTTGGCTGGAGCTTGTGGCTTTGCATGTGAATCTTTTCCCTTGCTCCCAAGCCATTTGAAGCAGGGAAGGCAAGATGAGGCTGATGTTTGTCCCTAGGTTTAAATGACCAGGGAGTGACTGTGACCTGGTGAAGCACACTTCGACACCATCTACTCTGGTCCTCAGGTAGATGGAACACAGGGTACTAAAGGTAGCATGGGTTTCTGTGTGAGCTAGTAACCAAATCCTCAGTCTGCCCTGCAGGCCTGGGTGGCATGGAGACAGTGTACACAGAGATCTTTACAGCAAGAACAAACTCTCCCTTTTCCATCCCAGAACTGTAATGCTGGCAGGCTTGGTACCAGGTATGAATGAAACTGTACCCAGGTGTCCAAAGGTCCAGATTTGGTTAGGGAATAGTCTCCAGTAAAATGAACTGGTTTAATTTAATGGTTAAGGAGAATTTGTGACACTGCCATCATTTTGCTATGCTGTAGATGGCAAGAGGAACAAAGATGAAACAGCTTTGAATGAGCAGAAGAGCAATGAGATTCCTCCAGCCTGCAGGTAAATAATTACCTTAATGTACAGCACTTGGTAGATGAAGAGGTGAAGCCAGACATAAAGGGGTTTAAAATTCTGGGATGCAGAACTTCAGAAAATGTCTAGCACTTTACAATTTATTGAGAAAAAGAGAAAAAGTCACTAAAGAATTTCACTGATGGAAATGCTGACCAAGAAGCTAGTAGAAGAGCCAAGGCCCTGACATCGGTTCTCTGTGTTAGTCTCTCTGCCTGTGCTTGTAACACCTCTTATCAGATCACAGTTTGTTTTACACTTTCCCAGTATTATCTTAATTTGCCAAACTGCTGATAACTGGTGAAATGCTAATCCTGTGGAGACACTGAGATCACCATCAGAGCATGTTGTAGAAACTCATATTAGCAGCCTACTGAACAATATAATATTACACTCAGTCTTGTTTTTCTTTTTCTTAAGAAAGGGAAACTGTGCTGCTCTCTCCCCTGCTTGGCCACAGACCTGTTTCTTCAAGAGTCCTACCCTGACCTCTTGCCCATCCAGAATCACTCCTCTGGCCTGGAGAGGAGACTCATACTCAGCACCTTGCAGCCCTGCCAGGAGGAAGGATATGGATGGCAAAGGCACAGCTGGGACAACAAAAAGCCTCTACAGATCAAGAAGGGGCAGTTTCAGGGAGCAGGGAGATTCAAGATGTGGCACAGTACAAAAGGAAAAGTCTCCCTGCTGTCTGCTTCACCCATCTCACAGTCCATTCTCTGCTGATCTACGTGGCAATGCTTCTATGCCCACAGCTCTCCTGCTTCCTACATGCCACATTTCACCAGCCAGCAAGCCTAGTGATCAGGAACTGCAGGAGTTGTGGAGAAAATCACCCTCAAAGAAGTTAAAGCAACTCAAGAAGAGAATCCAGGTGCAGAAGCAAAAGCAGCAAGCAGCATCTCAGGAGGAGAAGTGCCTGATTTGTCCTTGGGGTAAAGAGCCACTGCAAAATAGACCCCTGAAGAGAAAGGTGTGCAGAGTGATGTCTGCTCCTCCTGCTCTAGCTTTCAGAGGTCAGTAGTAGTCTGGCATCTCTGGAGAAAGGTTGAAACTCTATATTACTTAGCAGTGCTTTGGCACAGCTGAGTAACTAACCACACAGCTTCCACCCACATGTTGGTTTGTGTCAGGCAGCCACCATATACAAGTGATAAATTCATTTACTGCTGCAGCCCTTGGGGCAGCTATAAACCTCCCTGTGCTATATGTACCATCCTGCTGAGTTCACTTCTCCCCTGGATTTACCCCCCAGCATGCCCAAGTTTATAAGTTTCTTTCCACAAACTAGTAAAGAATTTGCTGCAAATGTATTCTTTTCTCCCCTTCCCTCCCACATTCTTTGCCACACATAAAGCATGAAACAGGAAACAGCAGCGCAGTAGCATGGAGCAGCACCACAGCTATTTAAGGCAGGAATTGTGTAGTTCAGAGGCATTACAGGGGATTTAACAGTTCATTCAATGGAACTAGTGTGGATCTGAAAGCAAATATTATTAGACTTCCTTATCCTGCTTTGCTGCTAAGTTTGGGGCTGAAGAACCATCCATCTACAGCTGTCACTTTAGTTTAGGGTGATTTAAGATGTCAGATTGCTGTGAGTAACTCCTGGACTCCAAA
Organism: Galbula dea; assembly: GCA_013399015.1. NCBI lineage: Eukaryota > Metazoa > Chordata > Aves > Piciformes > Galbulidae > Galbula > Galbula dea. The sequence continues at coordinate 1,351,327 of VWZX01005690.1, forward strand.
GCAAGGACTGCCTACAGCTAGCCTGGCTAGCCTGTCTGCTTGGCAATCTTTTCAGCCAACAGGGGATTACTGAGGGTATATTAGACTAGAGAAGAGGAGCTGAAAAGCTGTACATAATAAATCTTATTGCTATAATAGCATTAGTGTTAATTCATTGGGCACTATGATCCCTGTCACACACCACGAGCTTCCACAGACATTTCCCTTAGGTTTTCTCCAATTCACCTTTTACAGTGATGTGTGGAAGTATTTTATGGTGCTCACCTCTCTGGGTGCAGATGTCCTGCTGCCATCTCCCCCTTTCAGCAGGATCAGGTGGTGCTTTCAGTCATCACTGCACAGCCTTTCCCCTCCTAATACCCAGAAGCCAAAGCCACAATCCCTGCTGAGCCTCTTTTGAACATTCTCAGGGGGAAGGCTAGTTTAGGTTGTTTTTAACCCAGATCGTTTTACATAACTGAGTCAGGGAACTACCAAGACAAACAGTTCAGCTTGCAGAACAGAAGCACCCCCCGAGGCTGTCAGATTAACAGCTCCACATGCCCAGTTCAGATGCAGCTTGTTCAGCTTGTCTGACTTTTGCAACTGGAAAAAGTGTGTCAGCTGCTCTGCCAGATATTTCCTCTGACAGATATCTGCAGCCTAGTCTAGGAAGTCTGCTTCTGCTTTTCCCATGTATAGGAGCTTACGGCTACCAGATACCATCTTCTGTGCTGCTCCTTGTGGCCTAACAGGCTTCAAAGATCTATTTGTTCAGGTTTTAGTGCTGTGAACCTGAGGTCTGCTCTCCTTGCCTGATGAAGAGCACAGAATACCTGACAGAGAACAAGTCACCATATCTGGACAAGGGAAAGATGACAACCCCCCCCCCCCCAGGATCCCAGGGTAGCAGTGCTGTGTCATAACAGTTTGTTACAGGAAACTTGCCCAAGCAGGTAGTGTTTGTGTACTCAGCAGATAAAGGCTAGTCTGGATCTCCAGAGGGATCCCAAGGGGTAAGCTATCCCACTGGACCCATAGGATGTGCCAGTTAAGCCAGGGTCATTTACTCTGTACACTGCTGTACAGGCAGACAGAGTCATGGAAGTAACTCCAAGGATCCCTGCTTGTTTGGTGACCAGGTCATTAAAGAGACTGCTGCTGTTGTGTTCCAAATGAAAGGGACTGGGTTTGGTTTGTGGGTGACAGCAGCCATGCCTGAAGTTTTAGTTGCACACTAACTCTCTTATCCTCTCCCTCCCCCCAATCAAAGAGCAAAGAGGCAGAAGCTCAGCAAGGAGAATTCAAGCACAAAGCCAGAGGCAGCCTTCCCCCAGGTCCTTTGCTCTGGAGAGAGCAGCAACAGGTAAAGGTAAGGATAGAAATAAGGAGAAGTTACACAAATTGGTGGACAAAGCTACTGGAGGTCAGTGGCATCTGGGCCACTGGTTATTCCTGGTTATTAAAATGATACCAAATCCTACAATACACAGTTAAGGACCAAAGCCTAGTCATACCAAGCAGGTAAAAAAGAAAATCACTGAGGGAGCAACCAAAAATCAGCATTTGTTCAAGGAAGCAGAAGCACAAGGCAGCACAAGGACACAAGGTTTAATTCCTGGGTTAGCTGCTGGTGAATCATGCTGAGGCCCCTGGGGTAGGCTATCAGAATGGCCACCTGATACCACTTTCTGTCACTGTTTTTTTGGGTAAAGTTTGGTAAGTGACTTCCACACACCCTCTCTCAGACACTCCACGTGCAAAGGATTTGCTGCATGCTTCATGCCTGTGCCCACAGGCATTACCCAAGAACCAGCCTTTGATACCTCTGACAATTTGTCATGCTATAGCCTGCAGCAGTTGAATTCCAGACCTGTCAGGCTTAAAAATCATCAGAAATGAAAAAGAAGCCATACATCCTAGGTGGGAAGAGCTGTCTGTCACCCATTCAGTTCTGTGTTCCCTAATGGGTTAAGAGTGCTACCAGAAGGCAGGGATTTCCTGGCCTGCAACATAGGAACCAAATCAAAGTAGTGAAACATTGGATGAATTATCCACAGCCTCACTACAAAGTCACCAGGAGGATCAGGAGTCCCAGTCACTAGTTCTGTTCTCTTTGACCTGTGTATCTAAGTCCAGATTTAAATTACCCATTTAATGCTATTACTTTAGTTGCATTCAGATTTTGTGGGGAGCAAGGCAAACAGTGAAAGTGCTCTGGGTGCTGCTCACTCAAAGCAGCTGTTATTTTACACTAGCCAAAGTACTAGGAAAGTAACTTGGATGAAACAGAAAGAAAAAAACCAAGCTATCTAACACCATCCAGATGAAATGATGAGTGCAGGAGCATCATCATGTGCTTTGCTACGTCAGTACTATTTAAAATGCATGAAATATGTAATAATTTCCTTCTCCCTCCTTCATTTTTTTTTTTTGTTTTAATGGATTGTTTGAAAAATGGCTTGATCTTCCTCTGAGAGTGGGTCATAATAAGACCATGCCACGTGAAGCATTCATCATTGTAACTGCCAGTGTCATGGTGTCTTTATTGGCTATTAGTTTCTGTCAGTGAAAGAGCCAAGGCAGGGCTACAAAGAGATGAATGAGGGGCAGGGGTCAGATCCAGAGTGCACAGGAATTTGATGAATTATAAATTTGCTGTAGTTAACAAAAAATTAAGTCACAACAGCTATAAAGTATTCATCTGTGCATAGGTACAAAAAACCCCAGGAGAATGTTTAAATCAAAAGATTTCCTTCTAGCAAGTGTTTTCAGAATGCAGGCTGCTCTTGAACTTCAGCATCAGAGTTTCTGCAGTTAATGAACACTGGGTAGATAAAAATATTTCATGGAAATCAGACAAGATGGTGAAATAAAGATTGTTAGATCTACATGTTAAATATCTCAGTTACATTCAGGGAAATTAAGCACAAACATAAAAGTATTATGCATTTTTAATATTGCTAAACTAGAAAACGAAGTAGTACAGCAAAGAGTTTAACTAAAACCACTGATGGAGCTCAGCCATCCTGAGTGCAACTGATTTTGGCAATTCAATCCATAGTTCATGCTGTCAAACACCAAACTGCAGAGATCTAGTGAATAATTCCACTGAAAGCTTCCAAAGTCCATGTGATTATGGGAAGTGACTTCAGCCCCACAGACAGTCTCTGAAAAACATCATTTCTCTTGTGACACAACCTAAACTGCATGATTAAGATAAGCTTCCAGAGCATCTCAAATGCAGCTGATGTAAGTGGCTGTGACTCCATCAGTGGCTATGGTACAGAGCCCAGGCCTGGTAGCTGAGGAGAGGTTGCTTTACAGCTGTTCACAAAGCAAAGGAGAATCTCAGGACAATCCCACACATCAGCCAGCCTCTGGAGTGCTTTGTGTCCAACAGATGATTCTTAGAGGTGCTGCCCACAGTCAGCTCACCCATAGACAAGTTTATTGAATGGAAGCTAGAAAAGCCTGAATTGGGCACTTGACTGAGTACTGAACTACATCTTTGAGCTGAGCCTGACACCTGCTTAAGAGTCAAATCAAAAGACTGAATCAAAACCTTGAATGTTTTCTTTGGAGGAGAATTTGGTGGGAAGGATTTCCTTGCCAAAACCAAATAAGTACCTGTTCAGTCACCTGCTGCTGGAGAAGTCTTTGCAATAAATACCTAACTGTGCCAGTGCAAGTATTGGCATGCTCTGAATGCAATTGGAAATGATGAAGTAAAACAGTGATAAATGTTGTCTATTATGTGACACTACCTCTTAAGCAAGAATAATTTGCTTGTGCTGCAGACTGCATTGGTTATTTTTGCATTATACATTTTCCCTCATCCTGTATCCTTCATTGATTCTTCCACACTGCATCCTGCTGATTCTCACCAGTTTAAAAAGGAATTAGTTTCCTTTAGTGAGTTTCAGTTAATCATGAGGAAAATAACATTTGCATTATCCCCCTCCTTCCAGTTCTCAAATATGTCTGGTACCCAAAGAGTATCAGCTATCTGCAGCTGGCAGAAGAAGGATGCTCTCAGGTCAGTGTCCTGACCTCCTCAGTGTTCCTGAGTACTCTGGGAGTCAGTGGTTTCTGGGTTAAACTTGTAAGATCTGTGTGGATATGTTACAAGTGTTAATTCTTATCAATACTAATGGTAAAGCCTTAGGAAATCACTAAGCCTTCAAGTGTCACCCTCACCTGATTCATGAACTATCTCTCTGTCAGTCAGTGAATAGATCCTTGCAAAGTGACAGCCTCTGAAGTTTGAGTGCTTCTAAAACTTTTTGTTATCAGAGTAGCATCAACCTTTTGTTTTTAAACCTGCTCTAACTGAAAATTTGTAGATCTCCCCACACCCTGAGTGTGATTCCTGGAAATCACCACTAAAAAGATTTATAACAGAGTTACAATGTTCTTTCAAAGAACATTGTTTAATAATTAAATACAAATCCTCTGTTTCAGATGCAAAGCAACCTGGTGCTTCTGCATGGAGAGAAGGTCAGAAGTTAGCTAGGAAGTTGCTTGGTCCATGTCCTGCTCTTCTAAATCTTCAGAGCACAGCTGAAGAACAGACCACCACCAATAATTCTGGTACTGTTACCTCTCTACAACATGGGTTGTTTTGTCACACAAACAAAGAAGTGTTTTATAAAAAGCATTTAAAACTAAAGGTTTCAAGGCTCTTCTGAGCATTTATCTTTAGTGACTCTTGCAATAACTTGCTTGTCAGGTTAAAAACCACCCAGAAAAGCTGTTGTCCATGGTCAGCTGGCACACTGAATCCATTGTGGTTTTGAAGAGACAACGTAAATGCACCATGTCCTTAAAATAAAACTTCTCTGGGTCATGACACAGGTTCTGTTTCCCCAGCAGAGATACAGCATCAGCTTCATGTCCTGTTCATCACAGCACACTCTGCTTTTTAGCTGTAGAGCTTCCCTGGGTCCAGCTGAGGCTGACACTGAGCTCTCATCCTGCTTACACTGACAAGTCTAAAAGGTTTATGAGGGAAAGGGTTTCACTGCCCAAGTATATTGAATTCTACTTATACTGAAGGGCCACAAACTACACATCATTTGTACAATTGGCCACTCCAACTTCAAATTTCACCCTCACAGGTTTATCTTCTCCCTAGAACATCTTAGAACAGAGGTACAAGCCGGGGCTACACATGCAAATAGTCCTCAGACCTGTAGTAGGAAGCAGGTTTTGGGATGCACATAGTATTCCTGTATAGATACAGGAACTGATATATCTCTCAACTAATAACCACTGTTGTTTTCAAATGCTTTCTGCAGAACCTGGCAGAGGAGTTGAAGCAATGCCAGAGATGGAAAACAGCTCCAGAGAAAAGGGAAATGAACCTGTGGGGAAAAGCCCTGAATTCAAAAGCTGCATTGTTTCCCCCAGCAAGCCTGTTGAAAGGAGTAGCAATGCACCAACCATGGATACAAGACAAATACTCAGGAACCTGCATTTGCAAAGCCAGCATCATGACGAACACAGGCGCACCAGGCTCCTTAAAGATACTGCAAAAGGAAAGGTAGAAGTTCTGCAGAGATACCCAGGGATTCATTCTCCTTTACCTGGACCTTGGGCCACAACTCCCTCTGCCTTCAGTGGGGAGAAGATACAATGTCCATTAAGGAAAGATAGAGCCAAGCTCAGCACCTCAAGAAACTACAACAGAGGAAAAAGTGCATCTCCTCAGAGACAGAAAGAATCAAGCTGCCCTGCATGGGAAGGGTCTGAGAAAGAAAACCTTAAGCACCCTTCAGAGAGGAGGGCAAACATTAAAAAATCTCACTCCTACAGCCCTGAAACTGTTCAGGAATTTATGCATCGAAAGAATGAAGAAAGAAAGAAAAAAGCCCTAGAAGAGAAAAAGTCTTTGGTGCAGGCCATGGAATTGAGAAATAAGAGACTGCAAGAAGTATACAGGAAACAGAAAAAAGCTGTAGGGAAGAAAATGTGCTCTGGCCAGATGCAAAAGCTCATCAGGGAAACAGCATCTGCAAAAGAAAGTCCTCAGTGTAAACTTGAGCCAGTAAGTCATAAAGGAGTGGCAGATTGAAAACCCTCCAATCTTGATCAGTACAGCACCATGTAGGAGATGAAACACTTCATTCAAATGCTTTGAAGTGTCAAGGAGGAAAAGTTTTATCTGGAAAAATAGAGCAATTAACTTTCTAATTATGGCAAGAACTGCCAGGCTCATTAGTAAGGCTAGAACCCTTGACTTCAGGGCCAAAAACCTGGAAATCTCCATTGCTTAAGCTAAAAGAACAAGTTTGTTATTTGGTGCATGCAGTTTTCCGGTTACATGAACCAGTTATTAAGTGGAACAAAAGCCAGATGTTCCCCTCATGTTGCTGAGCTGTTTAGTGCTTACTTTAATGGTCACTTCTGTTTCAGGAGCAAGCCAGTGGTGGAATCCTGGAGAGGAGTTTCATGGCCTGGGTGGACAAAACATCCTGTACTCTATTAAGTAAAGATCACAGAAGCAGGTACTCAGACATAAAAGGGACCTAGAAAGGTTCTTTATTAGCACATGCTTCATGTTTTCACAGTATTCCATTGTGAACTATAGAAAATAGAGCAATGGGCTAAGGCACTGTTAAAGCACTTAAAATCAGCCTCACTGTGTCCTAGTCCAGAGCAGTTACAGAACCTGAGAGCATCTAGGAATCCTTTGAGCACAGAAGGACACCAATGCCCTGGCTCTCCAGACTGAGGCAAACTTTTCAGGCTATATTTATGCTTTGTAGTTCTATGCTTTGTATTTGTAAAGAATAATTATTCCTTCTTAGCCCCAGGCTGATTCTTCTCCACATGTCAGCAGTTCCTGCTCCATCTTGAGTGTTTATAGACAGGGAAATCTGTTTCTTTTTCTTTTGTAGAGCACTTCAGCTGAGGATAGGTGTCTGTGCAGAAAGCTACTCTAACTTGGGCTTTATAATGTGACATTTCTCCTTTTTATTTAAACAGGAATCAACTTCTAGAAACAGTTCAATCACCTAAAAAAAGAGATGCATTAGCTTCTCCAGCACCACTGGAATCCGAATACTCACTTCTCAGTCCTTTGAAATGTGAAGACTTGAGGAACTGCCCTCCCTCAGCTCTGCATAAGCCTCCTCTGAGCTTTTCTCTTCCCCAGAAAGATGCAAAACCTCACTCCAAGGACTCAACTTCTGGTTTTTCTCCATACAGCAGTAAACAGGATCGAGTGAAAGCCATCCATAATCTATGCAAGGAACTTGCAGCAAAGATTGAGATGGCAACCGAGAGACTGAATGCAGCAAGCTGGGTTAAAGACTCTTCTGACAAAACATTGACAGAAGCAACTTTGCAGGTTTTCAATGAGTCTTCTGCCATCCCAGAACCTGAGACATCCAAGGAAGAGCAAAACAGGACAATGACTATACAAATGCTTCTGGATGCACCAGATCCTGGTGTGTTATGTTTGTCATCAGACAGGGAATTTCACAGACAGGGCAGGACTAGCCTTGTGGGTGGCACTGAGGAAGCAAGAGCTCTGCACAGACAGAAGGAAATACCCTCTCCTTTGCCTGATGGGATTGCTGCAAGCAAAGAATTACCATGGATCTCTCACAGCACAGGACAGAGACATCCCAGCACTGGGGAAGACCTGAGCAAGACATTGCAAGGTAGATCATGTTGACACGATGCAATGGTGAGGCTCAGATGCCATAGCCCATAGCATGAGCACCACTCCATGTGCTGTTCAGTGTCTTTAGATCAATAGAGCAGAACCAAGACATTCCAACAAATCTCCTCAGATCAGAAGGTTGCCAGAATGTTAGTAGTCAGTGACTTTTCATATAAATGTTTTGTTAGCACTGAGAAGTCCATCAGTTCCTCTGTGAGTTGGATTAAGAAGTAATGATCTAACTTGAGTAATGATCTAATTACTTTTTTCTCCTCTCATTACACCTGTGAAACTACATCTCTGAATTTTATCTGTGCCTTTGCCACTGATTTTGGACACATCACTTCACCTTTTCATGCCTAGGCTTTCCCTGAAGCAGGAAAGGAATTATGAGCCTAGCTCTATGTACCTAGGAATCTGTGGATAAGAAGAGCTATATGGAATTTAAGTGCTCACATATAAGTAGGCAGAGAGTAGATGCCAAAGCTTGGGCCATTTCATTTCTACAAAGAGCATATTTATTAAATGCCCTCATTTGTCTTTTTAAAAGGTTTTCCTGTGAATAAGAGCTCCAAGGTGGACATAAGCCCATTGCATGGAAAGCCAATAACCAGCTCAGCTTCTCCATCTTACAGATCCCTTGCTACAAGGTAAACAAATTTGGATATATCATTCTCTGCTAAACATGCCACACACACAGGTTGTTAAAACAAATAGCACCAGTTCAGCACAGAGCCAGACCACTCTTTACTCCTTAGCCACCAGATTGCCAAGTAGGCACATTTTGACTGAAGATATACTGAAAGGGGGAACCACCTATTTGTAGAGAGCTGGAAGATCAATAGGACACAGGTTCAAATGGGGCTTGTTGGAGAGGCCAATCCCCTCTAGAGGACTTTTGCCCTAGATGCAAACTCCCAGCAGCCTGAGGATCCTGTGAGCTGGGAGGGGGCTTATTGAAGGGATCTCTGCCTTCCCACCTCTCTGTGTTCCCCTGGTCAGCTCTGGGGGCTGTGGGTCCTTGTGTTCCCCCAGTTAGCTCTGGGTCTGGAAAACAACATGTAGCTCAGACTTCCCTCCCCACTCCGGTACAATAAAACCTGCGGTAGTTTAACATATGGCATTTGGAGAAGAATAAATTGATTATCTTTATGAGTACCTAGTTAAATCTCCACTGAGATCCTTTTTGCAGAGGATTAAAGAGAGATTTAATCAACTGGATACTATATATTCATTTTTAGTAATTGTTTTCACCCACTTTGCCCCAAAAGCAGACTTGAGACTGTTAAGTCAATGGTTGGACTCAAAGATCTTGGAGGCCTTTTTCAACCATAATGATTCTATGATATTATGATTCTATGAACAGTTCAGCTCATCAGGTTCTATGCATAGGGAGCAACCAACAATCCACAAACATTAAGCTCCTCAAAAAGAACATGTGCCAGAGAGTGTTGATTATTATGGAACACAGGTTTTGAAGCAGGAAGTTTAGGAAACAGCATTACATTAACACATTGTTTTCAGTCTCTCTATGTTAATCAAATGTTTAATGCAGCTGGCAGTCAATAGAAAACCCTCTGCATTTAGCCTGTGTCATAGAGAGCAAAGACATATTTGTCTTTGTCCCAGGTGGGTCATCTCTGGTGGCAGGGATGAGCATGAGGGGATCTGTTAGCTCAGATGCAGTTGCTGACTGCAGATCAGGCCCTGCCCCTTCTCAGCCACAGAGAAAGACAAAGCCTGAGTCCCCACTGGGGCCACACAACTCCCCAGAGAAGTCCTCTCTTAGAGAATAATCTCCTGAGCCCTAGATGATTAAAGATGACCTGGACAGGCTTTACCAAAAACAGGACATATGTGCAACAAACTGGCCACCGTGTCCCCAGCTCCAGAGGGAAGGATGAGGTGTCTGTGCTGCAGGATCCCTGCCCAGGAGGAGATGGTGTGGCTCCATTCAATGGGAATTTCAGGAGTGCCTGGTACGAAGCTGGCGGTGACAATCTATGTGCAGTTACACTGCAGCGTACTCTAGCGGGAGGAAGAGTTGGTTTACTGTCTGAAGACAGGATGTAAGGCACAGCATTCTAAGAAGATTGTTTACAGCTTTACAGTGCAAAGTAAACAGGAGGAAAATGAAAATTGGAGAGATAAGTCCAGAGAGCTCAGCTTACCAAAGTTATGAACAGTAATTACTGGAATTACAGAGAGTTAAACCCCAGTTCTCTGTGCACAGCTACCACATTCACAGAGGTTAGGCTCATATCTGCTTTGAGAGATCAGCTGCAAGGATTATGAAGGTGTTCTGTCACAGGAGATAGCAAATGTATAAAAGATGAGCACTTGGCACTCAGAGCTGCAGTGAAGAGTCACAACTGTGTATGCACTGCACCTTGGAAAGCACAGCCCACCAGTCTGAAGGCAGAGGTGGGGTCCATTACTCTTGTCTTGATGCCTGTGTGTTTATATGCAGCTCTAATTCACAGTAATAGAAGGTAGGTGGAAAACTCCCATGGGCCCTGAAGGGAATAGCCCTTCAACTGTAATGGACAAGCATCAGACAAAGTAGAAATAAGACAGATTGCACTGATCTCCTGAACAGTGCAATTACTGAGAAAGCAAAGCTCCTGTGTGCTTAAGCAGTTGAGTCAAAGTCTTCAGAGCATCACAGAAAATCCCACCAATAAAACCTCTCAAACAATAAATCACAATCCTGTTGCAAGTGCTGTTTCCAAAGATGAGGAGAGCTACTTGCAGATAAAACATCACTTTATTTAGAGATTAGAAGTGCAAAGTGTTTCTATGTTGTGAATGACTCCAGACTCATCTCCTTGTGGGCTGAGGGCTCCCTCTGATGCAGCAGTAGTGACAGTAAAGGGGAAGATAAAAAGGAAAGACCACCCCATGTCTAACCCTTTACTAGCTACCAGCAAAGTAGATAATACAAAGGTTCAGAGTAAAAGCCTGCCTTTGAATTGTCCTCAGCTTTCATCTGCATATGATCTAGATTCTAGTTTTGCACCTAGTCCTGAAGCCTGCAGGCTCACTCACAGGAGGTAACGAGGGTGAAAGTCCTTCTGTACACACCAGTGGGCAGCACACACCAGGAAGGACGGCGTGAGGCTCACAGGACCTAGCTATTCCTGAAGTTGCTTCAGTGTCAGTTCACACAGCCGTGGGCATACAGCTATATGATCTGATCAGAGAGGAAGGCTCAAGGTAAAGGAGGTGACACTTCCCAGGGTCATAATTTCTCCTGTTCCAGACACATTTGCACTGAGAGTGCATGAACTCCGTATGGGAGAGCATTAGCAGGGACTGAAGGGAGCCAGTCTCTTTACTGGCATACAAAACTTTACAGGACTCTGCTCACAGGCAGAGGGAGAGTTGTGATCTTAGCTCTTGGTAAGCCCATGCCTGTGTAGATCATCACCTGTGTATCTAGAGCGAGGTTAGGAAGTGTGATAGTCAAAGCAGCTGAATTGAGTATATGCTCTGGCTCCCACTGTTGCTACCAGTGGCAATGAGTCCACAGCTTGATACAATGGACGTTCTCTTCAAGAGTTCATCTAAACAAAGCCACCTGTTAGAAACTGACTATTTGCTGGCCTCATTCACAAACACAAAACATTCAGTGTTACACAACCAGCACCCTTGGACACGATCCTATCCAGAGCCAGTTTCAACAGCACACTTTTCTGTTTACATGTTTAATTATAGCTGCAAAAACAGTGACTCATGTTCATGCAAGAAATCCTGCAGGTGCCTCTTTCCATAAGAACTGTTCCCATTTCACGCACGGCTGCTCGGCACTCCGAGGAGCTGGCGGCTGGAGGTTTGTTGCTAATGCAAATGACTCACTGATGGGAATTCTCCAAACTGCCAGCAAATGTGGATGCCATTTCATCCTTGTTTGGATTCAGTTACTTATAGAAGTGGCACCCTTGGGAGTCAAAAAGATCATAATGCTTCTGATGTAAGTTCGGTTTTGCAGGGGCACTGGGCAGACCCATGCAAATCTAAAGAGCTTCTTCTGGGAATTGAGATGGTTTATGCCTGCTGCAGAGCTGCTTGTGTCTGGAGGAGAGTGTTGCTGGTCACTGCTGTGTAATCTCCGTGTTTGTTGTAGAATCTGCACTGTCTTCCAGTGATGGTGGCAGTAGCCCTCCCAGGAAACAGGCAGGGTTGAATTTGGACCTTGGCATTGGCATCTCCAAACAAAGGTGGGCATTTGTCAAGAGCCAAAGGGAACAGGAGCATCCACCAAAAAACTACCACAATACAAATGCAGAGTCAATAAGAAATCCCTTTCTCATTTTTTTTTGCTAAATCTCTTTTTCTCTCATCCACCTTTGCTTCCACTTGCTGAAGACAACATCCAAGATGTGTTGGTGGAAGCTGTCCTAATCGTTTTAGCAGTTTCTGGGTCATGAAAAACAAAGAAAAGCTTATTAAAGAGGAAAATGAAATAAGATTTCCTAAGCTGATTGCTGATAAAAAACCTATTTCCACATTCATTTTTCTGTATAGAAAAGAAAACATCTGTCACCATTTCAGTGTCCTAGTGTCCCTGCATGATTTTAAGCAGGGGTGTGATCAATAAATATCCATTTTCAAACCTTCATTACTCATCTTTTTAGTTAAGCTGAGATAGTTACAGATCAAAACAAAGTAAAAGCAGTTAGCTGAGATCTTTGTGTGACTGGTTGCTGACCTTGTTATGCAATATTAAAGCATATATATCAATAGCACATTTCAGATGGGCCACAGCCATGCTCAGCACAAGTCCCAGCAGCAGTGGAACAGAGATCTGTGTGTTTCTAAAAAGATTTCAGATAACTTTAGCAAGGTTCAGAGCTAGGTTGCGCAAACAGATCCTAACAATGGCACAGATTGTACAGTGCAGCCCTCGTAAATTAAGCTTCAAAACTGCAAGGTTGTTGTTTCTGTTTGTCACTAGGTTTAAAAATACCCAGCTCTTTGGGAGCAATGATTAGAGCAGGTAAAGACAAGTGGTGTTAGTTGTCCTGACAACATCGAGGTACAAGAAAGGGGATTTTGTACCGTGGCAGGTATGACTTTTCAGTGAGCCTTTTGTTTCCATTTAACAAGCTTTAATACATGATTGTTTTGTTAAAATGAAATAACCACTTTTTAGTTCCAAAGTTTGCTTATACCCATGAATGACCTCAAAAATTCTCTGAGTAATTGTTGTTGTTACCTTGACCCAGTTGGCAGAGAGAACTCACAGCTCAGAGGAATCGCTACCAGCGTGAGACCATTTGGAAAGTTCAGAATCAAGAGGAAATTGCCAACCAGTCTCCTAGAGAGAGCCTGAAGACACTGGAGAGCCTTAGGTTACAGCCCTCTGCCACTCTGAGCCCTGGAGCTGAGACTCAGGACAACTTTGAGCAGGACTTTGGTAAGGTGGCATTCCCAATGTGTCAGAGCGCGGTGGTTCCTCTGTGTCCTCCCAAGGTACTTCTGAGGCTATTGCAGAAGAATGACTGGTTCCTTGCAAGAGAATTTCTGCTAAGGGTTCTGACTATGGCTGAAGAAACTTCTGGGGTAAGGGAGAATTGCAAATAGCTGATTCACATTCTAGATTTCAAAGGTGAAGAATGAATCAACGAAAAAAAATGTCCCCTCAAGTTTCACGTCAAATTTAACAGATCCACCCAACTAAGAAAGGCAATGGAAACACTTTGCCTTTTGCCCTGTTGAGCTGTGTGGTCTCACGGGTGTGAATCCAGCAGGGCAGCACCTCACGGGGTGCTCTAGTGCTGAGTGACACAGCGACAGCTACAGACAGCCCTGAGGGAACCAACCCTCTTCAGCTCATTTCCAGCACCTTGCAGCTTTATCTGAAGGTCTCAAGGAGCCTTGCAATTAATTCTTCTCAGTTACCACATCAGATAAGTGTGGGATATTATCCTCCTTGTACAGCAAGAGACATCATTTACAGGGGCTAATGAAGGATGCAGGCTGAAAGAGATCTGCTCCAGGATCCTGCATGCCTGCCCAAGGTGAGGGTGGGCTGCGGGGCATCTCCATTTCTGCTCGGAACAGATCTTTGCATAGAAACAAGGGAAAGATTGTGGCTGAAAGGGTTAAATGGCAAACAGTCGCATGCAGACTGCTCTGTCTGAAGAGATCTCTGCTTGCTACCACCAAACAGTAGCAGATGGTGCATTGTTTTAAGGGCTTTTCCGAGACAAAAGAACAAGATCAGATAACCTTTCCTCAAAGAGGGTACTTACAAAAAGCCTTTCCTCTTATTAAGGGTTCTTCATTGTTTTCCCCACAAAATTTTATATGTACTATTGGATTTGGAGGTGGTGGAGAAGCCAGCATTGTTTACTATGCTTCTGCCCACCCCCCAGGGGCTAGGAGTGCATCTTACAGGATTGGACAGTAAGTCTGTTGTCTGGAGTGTTTACCATAAGATAAAGACTTTATATTTATATAATGTTAATAACTAAGGGCCCCAATTCTGGAAGCTATCTTTGAAAACAAGACCCTGTCACCCACTATTCACCACCTGAAGAACAGGAACTGTTGCTGGTGTCTATGCCAGGAGAAACCTTTACCTTCTCTGAGCGTTTGCAGGAGCTAACAGTGTTTGAGTGAACTCAAGGCCAGGGTTTGACTGTAAGCCAGCAGGTCCACTCTGGGCCATGTTGCTGCAGATGAGGCACAGAGCTGTCATTCTGAGCACAATGTGGGTTTGAAATATGGGTCACAAGTGGATCTGTTCACCACTCTTCTCAGGAAAAGGGCATTCAGATGCAAGTCTGTATTGTCTGCTGTAGTGCAGGACACCAGCAGTTGGTTCTGTTCTCTTTCACAGAACACAGAAGTCACCCTGCACAGGCAACATAATGATAATACAACTGCTGCAAAATATAAATATTTACTTTTAAAAGATACATGTATCATCTAACTGCTAAATGCTATGCCAAAGCCATGAAATAATGGCTGTAGTAAACATTCTTGGCAAAATAACAGATTTCATCTTCAAACACAGTATAAGAAGCAGATATTCACAAAATCTTTGTACCTGTTTGCTGTCTGGAGTAAGACAGTGAACCTGTCCTGAACTGTTGATTTTTCTTTTTAGGCACAGACAGTGTAAAATCCAGAATTGCAAATGCCATAAGCACATGATGTGAGGAACACAAACACCTCCACAGCCACCACTGGAAAGTATTCCACATAGCTCTTACATGCATCTCTCATCAGTTTAGGCACAAAACTTGGTATAACCAAGTGAGCTGACAAGGAAGTGGTTTGCACATTCTGCTTGTCTCAGTAACAATCTTTCCACCATTCCTGCCAGATCACCAGGTCTCTTCCACAGGGAACTGAGAAGATGAGCTATGCTTTCCCTGATACTGCAGCACAGCCTCTGAATACAGCCTACAGAAGCCAGGTTTCTCTATTGCTATTACATAAAGGAATGAGGTGATTTTAGAAATAAATTTTGCCTGTGCCCCTTCCTACAGCCTTGTGACTGGACTGTGAGCCTGAGTGGTCTAAATGAGCCAGAAAGATCATTTCAAGGGGCTGCTTTTTTTCCTATATTTGAGAAATAACAGGGTTTAAGCTGAAATTAATTGTTAAGAAAGTATTTTCTAAATTGTGAAGCTTAAGCATGACTCCTGGTTTAAAGTGATTTGCATTAGGAAAGCAAATGGAATGCTCTCCATTATTAAAATGCAGATTTTTAACCTGGCTTACAAAGAAAATGTATTTATATATAACATCTTTTTCCCTTAACCTCTTCTTGACATATTTTCTCATAGCACTAGAGGGAGCTGCCTTCTTTCTTCTGGCAGAGGGAGAAAAGATTAAATTAGTGGCATTAGCAAAGAAGTGTAACAGCATGGCTTCAGCTAATCGGCCTCTGACTGGTAGTTTCGAGATAAGGCAGTTCTTGGTGTTTCACTTCGACATCTTACACTGTCTTTTGTGCTTTACAAAGCCTTTGCCTGGTGAAGCTTCAGTGAGCTCCATCCTTTGCCTTCAAAGGTCTTTAAAGCAGTCTGCAGTGCTGGCAGCGTTGAAGCATAGCATGCTTCTTGACTCTGGGACAGGCAACATGAGAACTGCTCTCAAGAACTGCTCTCACTTCCTTTGATAACCAGTTTTCTCTCCTGCCACAGAGTCTCTACTTGCTTTGCTTATTAGGTTCCTGATACATCATCCTATTGCCTGTGTGTGCAAAAGAAGGCAGGACTTTGCCTCTCTCCATGCCACCACCCCACAGTGTGCTGTTAGTTGTACGATACCACTGCAAAGCGTGTGGACACGCCTGCGTTCCTTACTCTGTGGAGCCCAGAGTCACTTTGCCACACAGATTGGGGCTTTGAAGGGAATTTAGTATAACTGATGAGTTGTAGAAGGAAACATTCCATGAGAAACATCCCATGGAAATTTAGGATAGGATTCTGGTTAGGTCCCAATTTGGCCTGGCTCTCTCCTGCTAGCCTGCAGCAAGAGCTGCTCTGCTGCTCTGGATGTGACATGCCACACGTGGAAGGGGCAGCAGCAGGGTGAGGTATTGCCATGTGCTGCAACATCTGGCTGGAAGCTGAACTCTGGCCAACCCTCCACACTAGAGGATTTAGATATAAAGACAAAATATGCAGGGGACAGGAGCAGCACAGGCTGCATTAATCCCCTTGTCTAGCAAGCAGCTACTCTTTGATGACAAGTAGGATACCAGATGTATTTCTAGAGGGGAGAAGAAACTGATTCAGCAGAGGTGGAAATACAGATTCTCCAAGGTGCTTAGGAATGCAGATCAGCCCGCTGGTTTTCCTGAGTACACAGGTACAGCCTTCAAGAGTAATGTTTCTTGCTTAGGTATTGCTCTTGGCTCACAGGTTTTGCTGAAGAAGGACCAAACAGCCATCCTGCTCTGCCAGGCCATGAATCTCAGCTGTGATCAGGAGCTAGCAAACCTCCTTTCTGTATCTCTGTTTACCTGCCATCACTACAGCTCTGTTCCTGCATGCTAACAAAGTACCTGGGTGGTATTTCACCCTCCTTTCCCTTACCTGAAGACCATCCTAAAATCATAAAGCAATTGAACTAGCACAGTAATCTTGGAGAGGGGAAGAATTGCCCTGACACAGACATCAGAGAGGCCAATTCCTCTGGATCTGTTGCTCCATTCCACAGCAGCATTTCAGAACTCTACACTCCATCTTCATACACCTCCAGGTAATAATATAGCCAAAGTTGTACTTACATCTAAAGTTGCTGGTATGTGTTTTTGAAGTAATAACTGGTTTGGACTGATTGCTGACATGGGCAAAAAGAGAAAAAGCTGTCCTTGAGTAAAGCAGCAGTAAGTGCTTCTGCCTAGCTTCAAGTGATTAGAAAAATGAGACTTTTAGCCCAGCTTTTTTAATTACATGTCACAGGGATCCTACAGGGCTTTGCTGAGATTCTGCAGGTGCAGCTGAAAGTCATTTAATAAATAGCATTTTTTTTCCAAGACAGAGAGTATGTACATGGAAGCTCTCTGGCTCTGCAGCAAAATGCCATTCATCACAGCATAAGAGGACATCAAGTTTAGCCAGATGGTATTTTCTTTAACACAGGATGCTGCCACACAAGAAATGCATCTGGAAATAGCCACAATTAAGACAATTACATTCAAAAGGAGTAAAAAAAAGAGCAGAACAAACTTTTTATTCACTTTGAGATCAGTACTTGGTCAGGCTTTGAGCAGAACAACATCACTGATTTTGAGGCACAAATTGAAAAGTCTGTATTCTAATAGATTGCCACACTCCAGAATGGCCCAGATATTAGGTTTAAAAGCTACTCAGACAATTTAGCATTGATAAAGTTAGCCTGATATTTATTTACCTATTTATTATGAAATGACCTTATTTGCTAGTATTGCAGGAGGCACCCTCATCTGGCTTCTGAATGTGGGGAGCTGAAAAAAAAGTTCACTTGTCTTTTCTTTCTATTACATTGCTTAAAACCAGCAATAAAGCTTCCCTGTAAAAACAACAGCTCCTTCACCCACTGGATTTTCCTAAATATACCACTTCACAGAATCATCTCTGCTACCTATAAGCATTAAAGAGTCTCAATCAGTCCTCCAAATTAGAAAGATTGGGGTAAGCCCAGAAATCTCTTAAAAAGGATGAACTCTTTACTGGGCATCTGATTTCTAGGGAATTCAGAATGGTTTTGCCTTTTCAAACAATGCTCCAGAACTAGGAGATGCACCTTACTGAAATAAAAATAGAGAGTTTCATCCAGTCTCCAGATTCTGAAAAGTAGGGGTTTAAAAGAAGCCTCCTCTAGTAGCACTGTAAGAGAGGTCTGAAATCTACAGTGAAGCTGTTTATACAAACACAGCAGCATTCTAATAGAGAATCTGCTCCAGGCTTGAAGCATTAACATTTTATTTCACTCACATCCATGTAAACACAAGAAGCATCCTGGCATGCAAAGAAGCTCACCCCTCTGCTCCTTCCATATTAAAGCAAAGCCAAACCTTGCATGTTGTGGGCTCATCCTTAGGTGTGGGGTCATTTGAATTCAGACAATCTGGATACGGACACAGATTTTGTCTCAAGTTTCAACTCAAACCTATTTCTATTTATGACCCACACTTCAATTCATTTATGGCCCTGCTTGCTGTGACAGTGGCACAGCACAGAGTAAACACACAACCTGTTTGCATAAGCTTAGCAATTCATCTGAGAAGCTCAGAGCAGCCAAGAACATATCACTGGTAAACATTACATCACCTCTACTGTGAAAGACAGACAGGAGAGTTACAGTAAGGAAGCAGCAGTGAACTAGGTGCACCCAGAACAAGAGTTATTTTCCCCACTTAAAAACAAAAGGTTTTTTCCATGGGCTTGTCCCTCTGTGACAAGAGACAGCCCTGCACAGGGAGAAGCTGCAAGATAGAGGTGGCAAGTGTGATGATGCTGGAGTTCCCACAGAGGTGACCAGTTTAGGAAGCTTCTCTTCTTTTGTAAAGAGTGAGTCTGATCCTGTTGGAGCAGTGAAGGAGCAGTGGGAACCACACAGAGCAACCATTACCCATGCTCTGGGCTTCGGGTGGGAATTGCTCCCTAGTCCTTTTCCTTCCTGGCACAGGAAGGTGTCCTACCTTTTCCCCTCCCCCACAGTACTTGCAGGTCTTTATGTTAACAGATTTATTGACAAGAGGTAGGTACTGATGTTTTCCTTCTTTGGATAGGGCAAAATAAGTAAATGTATGCAGAAGAGTTATTCCAGGCAGACGTCAGATTTGGGAGGCTTCCAAAAATAGGCTCAGGGAGAATTCCAGATGAGAATGCAGTTAAGAACAATGCACATATTTCCCCCTTTCCCTTTTGGTGATCCCTTGTTTAAGTCTGCATATAAGGTAGGACTCAGGCACCTTTTGAGAAGTGCAGTCAGCCCTAAAATGCAGCAGGGAATGCTGAGAAGCAGATGCCCTGGGAGCTCCTTACAAATACCATGATGTTGTTAGACTATTTACAAGGTGTGCTGGCCTCCAAGGTGACCCAGGAGGGCAGCCCTGCTGGCAAAGCCTTTAGCAAATGCTTAAATCCTAAAGGCCTTTAGCAGTGCAGAAATACATTTGTAGGGCAGTAACTGGCATCTGAAGGAAATTTGCTGCCACTGCCTCCCTCTGGTAACCTCTGATACTTTTTTTTCAGCTGGCAGCTATTAAATGGAGTCTGGATTTTATTTGGTGTTTTTTTGAATTAAGAAATGGTGACTGTTAACATCTATTTCCTAAGCTTCTGCAAGTGAGGGAGGCCCTAGCTACACAGCACCAGAAGAGAAGCACAGGAGCCATCTGGACAGTTTGAAGCAAACCTCCCTACTTCTGGCTCACAAACTGAAGGTATAGTGAGCAACCTACACAACAAGGAAAGAGCAACTCCAATGTTGTTATCCCAGGTGAAAAGGTGCTAGCTATGCCTGGATTCAGGTGTATGCAGGCTATAATCAGTTGGCATCAGCTGACTCTGCATCAGCTTTATAAACCCCAGGTAGCTACAAGGTAGAGGTGCTAGCTTTAATTTGTTCTTTGGAGTTTCTACTCTAGCCCTGGTGGGTTAGAATGCACTGTTCTGCTGCAGCCAAAGCAAGCAGTTCTATTGCCTTGTAGAGACAGCAGGATGCTAGAGGAGCTGGCTGCACAATACCTGTGCTGCCTTCTCTGGGAGTTTGCTGCCCTTTGCCCCCTGGTTCTGAGAAATCACATGATTTGGTAAAAATATCTTCTATAGCATGTCACTTCCTAACTCAGGTCCATCAGCTCCAGCAGAAAGAGCAGCTTACAGTGCTGAGGGAGAAAACAAAGCTAGAAGTTCAGGAAAGCCAGAGGTTTTTGAGTGACCTGCTTCAGCATAGTTCTGAGGTAAGATCATTTCAGATCATGTGTTACTGCTTCTAGATTCAGCAAAATGTTCCTCCAGTGCCTGCTGGGTTTGGTTTTCTGTTTGGTTGGGTTTTTTGTGGGTTTGTTTGGGGGTTTTCTTGTTTGGTTTTTTTTGACTCACTTAGAGTCTCTTAATCAAAAAGGGTTTTTAACTGATAAAAACTGTGGATCAGGGTAGCTTTGTGGGAGTGCCCAGGCCTCTCAGGTAAGAGAGGTATTTAGGCTCTCATTTGCAGTGTTGATATGACATCACCAAGGTGTACTGTAGTTTATGCTTGGTTTTGCTATAAAGTCAGGAGGAGGGTTTCGAAGTCCTCAAGAGATAATTACTGTGCTACTTGCTCAGACATGAGAGCCTAGCCAGATGCTAACCTTGATCAAAAAGTATCCTTAAAAAGAAAACCATATTTCAGCATGCTCTTTATTTGTGATTTACCTTCCAGCCTCAGATTCTGAAGTCAGCTAAGAACTGATGGACTTCAGTGCCTATTCATTAGAGTAAGAATTTAGCCCCACATGCATAAACACAAGCTCCCACCTCATGTGTAACTCCAAGCTCTTGTTACACCATTGAGAGTATTTGCTTTGGAGGATACTTCAGCTCAATTAATGTCTTTAATATGTTTGAACAGCCTAGACAGAAGTGATCTTTGTACGGGTTTTTTAAAGCCCTTAGGATGAACACAGTACCCTGGCTCCCATGAAAGCAGCTCTAAATACACAACAGTTTGAGCTGTTATGCTACCTTATTTCCATATGCCCACACAGTTATTTCACTGTAAGTAGCATCCAGCTCATTAGTTAAGCCAACTCTTCAGGCATTATTGACATATGAAAAGCTTTATCTGCAATGAAGGGCTTTCCCAAGGGGATGAGAGAAGAAGGCTCAAAAAGTTCTGCCTTTCCAACAGATCATTCAGGTCTATGGATAATTTCTGTTTGCAGGAGTACAGTGGCTCCAGAGGCAGTTATCCTTCTGTGCCAAGATTGGACAGTTCAGAGCAAACACAGAGAGGACACCAACTGGAAGATGATAATGCAGTTGGCAGGTACAAAAGGCAGCATACAAGGCACAAACAATGGCTTAGCCTGTGGATGGGCTATGTTAACTTAGGGCACTAAGGTATTTGCACTGTGTTGTTTCTAAAATGGGTCCTCATTTTGAGTCATGTAAGAACAGCTTACTTGGCTGTCAGGTTATTGCTAGGACTACAGCTGAATCGTGTTATTCATTTAGATCTCAGCTCTGAGGTATCTGTCTTTGTGAGGCAGTCTTTCTACTGAGATTTATGCACAAACCACAGGCTAAACACCTTTCCAATGCTGAAGGAGATTTTGCATTTCTTAATAGGTAGGAGCCCCTTGGAAACTTGTGGGGAAAATACAATTTTGTTTCATTTTGCTTTACCGTCACATACCTTGGGATAAATGAGAATGTATCATGTGCATATTTTTATATCCATTTCAAGAGGAATAGATTAGATTTGAGAATTGCTTCTAGATTCTTATGGATACAATTACCAGAAAGGTAAAACTTCCAATATTGCACAAAAATGAGCACCATGCTAGCTTGAAAAAGATCTGCAGAAGACTTTGCTGTGAAAGCTAGGAACTGAAATACTATCTCTGACTGCAATAAGAAAACAGCTCCCTTTTCTTACCTTCAGTGATCAAGAGATGCCTTCACTGAAAAAATCTGCACTGAAGATAGGAAAAGATCACAGTCCTGTGGACCCCAAAATAGTGAGAGAAAGCAAACCTCTGGGAAGAAGGAGTTCATGTCCCTCAGTGCTTCAAGAAGGTGAATGCTAAGTTAAAGGATTTGGTGATATTGGGCAAGCAACATTTTGTAACATGGCATGAGCAATGGCTCAGCATCCAGGGGCTGGAATGTGCAATCACAAATTTCACTAATTTACTAACTAGTTCTGAAACTCTTGACCTAAATGCTTTATATAATGACATATACTTAAACCATAGTCATCTCCTTTTGTACTCCTGACCCTTCTACAGAAAACAATCTTGGGATTTGAGCTGTTTACCCTATTTATAGTGTCTCTCCTTTTCTTTTTACCTATTTACTGTGATTTCAGTAGCAGGTGAGGTCAGCGTTCACAACTTGCTCCTGTAAGTCAGTAGCTGTTGGGGCACTGTTCCCAGGCTCTCACCAAGGCCATGGTCCAGGTTTGGCTGCAGAGTGTTTGTAAAGTTGCCTTGAATTCATCTACTCCAGGAACCATTTTGGGAGTCTTTTCCTTCTGTACAGAGAAATATTGTACTTGTGGTGACTTTAAATCTTCTCCTTAGGATCCTTGCCAGCAAAGCACAACTATCAAACCTTGAATCTGTCACCTCTGGTGGATCTACCCCACGGGGAGACCTGCGTAGGTGACAACTCTGGGGAGAACAGGGCACAGGCTAGCTCCAACAGTCAGGTAGCACCAGTTCTCCTACCACTCTGGGGTTTTTGGCTTTTGAGGGGATATTTTTTTTTGGCTTTTGAGGGGATTCTTTTGACTTTTAGTCACCATCTCAAATTCATCACCCAATAATCACAGTGTTCTTCTCTGTCCCCAGTGGAGCGAACTTGGACATCACTATGGAGGCTCCAGCACCTTCTGCCCTTTCAGCTTGGCCATGGTGGAGCAGTGTCTGAGGGGAGAAGAGCTGCGAGCTCGACACCAGGCTGCCCTCCTCCAGCTCCGCAAGAAAGCTCTCCGGGAGAAAGCCAGAGCTGAGCTGGCTTGGCTGGGTCACCAGAAACGGTGAGGGGCAGAGGTGGGGACAGGACACTGCAGGCTGGCCCTGAGGGGGACAGGCCCTATAGCAGGAGGTGAAGGTGCTGCTGCCTGCTCAAAGGAAGAAAGACTGGCCTAGCTCAGGGGAAGAGCATCTACCAAACCTTTCTCTTGTGGAGTGAGTGCAGGCGAAGCAGAAGCTGAGGAGTTTGCACAGTTCTATTCCCTCCAGAGCAGGGGTGAGTGCTCTGCTGCAGCTTCCATCAGGTGTGGTGTGAGCCCCTCAATGCTGGCTCACTTGAGGTGTGAGAACTCTCATATGAGAGGTCCTTCAGTGCTGGCTGGGCTGAGGCATCGCCATGGAAGGTGTGAGAACCCTCATGTTGAGGTGTCCCTGAACACTGACTGGGCTGAGATGCTGTCAGGGACAGTGTGAGCACCTCTCACACAAGGTTTCCCTCAGCACTCACTGGGTGGGGGTACCATGAGGTACAGTTTGAGCCACCCCAGGACATGGTGTCCCTCAACAGTCAGCGTTGAGTGCTCAGGAAAGTCTGGCTGCATCAGGAGAGTTTCAGGCAATACAGCACGAGGGTGGTAGCAAAACTTTCTAGAGCCTTCCACAGCTACCACTGCTTTTACAGCTGCTCTGAGAGGAGCTTTGCTCCTGTCCCTGGCATTGTTTTCTGAAGAGCATTAAATTAATGGTATTTAATTATCTGATTGTGATCCTTCTCTGGTCTCCAGCTGTCTGGAAAACCTGCAAGACAGTGAGGGAGCCTCTGTCATGGCTGCAAAGCAGTGCAAAGTCCTAATGGAGCTGAAACAGGAGCAGGTAACACTGCAGCAGAAGGAGCTCTATTTCATTTTTCAAACAGTAGGAGGATACAGGACAGGGAGGTGCCTGGAGCTGCTGGAGCAAATGGGGTTTGTTTTGTAAAAAAAAAAATGCCTCTGGTGGCATTTCATATGCATCATTCTGCTTTGCTTCCTACACTCAATGAGGTGCTCTTTTATGCCAACATCAGCAGTTTGTAAATCCTAGAGAAAACACCTTTTTTTCCTGCTGTTTCAATGTTATTGTAGGTTTTGTTAATACCATAACAAATAGGTCATATAATGTAGGTTCCCACTGATTTATGCTTCTGATGTTGAAATATATTAAATTCATCTGACAGCTAATTTTATAACTTTGGTTGTCCCACTACAGAGGAATTCTGGGCTCATAATTACACTTGGTAGGCAGAAAACTTCTCTCCTACTTCTTGTGTAGTATATGCTTCTTTATTGCAAGGAATTCCTAAACAAACAGAGTGCAAACTATAAGTATCCTGTAGTTTTGAATGACATGAAGATAATCCATTTCCAAAGGTCTCACCTCTGACACCTCATCTCTCAGGCAGTGAAATATCCCCTTACTTGTCATTAGCTCTCACAGGTAACTCCCAGTCAGCATCAGCAAAAAAACACCAAAACTATACAAAATAAAAGGAACAAAGTCTGCTTAGTGAATATTCAGGATGTTTTGTGAGTACTATTGCCTTATGTTAAGAAATACTATACAGATTAAGTAGGCATCTTTTCTCTGTTATCTTGGCTCTTACCTTTCTTTTTCTGCTTTATGTAGGCAGAAATCCAGCACCTGCAAAACATCTACAGGGCATCCCATGAAGAAAGAAAGCTTTTATTAAAGCAGCAAAGAGAAATCTTAATGATGCAGCATTCAACAGCACAGCTTCAGGAAAAGCTGCATCATTTGGCTGGGAAGCAAGAGGTGGTGAAATTGCAGTCACTAGATGTCTCAGTGGGTGTTTTGAGTAGATAACAGCTGAAATCAGAGCTGATACTACAACTAAGGAATCCAGGTGAAACCTTATGTTGCCTTTTCCTTTTAGCTTACAAGAAGCCGAGCAGCTGAAGAAGCAGTAAAGCTGAAGACAATGAAACTTATTTCTAGCCCAAAGTTATACTCCTCTTCAGAGTCTGCAGCCTGCTCAGAAAGGCCTGATCTGTTGGGGAATAAAGAGAGTTGTGTCCAGCAAAAGAATAAACAAAGCAAGAAATATGAGGGGTAAGTAAAAGAGCAATAGCAGGTCATCAGAACCAGTCCAGTGAAGATGTAAGCAGTTATATCCCAGATAATTATGTGAGCTTTAAATGCTCCCAAGTGAGCTTATAATAATAAGTTTGGAAAACCTCTGTGTTCAAGCTGTTAATGCATCAAGATCACTGTTTATCATTCTGACCAATATTGCCTCATTGTTCATTTGTGTCCTCCATATGTCCATCCTACAATCTGGTATCCAAAATGGTAAGTTCCTCATCCTTTTAATGATGCCACACATAGTTAATGATAATTCACATTTTCATGATGGCTTTTAACTACCAACTCAAAACACTTTGCAACTATATATTAATTAGCCTTCAAAATACCCATATGGAGTGAGTAGAAATGTATTGATTTGATTGGTGACATTCACTCCTTTGTCATCCTCTGGCTCTAAGCCTATGTATCACTTAACCCCATCAGAGCAGGTTTGTGTTTCACTTAGGATTTAATCACAGAAGGCTTTTGTACTACATGGGGCTTAGTGTTATGCTTAAATTGAAGGTAGAGGTGTCATGTAAAATGTCCATAGTCAGAGGGAATTCAGGAGCTCCAAGCCTTCTGAGAAAGGGATGTATCCACAGCATCCCTGTTTGCTTCCTGCTAAGCAGTAGAGATGAGGGCCCAGCAGTATCCACACTGCTCAGAACAGTTTTCCAAAGCAGGCTCAGATAAATAAAAATCTAGTTTGTTACAGGGAAAAAAAGGCATTTAAAGACAAATATATATCTCTGTGAATTAAAAAAACCCTTTTCATTCAGTACTAGCCAGACCTCTAGCAAAGTCAGATTCATGCATTTACTTAAGTCCCCACAGGGAAAGGCTTTCAAATAAATCCCTGCATGGAACCAATCTATAACTCATGGAGTTATTGATTACAAGCCCCAGAAATCTTTAAAAGGTTTCTTGGCTGGGCTTTCACTCCTTATTGCTGACAAGCCTGACCACAGGAGAACAGTGAATATTGGTGTTGGTCTAGAGCAGATAGGACCTGGTGGAACTTGCTATGTGCCCACAGTCTGGCTGCTCTGTGGCTGTGTGTAGATCTCTTCCCTATGTAGGAGTGCAGAGTGGTAATTATGCTACCCACCAGTGCAGGGGTGATCTGATTTTATACTGATCAGGAAAATACTGCTTAAAGTAAAAGCAAACAAATAACAAACTGCTGACAAGTAGAAAAAGCTGCTGCTGGTTTGGGCTTCTGTTAGTGGATGCTAAATACTAGAAACAAGGAATACAGAAACTTGTAATTATAATAAATGGACATTATAATGTATCTTGTAGCTAAGAATTGGGAATATATCTTCTGAACTGGGGTACTTTGAAATCAATAAACACTAGTGATGCTGAATACTCCAAGTTTGGTTTTAACTTTAAAAAATAGGGATTTAGCTTCTAGACACTATCACACTACTAGGTTTAATCTATTAAAACACCTTTTTAACAGTTATTGTAGTAAACTGTGTATTGCAGAGCTTGTTACCACTAATGGAAAAAGCTGAGTATGAATTGTGTTGCCTTGTGCTTTTGCACTAAGGAGACTGTTCAGAGCGTTCCAAATCACCATCAAAATCTGTCTGATGTCCCAAATGTCCTTAGAGTTGTGTTTAAAGTGGAAAATATGAGATCTGTTGGAATCCAATACCATATAATTGATGGCAAATGGAGGAGGCATACAGGTTCAGACTTTGATCCTGGTTTTGTCTTTTCAGTGCTGATGATTTCTTCAGTCTCCTCCTATTCCTGTCTATGAAGATTAGAAGCCTTACTAAATAAAATACAGTATCAAGTGAGAGGGAGGGGAATGGAGAAATAAGTATACTACTCAGAGTGTTTCTGGCTTTGCTCATTTGCTGGTTTAGAGATATATGTGCATGTGAGTGCTCTATGGGTACTACCAAGCACTACCAGAAACATTTAATTCATACCTTTATTGACTTCATCTAGACTTGTCATGATTAACTTGGGAACATAAACTCCCAGTTGCTAATTCCTTGTCTGTTTACAGCTTTTCTGCTGACAACAAGAAAACACTGGTACAATATCAGAAACAGCCAGAGGAGTCCTCAGGTTTGTGAACACTTAGTCAAACCGAATGACTTAGGGCAGGAGTTGAAGTCTTGGTTGTTCTCTGGAGCAGCTGAAGTGATCTCTCTGAAGAGGACTGTCAAGCTAATCAGCTTATGAGAGAACTTGTGATGCTGATCTGTTCCTTGGTTACCTCCAGTACAGATTTTGACAGCATGACCTGTTTGGGATTAGCAAGAAGGTGTAAGGAGGCTGTAAGTTATTCTTTTTTTGAGGTAACAGGTATGCATAGATGAAGAAAGCATGGGGATGTCTGGAAATGGGCTTTACAGTTACTACCATGCAACTGGATAATATGTTAGGTGGTGACTGGATAAATAAGGTCTACAGTCCTTTCAGCTTCTGTTGGTGTGACAAGGAATGTGTAGGGCAAACTAAGCTACTCAAAATGACAAATATCTTTAGCCTTTTTGACTGAGCTAAACAAAAAGCTGAAGTCAAGTTTTTCATGGAAGAAAATATAACATTGGAAACATGGTAACTTAATGTTGTGCCTTTCAGAGTTTAATGATCAGGATCATGTTTTACTACCTCTGGAACATGCAAATTCAGCTAGGATGAATGAAGCCATATCCACAGCCACTACAAGAGAAGGCAGAAAGTGGGCATTTCTGGTAAGGATTGCCTCTGGAATTCCATTTCTGTTTACTGACCTGGGCTGGTTTAGTAGAGTTTTCCTGCCCCTTCTGTTTTCTATGTTGCTGACTAGTGACAACGTGTTTAAGCCATCTTCCAAGGTGTAAGTGCTGTTCTGCTTCAGGAGGAATTAAACCTGTTCCTGGAGCAGTAAACCATGACTTGCCCACAGCAGCTGCAGAAACTAGTCCCTATCCTGTTGTCTACATCAGTGACACAGCCACAGAGTGGTTATGGATGTACAGGAGTCCATATGCATTTATAGCTTGGTGACAACATGTAGATTTAATCCCTGATATCTTAACTACTCCTTCTGCCAGCAAAGTCCTTTCCTTTCAAGACCTTAACCATGTCTCTTGAATGTGTACATTCCAGGAATCTGTGCTGGAGGAAAATGCACTTACATCTAACCCAAAAGTAGATCCTAAAGACAATGAAGATATTAATCCATGTGACAGCAAGTTCACACTGAAAGGCTTGGGGATGCTTTCTACTTTGTGTAACTTATGCCTGGTTCAGGCAGAAAATACTCCTCAAGGAACTGGTAAATCATATTTAATGCTATTATGTCCAATCTGTTTCAATCACTTCAATCCAGACAGAAAGAGAAACAATCTTCTCATTTATTACCTAAGTGTCTTCCTCACTATACCCAATGTATAAATCACTTCTAGGCAAGATGGTGGAGATCTCTCAAAGGTTTATTATGAGATATGATTACACTGCTTCCTCAGGACAAAATCATAACTTATTCTGATTGTGTCATTAACAATTTACTCTCTTTTGAGCCATTTCTTAAAATAATTTAAAGGTGTTCTTTTTAAAAGAACATAGATCAGTTGAAGATAGACTTCAGCAGGACATGCTGGAGTTATTTTTGCTTCCAGGTTTTATCTTCAGTTCATATTTCTTGCTCTCAGTAGGACATATAAAAAAAATAAAGTGGGACTGAAATAGTAGAGATCTTAATGAAAATCCTGCATTCAAACTCTTCTGATTAACTGCATTGGACACTATTGTATATGTGTTCACTATAGTACTGAGTTCCTCATCTTTGAGAAGTCTGCTTTTTTTGTACAATGATATTAAAAATAGTCCTAACTTTCACTGTATGTTTAATACTACTCTCTTCTGAATGCAATTTGCAGCTTTGAATCCTAAGTTACCTGTCAGCAATCTATTCTAAACCAGATTTTTTCTGAAATGCCAATTTAAAAACATTTCTTTTCAATGTTCCAGTTAAAGTGGAAGTGCCTGTCCCTTGTGAGATCTATCAGGTGAATGGCAGTCAGCATTTGAAGCATATGGACCATATTTCTAAGGAACCTTCTGATGAACCAAGTTTAAAAGCATGTTCTGAAGGATTAGCTTCCAATGAATCATCATCCAAGTCAAACAACTTCTCTCTGAGATGTGAAAGTTCCAAATCAGGCTCTTCACCCCCAGAATTTCAGAAAGTGTCTGCAGTTTGGATTGACATCTCTGAAAGCTCTGGTTTAGACTCTGAATTAGAGCTGAAAAATGGAGAGGACACTGATGTCAGTATCCCAGAAGAGTTTGTCTATGACAAAGGTGATGCATTTCCTAATGTTTCAGAAGAGACACTAACAGCAATAAGTAATGGAAAGGAAACTTCACCAGGTGACAAACACAATGAACACAAAGTGCCCAAAGATGACAGCAGTGAGACTTTATCACACTCCCAGAAATACCTTGGAGATGTTGCAGATGATGACTGCACTGGTAACTTGCTTGCTGGAGTTTCTGAGGAAGTCCATACAGAAACCAATTCATTTGAGTCTTTTCAAAGGGTAGCCACAGGAAACCAGAGTAACTCAACAACTGAAAGGCAAGGCACAGAGGAAACAAGGAAGGGACTGCTTTCCTCTGTCCTTTCACGAAAGGAATTGCTTCTAACTGAGAACTGCTCTTCCAGAGGTAAGGATGATACAATTTTTATCAGTGATGAGGGTCTCCATCCAACTGATGAGGATAACTTGTCAGAAATACTGTCTCCTGTTGATGAAGTATTGTCCTATGGAAGTGCTGACTTGCCATCCTCTAGTAAAAGGGATTTGTCATTTCCAAGTGAAGACCTGCCTCCTCCCCCTTTAGGTGCAGAGGTAATGAAAAATGATGATTCTACCTTCAGCATGGAAGATTTCCCATCCCCACCAGAACAAATGACAGTCTTGGAGACCAGACAGTCTACAGATGAAGATATATCACTGAAAATGGATGCATTACCCCCATTACCTGATAACACTCTGCCTGAAGAATTTGCCCTGCTCACTCAAGAGACAACTGATGCTTTTTCAACTCAAGATGTTAGTCCCCCAGAACAGTCCTTAACTGGAGATATTTCCAGGGCAAAGGAGAGCTTATTAGAATACCAACAAGGAGAACAGGAGATACCTTTGCAGCATACTGAGTTTCTGCCTGTGTCAAATCCTATTTCTTCTGGTCGGACCACTGAAAGTCCTGACTTCATAATGAAACAAAGCAAAGCATTCTCAACTCTGCCCAAAGCTGAGGAGGAGAGTGATGACCCCTTGCTATCATTTGAAATTGGGGACAGAGTGTTTGTAAAGCAGAGCCAACCTGGAACCCTAATGTTCAAAGGACAGACTCGGTTTGATAGTGGCCATTGGGCTGGTGTTGCTCTTGACAAAGCTGTAGGTGACCATGCTGGAACTTATAAAGGGGTGAAGTATTTTGAATGTGCTCAGAACTGTGGTATCTTTGCCAGACCTGATGAGATTTCTCATCTGTTGGGGGCTAGCAAAAATGGTTCCAATTCCACTGGAGATGAAGATTCTGACTCTTATGATGACAATGATGAATCTTTCAAAGGAGACTGCAAATACTCTGAAGATAGTGAGCAGAGAGGAGGGCTGACAGAGCAGAAAGCAGAAGACACAAACACTACAGGAGGATCAGAAGTGAAAGAAAACCAGTCCAGGTTACACACTGCCTTGCTGTCTGGAAAAGGACAAAAGCTTCCACATTCTGATCAGTGTAAGTGCAATGAATTCCTCTGTCAAAATAACTTAGTGTGCTTGGGATCAGAAAAAGAAAATACAGAACAAACACAAAAAACCCCAAGGATACTTGCAGATGTGCTTCTAATGAGAAGTGAGACAAGTAACACAGATGAGGCAAACAGAAGCAAAAATATTTGCTGCTTGGTGGAGGATCAGAAAAGAAATCAACTTGCTGATGACATTGCAAGTGAACTCTGTAAAAAACTCCTGTTTGATGCATTAATTGCATTTGCTGAAATAGCTCAGCACAAATGTAAAAGTGCCTTTGAAACAGACATGATGAATTATGGCAAAGGCATAAGACCAGCTGACAATCAGCAACTCTTTCTTCTCAAAGAAAACTCGTTTGCAACCGTATCTGAACAATCAACAAAGGTTTCTGATGCTTTGCTGTGTGATTTCAATCTGCATAGCATTCATGGCTGTCACATGGTAGCAGAAAGAATTGTAGCTAAATTTGTAGATGATGCAGTTAAAGAATATAAGAAGATTAAAGGAAAACATGGATCAAAAGCAGACAAGATATTTCATTCATCTTCAGAGACTTCTCCAACCACTTCACCAGTAAGTACAGTCAGAAAGCTTTTTGCATACTTAACAGTTGGACCTGAAATTGGCTCTACACAGGCAAGAATGTGTGTTGCCTGGTTGTTCTGTAGTCATCCATAAAAACTACATCATGTCAACATTTTGGAACCAGACTGCTCACTTCATCTGACCCATCCTTCATATAAGGAGTTATCCTGCAGCAAGTGGAGAACGTGGGTACAGGTGGGGGCAAGGATGAGCCAGGCATGGGGATGCAAATGGAACTCCTTTGTTGGAGTTTGTCAGTTTGTGATGAATCTGCACAATATTCAGGTTTGATTAATTTCACAGCAAAGCTGGACACTCCTCAGTTTATCTGCCTGACTCCTTTGCAGCTCCTGGCTCTGAGACCTTCAGCTTTCTAAGTCTGCTAGCTCTGCAGGCAGCTTCTAGCTGAGCCAGGATTCCCAGAGCCACCAGACTCTCACTTTTCATTCAGCTCCCTGGCAGTCTGGAAGCCCAAATGAAATGGAACCTTTTGATGTTTGCTGCTTCCAAACCCAGTGTCTATATTTTTTCTTTTCCTAAATAGTCCATTAGGAGCACCAGTAGAGAAGGTTAAAAACAAAACAAAAGAACAGCCCCAAAAACTTGTTTTGGGATTGAGGAGAGTAGTCCAAATTCAGAACAAAAAAGTTTCCATACATCAAAAATGTTCATAAAACTCCAAATGTGGAGTTCTTTCTAATTCTGAATTCTACCCAGTACAAACTACTTTTTTGTGACACATCAGTAAAGGTTTCTTTAAGCCTGTCAGTCAGAAGATGGTTTTAAGTGTAGCCTTAATCTGTTGCTAATAATACCTCTAAAAACTGTGGAAAAATATGGAGTGTGTCACCTGGCTTTTATTTTTTCTCTCTACTAAAGCTCCTTACAAAAATCCTTGATGCTGGTGTTTTTGGAAGCTCTGAAGATTTTGATCAGCCTAATTTTGACCAACATATGCCAGTGAGACAAACACAAAAGCAATACTTGTACAAATTAGATCAGTGGCACTCAGCTCCTTGGAAGAAAACTGTGGAAGTTCCTCTTGTGATACCACATTCCAGTCCATATGTTAAGAAACTGTCTGCACATGCTGTAGAAGAATTATGGACCCCAGAAAACAGATATTCAAATTTCAGGAAAATCAGTGTGCCAAAGCTCTTTGAATGTAATGATCTCCCAGAGGATGATTTGGAAGCAGAAAGCAAGAGGATGTATAATCAGGTATTCTCAAAGTACTAACTGTTGTTAAACTTTTTTCTAGTGTTCTGTAGGTTGACTCAGTACTTAGTACTATTTAGTACTTAGTATTATTCTGGCTGCTAACACTAAATATAGCTAAAAACATTGAAAAGTATTGCAAAGTAGTGCTTCTGGTAATCTACTGCAAATAATACTATTAAAATAATGTCCTTGCTGGGATGCAAGCCTCTTGCTAGAGCTCTTCAACCACAAGACCCTGGAGACATAGCCCTGTGTCTGGTTTGGGTTGGTCAGAAAATGCCAAGTTTCTTGGAAAGCTGCAATCCAAAGAGTCCAACACTCCTGCCTCGGCTGTCCTGCTGAGTTTGGAGACATCTGTGTTCCTCAGCATCCTGAAACTATGGAATCTGGGGACCTTTTAATCTCCTTGGGTAGACAGAGGTCCATATCAGGGCCTCTTGTGTAAGCCATCCATGCTTAGTGAATATGTTCCCACTCTACTGATCAATGTCTTTTGTTCTACAAGTTTTCGTGCTCTTTAGGCAATGGTTATGACATCAGGTGTAGGAACATCAGAGATGGAGGTGATGTGAGGAAATTTTCTCCTGAGGTACAAAGCTCTACTGTCATGAGCCCAACATCCTTAAGAAGCAATGAGAAGGGCTGAAAGGAAAGAAAGGGCATTGGTGAGAGGTTTACTTTGTATCCATACTGTGGTTTTCTTGTTACAGGTCATATTTGATTTGACTCGTGAGCTGCTGTGTGCAGAATATCAAGTGACTGCAAAACCAAATACACTTCCATGGATGAAAGAAAACTTGAGATCTCACTGTTCCAAGCACCTCTGCAGAAGAACAGACATCAGTGAGGTCAAGGTACACTCTGGAAGTGGGAAGTGTACAATAATAGTCAGTGAAGAGAGCAGATATTGCAATGGCAAAAAGACACGTGAAATTTGGGAGGATGATGACAGTGAGGTGATTAGAGAACAAAACAACATTGCTCTGATATGGAGCTCTGTAGAGGAATGGGAATTGAGGTTCTACCTCTCCTGGTTATGACTGGTTTGGGTGTAGACTCTAAAGTAATCTTGTATTTAAAATGTGTTGGTTGGCCAGGATTGATTAGCTACTTCTAGATCAGTTCCTTAAACTTTGGGACATTTCTAGGTTTAAAGCTGGTTCTTCAGACTGGCACCTGTCAGTCATTTACAACCTTTCTTTGTTTCTGTAAGAACAATTCCTTTCCTGCTTTTTCTGTTTTATAGATGTTTGTTCAGGGTGAAATTATTAAGATGATGAACCTGGAAAAGAATGACTTAGAAATGAAAAGAAAATTCCTTAATATGACCAAGTATGGAAACTGTAAGAGAGACAGAGTGGACCTTATTCTGGTAAGGAGACTTCCAAATGGAGATTTATTTACTTTCTCTAAGCTTAAACTAGAAATTCTCATGCTTTTTTTTGAGAACCATGTTTACTTAAAATAACTTCAGAACTTCAAGTTGTTGTCTTAACTTGTCATAACAATCCAGTATTTCTTGTGAGTGGTGTATAAAGCTGTTGGATGAGGTACAGTGTCTTAGAGCAGGGTCAGTTCTGAAAGGTATTTATTCTGGAAGCAAACATTCATATCCATGTTATATATTTTAGATTCAGGAGCTGCACAAAGAAGAATCTCAGTGGACTTACTATGATGATGATGAATTAACTGTGAAGATGAGAATGACTGAAGACATATTTGACTGCTTGATACTGGATACAATCAGAGTTCTGAATAAGATTTATGTGAGAAAAGCCTGTGAGTAGAAGTTTGCTCTCAAAAGCCCTAAAGGAGGAATTTCAATCTATGGGTGTTCTTTCTATTTTTAGCTAAGAAATGCACAATTTAAGAATTTAATTCTGAACTTGTACACAATTCTAATGTGGCCTTGGCCTAATTTATATGTTCATGCATATAATGAAAGGGGACAAGCAGAGACTTAATCAGGTGGAGAAATATTACATGAAATATTCTCCTTGTGTTGGGAATGCTCATTAAGATCAATGGTCATCTTGGATTGATGTCACACTGTCTAAAGGGTGGAAATATTAATCTTGTTTGGTTTTTTTAGTCAAGATAGCACTTTATTCATGTATGCATTTTAAGAGCACAACATTTTAAAATTATATGCAAGCCTATAGAAACAGAGCTCAAAACCAGTCTATGTGTATATTATCTTACTTTGTTATCCTGTTGAGACTGTGAATGATGGCAGGGAATTCTAATCTGAAAAATAATGGTAGATGAGTGTCTTAAGAACATACATGTGCCAATGGAATTAAATCTCCCAGGAACTGAACTGCTGTGGACTGCTGTAGTTTGGAATAAACTCCTCTAACTGGAACACTTCCAGATGAGTGCAGCAGAGTTAAAGGTGGCTGTGCACCATTTTTGGTTTTTCTAAATACACTGTGGAACTGGCTAAAAGTAGCCTGCAGATGGCTACAGGGATGTGGCATATGGAGTGATCTTGCCTTGGCAGGATCTGGAACTTTATGTAAATGAAACACAGACTAATGGAATCCATTTTCAATGGGATGCTTCTCTACCAGGAACTCCAATTTCTGAAAATTAAATATGAACATGTGGTTATTTATCATGCAGTGCTCATGAGCCCTTTGAAATCTCACCATACCTAAACACAGGATGCTGAGGATGTACTTGATTGATTTCCTCTACTTTGCCAATTAATCCTGTCCTTTTGTATTGGCAAAACTGGAAAAATCAAGATTTTAGCATGGAAATATAAGCACTCTGAGCATTGTAATTGTTCACTATATATATTGCTGTGGTCCTATCTATTTTATGTTGAGAAGATCAAAAATTAAGTTATTTCTTAGGTTTTTAAAACAAATTCTGTGCAAATATTTTAGTGGAATTCAGAAACTTATGGAATAATTGAATATAAGTAGGTCTGATTTATTCAAATCTCATTAATTTAAGGTGTCTTTCAAATAAAATGAAAAGGAAAATTACATATAAACTATATATAAACATAAATATTGTGATTTTAAATCTGGGTTTTGTGGGAAAAACAGAAAAACTTGTTTGTTTTTAAATACTGATGGGTTAACCATTTTCATATTAAAATATTTGTCTGAATAAACAAACCTTATGTATCTAGTTTTTTTTAATGAAACCAACTAGAATTGCAGATTATGTTGTAAACACTCCTGTTCTCATTAGTGAACAGGAGTAGTTTTGCTGTTTTGCAGACAGCTCCAGGGCATGTTAAAAAGCCCTATTCTGCTATGAACAGAAATAAAAAGGTAACTTCTGCCCCAAGTGCATTAACTGATCTTAACCTATATTCATGTCCCTAGTTACACTTTCATAAGTCTGACTTTTATCCTCACTGATTGAATAATCCAGGTAAGTTATTTGTTCAAAGACTATTTTCTTGTTGTCAGTTTACAGTAGAATTTAACTCAATTTTTTTACTCCTGGGCTTATAGACAAGTTTTTGGATACAATGACAACTCTATATATCGAGGGTTTTCAATTTATTGTCACTGGTTTTGCAGCAACAACAAGATCTTTGTGTTTGACATGAAAGCTATTAAAATACCACATCTGTGAATGAACAGATGAAGGACTTGTTTTATTCCAGAGTGGTGCCTTATGTTATGCTGTATGCTACACTGGAGGAAGATAACTGTTATATTTGCAACTAGGTTTTGAGTGAAGCCTGAACCCTTGCAAGAGGCTAGATGCAGCAGGACATAGCTATAAAGTAACTACTGCTGATGAGAAGAGTGTGTGCACAGAACATGTCAGACATACTTAATATCCCCCACCATTCTGTGTTCAAAACCTTAGATTCTGGCACCCAGATATATTGACCTCTTCAGTCAGTGGCAAGACTTCAATATCAAGATTACTTTCCTTCAAGGTCTAATATTTTGCTTGCCTTGGTTTTGATCAATATTAACCTCCTGGGTCAATAAATCTTGATACTAGCCTCAAGAGGAGTCATTATCTTTCATAGAAAATGATTATTTCTCAGTTAAACCCTACATTTAATTTTCCAGTAATTCATCTTTTTCATCTTCACACATTTAACAATTCTTCTGAATAAAATACACTCTAAAATGTCTCTAGCACTGTAGATCTTTTAAAAATCCTAATTAGCAGCTGCCATAAGATTTTTCAACTCTTTAAAGAGGTTGGACTCTGCTGTTGGAACAATTGTGTTCTGTTGCTTAACCAGGATAAGCAGAGACACAAAACTCCCTGGCTGAGGTGTGACACAAGCAATTGCCTAACTTGCAGCTGTGGTGAAAGATATGTGACTGAACCACTTCATGTATAAATGGTCAAGAAAAGAGAGGATCAGGGAAAGAAAAGGCCAAAGTGGCAGAATCTGTTTCCCAGTCCTCAGAGGAGAGGATTTTTAATGTATATAAGATTCCATGCTTGTCCTCTCTGGGGATTACTAGCCAGAAATAGTGATAAACTAGATTCTAACCTCCGAATTTACACTGGTAAAAGTGAAGTAGGAATTTGGACTCATTTGTTTTCTGCTTGTTCTTGAAGAATAAAAAGAAGGCTTTGTGGGCAACAAAAGCAAGAATTATCTTTTGGGGACCTCAATCTTTCTTTATCTGAGTTTTATACTTTTCTGGAGTCATTCTCTGGGGTCATTTTCTCCGTTGGTTTTCTGCCTCTGCTAATGTAATGAAAATTCTTGAGCCTGTATTTACAAATGAAAGGAGACTTTCATACTATGTCTACAGCTCTAAAGGGGGCTAAAACTCATTACTACTGCAGAACCAATCTCAATTTTCTAAAAGGACAGAGTTTAACATCTTCAGAGCTCACAGCATCTTATGTGCCTTTCATTGTGTCTTCAGTTTTGAGGAGAAATGGCTCTTTCCTGCTGGGTGATGTATTTTGGGATGAAACTCAAAGGGCATGCTATTTTAATCTCTTCTCAGTGAGAAGCTGTGTGAAGTTGAAACTTCTGTTTCTATAGCAGATTGCTCCACAGCATTGGCCACAAAACTATTGCTTTAACCTCAGTATTTTTACTTTTTTTCCCTTAGACAAGTCCCCCTCAGGGAAACGTGGCTCTAAACACAGCAGCAAAGGGTTTGTTTGCAGTATGTCCCTGTCACCAAACCAGGTGGTGCAATCCTACCACCTCTCTCACCCCACATCTCCTGGGCTAGAGGATAAGGAGCAGCTGAGGGAACTGGGGTTGTGTAGCTTGGAGAAAAGGAGGCTCAGGGGAGACCACCCCACTCTCTACAACTCCCTGAAAGGAGGTTGGTCTCTTCTCCCAAGTAACAAGTGATAGGACAAGAGGGCATGGCTTCAAGTCGTGCCAGGGGAAATTGGTTATTAGAATTTCTTCACTCAGAAGATTATCAAGCATGGGCACAGGCTGCCCAGGCAGGTGGTGGCATCACCATGCCTGAAAGTGTTCAAAAAATGTGTAGATGTGGTGCTTGGGGACATGGTTTAGTGATGAGCATGGTAGTATTGGGTGGATGGTTGGACTCGATGATGTCTGAGGTTTTTTCCAACCATAACAATTCTGTTATGCCATGATTGAATGATTCCATGACACGGCAGCTGGAGAGCAGGATGGGTGGCTGCTGATAGGTAGGACCCCACCTGGGGAAAGGCCACGTCCTGCCCAATGGCCGGTGTAGTGTGGGGCACAGTAGGCAACACCGCTTCTCCCTCTTTGGATGGAGAACCTCCCTAGAGGAAAACGAGCCGGACCTCGCCCCCGGGCCGCCACGGTCCCGGGCCAGGAGGGAACCGGCAGCACTAGGCCGTGTCGCTAGGGCTGGGGCGTTGCTATGGCGCGGCCCCGCCCCGCCCCTCGCCGCGCGCCGCTGGCGTCCCAACATGGCGGCGGCGGGAGGCGGTGAGTTGGTGGGGCTGCTGCTGCGGTTCCTGCTCCTGCTACCGGCGGTGGCAGCTCGGCTCTACCGAGCTGGGGAGGACCCGCTGACCGTGCTGTCGGCCGGCTCCGTGCGGCAGGCGCTGTTCAACTCCTCGGTCGCCTGGGTGGTGCAGTTCTACAGCTCGTCCTGCGGCCACTGCATCGCCTTCGCCCCCACCTGGCGAGCCCTAGCGGGGGACGTCAAAGGTGAGGCGCCGCCGCCCCCTCCGCGGCGGGCTCTGACCGGGCCCCCGCATCCCGGGAGCGGTCAGCGTCGCTGCCTGACTCCCCACAGCTCTGCTCCGGCCAGGCCTGACCCACTGGCCCGCAGCCCTTCGCCCCCGTCGTCTCTCTCAGGCACCCGGGTCGCTGCCTTCAGTATCCGGTGTTGGGACCGGGGCTCCCGTGTGGGCCGCAGCGGTACCTCGGCGTACATGTTTACCCGAGGGGCGCTGGGCTGCGGCGGAGCCTCGGCACATGTGGGTGGTAGCAGGACTTTGGCTCACTCTGGCACCCGTGGGCTGTGGTGGGGCCTTGCATGGGTAGCAGCTGGGCTTTGGCTCACTCTGGTACCCATGGGCTGCGGCGATGCCTTGGCACATGTGGCTATGCTTGATGTGCATCATGGTTCCTCGGCGTGCGTGGGTCACCCCTTGGTTCTCTGCCGGCAGGCACAGTCCTTGCCACATTGCCGGAGTGGCATACGGGACAAAGTGACATTTGGAAGGTAGTAGCAAGTCTCCAAATTAAAGGTTTTCTGGGAATCTAGGGATAAACCTCAGACTGTGATTCAGCTGCGAATTTGCACGCAAGGGTCTCTGTGTGTATTGCAGTGTGCAAGTGGATGTGCTGAGGTATGTTTAGACTCTGAACTCTTTGAGGCAAGATCTTCTGAATGTTTTGTGAAGAGACTTGCCTATTCTAGAGGCTAAAGGAAAAATAAACATTGTGGTACTGGAGAAGCCATGCATGTGTTTGGTTTATATCATGCAAATTCAATACCGTGTGAATGGACTAGAAAGGGGAAAAGGACTGCCAGGAGATAATACAAAAAACAAGCTCAGGGAGAGTCAGATTTTCAGATTGATCAAAAAGTGACTTAAAAAGAAATAGTGGCCTCCATGCTTTATACTGAAGGAGACCTGCCTTGCTATACCTTAATGTGTTCATTTTTTTTGGCAGGTGCTGGTGTTTTACTATACTTGTAGATCTAAGGTAAAGAAACAAACAGGCCCCTTAGGTATCAGTTAAATTCAGTAACTCTGGTGGGGAGAAGATGTAAGGTCAAATTTGTAGGCAGTGTTATGCTTAATATAGTGATGGTAAAGGTTTTTAAAATACTCTTGATTTAGCATTTGACCCAAGAGATATTTCCAGGATGGAGACAGTAGTTCTAACCCATTCATCTGGTTTCAGTTTGAGAGAGAGTGAAGAGCTCTGGCTTTTCCCTGGCAGCCTTGTATGTGAATGGTGTTGAAGATTAACATGAAATATAGGTGCAGTATTAGTGGGTTTAGACATACAGAAGTAGAGGCCTACCCAAAAATAGGTCCTGAGGAACTTGTTACATGCTGAGCATTGCTGGCTGAGGAGCAGAAACTCAGAAACTGAGAAGTGGTGCAGTAACAGTGTCAGACCATTTCAGATGGTCCTTACTTGGGTTTTTTGCTTAGAAAAGCAGTTGCTTTTCTTCTGGGTTTTTCTTTTTATTATTATTATTTTTGGTTGTTGGTGGGGTTTTTTTGGCATAAATTCATGTAGCAGTTTCACCTTCTGATGTGATTTGCTCTTGGCCAAAATAGTATTAAATTGTCTTGTTTGAAGAAGGGTGAAAACAAGAAGGTGTTTGAACACTGCAGTGAAGATCATGAAAAGCCTGAACTGACCAGAGCTTTTGTCAAAATAAGACAGTGACATGTTTCTTACTACAGCAGCATGATCCCTCTGGAAGTAATGTTTTTTCTAACTTCTCCAAATAAATATTTTCTTTCTCATTTGCAGTTGTGATAACTGCAAGTGATGTTATGCACTTGTGTTGCTAGAACCAGTTAAATGCCTATCTACTCTTCAATCCATTGAGTTTTTATGAAGACTTTCATTTAAAAAGTGAATTTTTCTGCTTCTGGACCTTGGCACTACCAGCAAATGCAATTGGCTTCTGGTGTTACTTGTCAGCAAAATGTTTCCATTTTAAAGTTGGAATGAATGGATTTTAGGAGGAGGCTAAGAACAGGCACACTTTTCCTTGGTAGCTTCATCCAACCCCTCCCTCCTCCAAACGTTTTGCCCACTTAGGCTTTTTCAACATTTATTTTTCAGAAGAAATTGACCCATTTGCTCAGATATTACAGCTATCCTCCAGGATGCAGACTCATCTACATTAGAGAACTCCTAGATCACTGTGATTGTATTTGGTAGGGGCCAGTTAAATTGGTGCAACTACTTTGTCCATAAAAGGCCTATGCTAATGTACTTAACTGTTATCTTTACATCTTGGCAACACTATCATTGCAAGCTTCATAGAAGAACATAATCCTCCTGAAAAAGCTT
Organism: Galbula dea; assembly: GCA_013399015.1. Lineage (NCBI taxonomy): Eukaryota > Metazoa > Chordata > Aves > Piciformes > Galbulidae > Galbula > Galbula dea. Next base: position 1,392,291 of record VWZX01005690.1, read on the forward strand.
GCTTTTGTGTAATTTATGTTTTGAGTTTGATACTCCCTCTCCTCTCAGAAGAGGCTTTAAGCTTAGAGTCCTTGCTGCTGCATTCCTAATCACACATTCAGTTTTATTACAGTAGTGTCCAAAGTGGCCATTATAGTTAATTGTACTTTTTCTGTCTTAAAAGCTGACTGAATCTATCCACCAAAATGCCTGTGGGCTGGAATTGTGTGTAGTAATTTTCTGTGTAGAAGGAACAAACTCTTGGAAATCACATATGCAACAACCCTTGAATTATATGCAGAAGCAGTTCCACTCCTCTGGATTTAGAACACCTGTTCCTGATCTCACAATTGTTGTTCCAAATCTAGCAATAATGATTTCCTTCTAGAAATTGTTCTTTAAAACGCTTTTGGTGCAGAACTGCAGAAACCTTGTTGTTACTCAGGAAGCAGCCTAGGTGTTAAGAGAGGTAACTCTCAAGCAGCATGCAGGAGAGGTTCCTTGTGATACATCTCTTATCTCCCTGGCTGAAAGCTCATGATGGAAGATAACACACACCACTGCATCTTCCTGCTGCAGGGGATGCACAAGATTTATGCAAAGAAAGTATCTTCCTGGTAGTAGCCTGTGGCTGGTGTGTTGATGTTCTCTAGTGATTCTTAGGTGGGAGGTTTGACCAACCTGCTGGGTTTCCAGTTTGTACATTCACATCATTCACTGGAACTTGTTCAGCATGAACAGAAGTAGTGTTGAGTAATAGCTGACTCATCTACCCCTTTCATATAGTTTGTGAGTTAGTATTTCACAGATATTGATGCTGACTTAAAATCTGTCACCATTCAAAATGACCAGTGCAGGCTCCAGTGGAAACTCACACAGTTCTGGCTGTGCACTGCAGCAGTTTTACACATCCTTGAGGAAGGAAAAGCTCTTTTTTTCAGCAGGAGCAATGCTGGGCAGCACACAGCCCAGCTGGTGCTCTTTAACCCGAGCATTTAACTGGAGATGGGTTTGCATTGTTGTCAGTAGGCTATTTGCATGAGGTTCGTAGGCTTCTATTCATTGTGTGGAGGAGGATGAAGACAGGTGGAAAAAGGAGGAGTGGTGAAAGTTGAATGAGATAGATACCCAGAAGCCAAACTTTTTTTTATTGTTATTTATTTTGCATTTTATTTGATGAAATCGACTGTTGTATCTTTTGTGCTCCTGTGAATACTTGCCCATCTGCTCTAGCATGCTTGTAGTTACTCCTGGTGCCTGTTCAGCTGTTGGCACGTTCAGCACAACTGAAATTCTCCATCAGCTGCCCCCTCCTCCTCCAAAGACAAATAAAGGTCAAGCAAAATTTCAGAAGCAGTGAGGCATGCAACTGTCAATCAGAGGTTGAACTTGATGAAGCTTTCATGCTCTTTGCTATAAAAGCAAGTTTAATTTTAGTGCTTTTTAAATTTTATTGCTACTTGGGAATTGTGGTGTACCTTCAAATTCTGCCCACAGCTGGTTTGATTTAGCTGAGCTTTAAAAAGTTAACTGTCTAAGGAATCTCTTGGAGTGGTTCTTCTTTAATGTGATTGCTGCAGTGGTGCATGGCTCAAATAGATAAGTCCCTAGCAAAATGAGAAGGAAAAAGCTATAAATGAGTTGAAAGCTTTTACTGAAGTTATATAAGCATATTTATAGAAATGCTCAAACTTTTGTGGTTATTGCTGTAAAGCATTTGTAAAAGAAACTTACAGTGATGTTCAAACTCACCTCTTTAGCACTCTGCTTAAAACTCTGGTATTTCTGAGCTGTATCCAATGTATTCCTGAACACTGAGTAAAAGAGTGAGTCCTTGTTAAAATGGCTAAATAGAAGACACATCAGATTTTGGGGGTTGTGATTGACATCTGTGTGGATGAGTTGGATTAATTTTACTCAGGTGTATTCTGCATGCTTTATTTTGTGAGCTGAGCTAATGGGAAGAGCTAGGGAACATAACCTGATGTCTTGTGAGTGTTGAGTTGACCTGTTCCTAGATTCAGTCAGATGCCTTCGGCCCTGGAAGCGCTATGTTGTGTGCTAGGATCCTTCTTACTACACTGTACTGCAAATACTGATGCAGCTAAGAAAAGCAGGGAGGTTTTAGTTCCTTTAAAAAAATCTCTAGATTGTGTTACACTTGACAATAGAAATGAACAGCAAATGAGAATTGACTGAGGGCTTGATTTTGATGCTGTTGCAATCTCTCAGAGCTCAGTTGTTGATTTCCATGGGAAGCAGAGTAATCGATCAGCTGGGATCCGCGATCGCTGCTGCCAGAACTTGAAAGCTACCTTTGTTTTCAGACTGGGAACCTGCAATGAGAGTTGGTGTGCTGGATTGTGGGGAAGAGGAGAACTATGAGACCTGCAAAGAATATGGTATTCACTATTACCCAACTTTTAGGGTAAGTGGCTGAGTGTATTTCCTTAGGTAAATGATGCATGCTTCACAGTGACTAAAACCATCAGAAGCTTGCTTACACGATGTCACGTCTCACCAGTTGTTTAACTGGACTCATTGCTTTTGGTGAGAAAGCTTCTGGGTTGATAAAAGATGAATTCAAGTTCTTTTTGTTGAATGCAATATTAAGACAAGGCTGGATGGGGCTTTGGGCATCCTGATCTAGTGAAAAGTGGCCCTGCCAGGTAGGGGAGTTGGAACTAGATGATCTTTAAGGTCCGTTCCAATTTTGACAGTTCTCTGATGCAGTTCTTTACAGTGGTAACTCAGTCCTGAGTTCTGAATCTGAACAATTCTTGTTGAAAGAAGATGCCATTTCAGAAAGTACTGCATTGTTATGTTTCTTTCACACCTTGTTGTGATGCATTTGTTGGATAATAATTTGTATAAAAACTTCTCAAATTCAAATGTTCATGATTACTGATAGTGGTTTTAGTTTTGGTATGTGAAAGTAAAGTTAAGATGTTGCAGTTGCATCATAAAATGAGCTGATTTCTTGACCAGGGCTCCAGTTAAAAAATTACCTTTGATTTATCCTTCACTGTTTTTCTAATTAATTTCATAATTTCCTTAAAGTGGCTTTTAAGAGGAATCTTGTGTTTGCCAAGTGTGTCTACCATTGTTCATCTTCAGGTCTAAGTGCAATTTTTAACTTATCTGTCTTAGTCAATCTGTATAATTACATTATTAACCATAAGTGTGGGCAGAATGTGATGCATGGAGAGGGTTGAACAAACTGTGTTATGACAGGAGAGGGAACAGGAGATGTTTCACTGTAGAATTGGTGATGATCTATCCTGATAGAAAGAACAGTATTCTTTCTTTTTTAATCTTTAAAGTTTCAGTTTTTATTAGCCATTAAACCTTTTCTATTTTACAGCAGAAGGCAGTCAAGCTCCATTATATATCCTGTTTAACCACTGGAGGGAGTTGAAGAAATGTGAATAGTGTTCTAAGTAAATCCACAGTTGGTTGGACTGATTTGGTAACCAGTTCTTGTTTGCAGTAATGGATCAGTATACAGAAGTGAATTCTGTGTTGTGGGATTCTTCCTCTAAAAGTTGGCTTTATTGCTTGGTAGAGTTTTGACTGGTACCTGTAAGCTACCCTTGTACACCCTTTGGAACTTAGAGGCTAAAAGGGGAAACTGTCTTGTGAACAGATGGATAGGAATATTTTGTAATTAGAGCTGTAAAAAGTAAAAACTCTTGAAAGCCATTTTTGTTTCTAGGCTGAGCTTTTGTCTTATACAGTGAGTTATTTTCAAAACAATAATACTTTTTTTTATCTCCCACATAGTACTTCAAAGCATTTACAAAGCAGTTTACTACTGGAGAAAATTACCAAGGTAAGAATGCTCTAAGAAATCCCCAAAGCATATATCCTGCCAGCCAGGGATGTGTCACACAATAAGCAAAATCCCTTTGCCTGTCATTTAGTTTAGAAAGCTAGAGATGGGATGGACACTAAATAGCTCTTTAAGATATGATACTGCAAATACTGTATGAAAATGGAACATCAGTAAGAGTTTTAGACAGGCAAAGCATGTTCCAGAACTTAGAGCCATTGTTTTGAAATGTAGTTCTAAATTTTCACAAACAGGTACCTAATTATTTTTAAATTCCTTTTCCCCCCCCTTCCCACACCTCATCAGCATCAGATCCAATTTGCTCAGTCCTGACTCTGGTTCTTCTTGATCTCTTAGCCACTTTGCAGGCATCCTGAATCTCACTGGGAGAAGCCCTATTCATTTGTGGACTAACTGAAAACAGGCTTATCCTGTGTGTCTGAGGGGATCACAGCTTGAGGTGGTTTGTCTGGGGACAAAAGTAATGTTGTCTTTTCAAACGGATTAACATTTAAAAGGCCAGAGGTCAGAGGAGAGACCACCTGCACCATTAACCCTTCAAGTAGAAGGAGGCTGTAGTTGTACCTGGTACTTTTTGGCATTTGTTGAGAGTTTCTGCTTTTTAATTTATTTCTGATAAAGCAAATAAAAAAATTCTCACACTTTGGTTATTTCCTCATGCTGTTATGTGGCTTTGTAACCTCACCTGGCCCATTTGGTAAGAACAGTGAACCTCTGCAGGTTTTAATGAAAGATGAATATCCTTGCTGGAAAAAAAAGCCACTGAAGTTGCCCACACCAACTCTTGTGAACATGAGTACAGATGGAGAATGAAGCATTGTTTGAATTGAAAATGGACAAGGCAGGCAGATGGTTAGATGTGGAAGAGTCTTCAGGTTTTATCGGGTTTGGGGTGGGATCACAGCTTTTAAATATGATCTCAACATTAAAATGAAATCCTATGACTCAATCCTTAGTCTCTGTTTTTTAGCCAACTACTGTTCTGGGGTTTAAGTCCAAACTTAAACAAAAACCTGTCCCAGAAAAGCCTGAGAATGTATGAAAACTTGCATGGGAGTCATTTCCCCCCATCTTTCTGTTGTATTTTCTTTTGTAACCTGTACTCAGCAGGAGCAGATCGAGAGCTGCAGACAGTTCGGCAGATGATGATTGACTTCCTACAGAACCACTCCCAAGAGCTGAGGCCACCTGCTTGTCCACCACTGGATCCAGCTTCGTAAGTTCCTTGTTTCAAATACACCTGGTGTGCACTTACTATGTTAGTGGAATCAAATGTAGGACCTGGTAAAGATGAAGCAAGCTTGTTCCTTATGACCAGTTTTGCTATGAGATTGGAAAAGGAAATTCCACCACTAATAGCTGGGGTATTGCATTCTACCTGTGCTAAATAGCTGCTTTTGTTTTTTCTTAAAGGCCTAGTGACATCTCTTCTCTTCTTGGCAAGAAGAGCCAGCACTACACTGCCATTGTGTTTGAGAGCAATACCTCCTACGTTGGACGTGAGGTAGTGTGTGACTTAGGAATGAAATAAGGACTATGGATAAGTGTTAGCATAACACAGCTGAATCTGCTGTTATTTAGCCAAGCAACAACATTTCTGATTAGAGGACTGAATGCAAGTGTCATCAAGGGCAGGTCATGAATATCTGAGATATCACAAAAGCAGGGGATTATGTAAGGCTGGTGCTTTTAGTCACACAGAGAAACTTGCTAACGAATGTATCTCATGTCTCATTAACATCTTTCATTCCTGTTTTAGTGGAAGATTGATTTGGAAATCATTGTTTGGAATCATTTGGAATTCATTGTTAGCACAATTCTTTTCTATCAAGATTTGCAAGATCATGGAAAAACTATTGTCAGATTAGTTTATTGCTTCATTACTGCTAGAGAAGCATTTGTAACAGTCATTCTTTTGGGCAGCTTTTGTGATTTCAACTGTTTGTAATAATCTGAATTCTCTGCTTCTTTTTCCTCACATGTAGGTTTTAGGAAATTACATTTTAAATTAAGATGGTAGCATAAAATGATTGTCACAGCTCTGAGGCACTGAGAAAATGGAGGTCTTTGGTTATTTTCTTCTCCCACCCCCCCAATAAAATATTTGATTTGGCGTCATTTCACCACCTAATGAGCCTGCTGTTAGCCTAGGCAACTGTTACTTTTCCCTTCCTGCCAAGATCTAGGATAAACAAAGAAAATAAATTGCATAATTATCCAGGCATAATCTGTATAGAAACATCCACTCTCTGTAAAATGTTTCTAATCAGATTTGATGCTGAGATGGCCCAGTTGTGTAAGTGGAGGAGAGTGTGCTGCTGAAAGCAAGAATCACTTTGAGAAGCAGGCTGCTTCCATACACATGTTTTCTGGAAGCTTCTGTGTTGATAACAAGTGGGCATTACTGAAAAGAAGTGTGATAATTATGAAGTTGTTCAACTTTCTGTCACACTCTCTTTAATTTTATTACCTGCTGTTACAGAGAATGATTGTTACCTGATTAACAGAGGGTATCTACTTTCTGATGAAAAAATATTTGGTAATGTTATGTAGTATTTTAGCTTTATAGAATAGTTTAGTGAAATAGAAACCATGTCAGGCATTATGGACAAACCTAACACAAGTCACAGCAGCTGAAGAAAGGAAGGCTATGCTTTTATCACTGATGGAAGGAAGGGTCTCTCATAAACCTGCTGGTGTCCATGGTATATCCTCTGGGCTATTTTGAGGTTTATGAGGATATTTTATCATTCATTCTCATGTTTTCTTCAGATGTTTGACTTCAAAGGAAAAAGATGAGGATAGACCAAGAAAAAAAATGGAAGACAGGAGTAATAATTTCCAGAGAAGAGTAAATCTTCTTTAACTGAAATTATTAGTGTCCACAGAATACTCATAGATATACTTCCTTGGTGAACAGCTTAATGATACCCTTAAGGGATGATGCACTTACCTTTTTCTATGTCTTGTCCTACAAGATTGGATGTTCCTTGAACAATGTATAACTCATGTCATCTTTTGATTACCCAGGTTATCTTAGACTTGATCCAGTATGAAAACATCCTTGTGAAGAGAGCATTGAATTTTGATCAGGCTTTTCTTGGGAAACTTGGTATTACCTCAGTCCCTTCATGCTATCTGATGTATCCAAATGGGTCCCATGGATTAATTAACATGTAAGTAGTTACCTGTCTGAGGAATATGGGGAGGTTCACTTCAGCTGTAAAACCAGTTGCCATGGCTTCCTTTCTTAGAAAGCAAGTTACTCTGTAACATTCTTTTGTGTACGTGTACTGACATTGTATCTTGGCATGTAATGAATACATTGTACTGACTGAAGTTGTAAGAGTCCTAAGTTGTAAGAGACTTCTGCTTACTAGTGCTGCCTGTTCATAGCTTTAGCCTATTACTGTGATGCTTCTGAAAAGGAAACACTTTGGAGTAAAAGTGGAAAAAAATTACTGAAGCATCAAAGATCTTTAAAAACCCCTTTGCTTCTAAGTCAGAGTTCTTATTCCATGTGAGCATTGCCTGTGCAAGGTGAAGTGACACGTTGATGAACATGATGTCTTACTGTGCATGGAATTTCAAACCACTAACCAAATGATTGTTATTACTATTCCTAAATTGAACATTATTTCATTGCACTTTGTATCAAAATGTAACATGTTGCATGAAACAAAGTGAGTATCTTTATTTCTAAGTACATTAATTTGCTTTGCTCAGCCTGAGATTACAAGGGCTCTTGCCTTTCTCCATTTATATGCAGTTTGAAGCCTCTCCGGTCTTTCTTTTCTTCGTATTTAAAGTCACTGCCTGGTGTGAGGAAAAAACTTCTTTTGCCACTTCAGCTACCTGTTCAGGAAAACAAAGAGGAAAGTACAGAAATCCAGGTGTGGAAGGAGTTTGATAAGTAAGTGATACCCTTGATTTTCAGATCAATACTTGCTTATTAAAATTTGCTTGCAGTTTTTTTCTTGTCGTGTGGAAGTTGTGCTGTAACTTGTTATAAAATAATAATGCAATTCAATGTACTAAAAGATGAGCATTCTTCTGCTCAGGAAAATTAAAGGTGTTCATGCTTAATACTGGAAAAAAACCAGCATCAAAGCTGAGAGCAAAGCTTTCAGCTGGTGCTTCAACTTCAGCCAGTTCTCAGTGTGTTCAAGTAACAGTTGTGAATTAGTTGAATTCCAGCATCAACTTTACAACTTCTTTACAGTTCTGATCAGTTTTTCAAATGGTTCAGAGGTGAAATTATTGAGGGCTACCAGTATTTTGCTTTTATCTGTAAGCATCTGCACTGATATGGGAGTATTGTTAAATACTCGGTTGACTTAAAAATACCAAAGCATCACCACACATTATCTGAAGTATATAGATTGCTGGTTTGAATTGTTGGAAAACTTCAGCCAGTAATCAGTGTCCCTGAACAAACAAATAGTAAAATAACAAGCTATAACATTCCTGTAGAAAAGGAAGATTCTCTGTGTGTATAATAGTGAAGCAGTGCCCACTAGAAAGTGCTTGCCAAATGCAAGTGTAGTAGAAAATACTAAAGTCAGTGTGAAAGATGTTTATCATACCAAATCCAGTAAGGTTTATTTTCACCCTCCTTTCCCTCTTTGTCTGAGAGAAGGATGCAAAGGCTTTGCAGAGAGATAATCCCTCAGCATCTTTAGATGGAAAAGATGTAGGACTGAGTGCTTTCATTTTGTACTTGTTTTTCTTTCACAGACACTGTTAGTGTCATCTTCTTTCAATGACTGTTATGAAATACTTTATATGAAACATTCTGTTATCAAAACAACTTAGTTAAATTGAGCTGCTTTCCAGCAAGATAAAATCTTGTTGTTATGAATCTCCACTCCAAGTATCTTCTAAATAGGAACCTCTGGAAGAACCTCATGCATTCATTTGGATGTCTCTTTATTTAAGAAACTTGAAGCAGAATTTTGCAGTTCTTTAAAATTTAAGTGAGTACATTATTAATTAGGGAGATCAATTCAGAATAAGTCTGTAGTTTTGAGTTGTTAAGAATATATATTATTCTGTATTTTAATGTGCTATTTCCTGCATGTTACTTAGGAGGTGGGGCCAGCCAGTTTGTTGAATGATTGTTTTGTTAATTCTATTTGGTTTTAGAAATAATGGTGCTGCTAAGCTCTTACAAGTGTTAACTCTGTTAACTAGGTGCACTTGTGTTTCTTCACTTCCATTGCTCTTATCATACTGTCTGAAATTTGTCCTCTGAAAGCATTGAAAGGTAGGGTGGGTTACTTGATGCATCTCTGCTTTGTAAAGTGGTTTTTGTTGTTATGAAGATATTTGTCTGGCAGAAGGAACTCTCAAATCTTTGATTTGTTTTCCATGGTCTACTTGGCCCTGTTGTAAGGTACCAAATTCTGTCCTGAGAGCTGGTGTGATTAAATTCTGGTGTTAAACTTGTATGCTGAGAACCTACAGTAAAACTGCTGCAGCTGGGAGAGGATTTCCAGATTCAGTCCTTTCCAACATTGACCTTTTTCAGTCTTGTTTGCACTCCTGCTCTGTGTATAATCTACTTCTGTTCAACAGAAGTCTGCCTTTTTTCAGAACATGTCATTTTTCTGTTTGTGGTCAGTCCTGAAGAGAAGCTATCATTTCCTTACACGAGCTATTTCCTTGCTGCCAATGTCAGGGTTATAATTTCATTCCAAGGCAATGCTGGCTGGGAGGCAAAAAGTTAGGTCAGATAGAAAAAAAGTTCTTGTATGTGGTTATGCTTCATTTGTCTAAACTCTGAAGAAAATGACATATAATGACTCTTGTAAAAGAGCAGGGTGAAACTCATTGAACTTGACATTGACTCACCATACTGAGCACCTGAAGTATCTGCTGTGTCTTCCCATACCAGTGTAGGATATACTGCAATCACTGTGCAGTGGCAAATGTGGAGGTTTTAATGACACCAACTATATATCAATTTTACCTTCATGACTGGTGAGAAAATGAGCAAAAGAAACCTGCCACTTTCTACCATTATATATGTGTGTTTCAGATCTAAGCTGTACATGGCTGACCTTGAGTCAGGATTGCATTACCTGCTCAGGGTAGAGCTTGCTACACACAAGATGCTGGAGGGAGCTGAGCTAAAGACCTTCAAGGATTTTGTTACCATCTCTGCCAAGGTACACACTTCTAGTCTTTGATTATTTGTAAGAATAAAGTGGCTCTAACAGAAAATTTATGATATGACCTGTCTCGCAAAGTGTCTTTCAGAATGTTTAAATATCTGTTTCATCACCAGCTTAAAAAATAGGTTTGTGAGTTTCTTTAAATGTTATTTTTTCAGTATTGTATTACTGTTGCTGTTCTGACAGACTTGTAGGGCTGAAATGCATTTTAATTTAGTCTTAGAGGGCTTGAAATTAAATAAAGCTTAAGTAGTCTGTAGCATATTGAGCACACACTGTAAATAGAGTCCATTTATCAGATTTTCAGGATAAGTAGCTATTGTAACTGAGTGGGATTAAAAAAACCTTTATTTTTCATTAAAGCATATTTGACAGATTTCTTAACAAATACTGTTTATTTAGAGATGTTAGTAGCTTTGGGGTAAATTCTGAATATAATGGAGATATTGAATATAATTATTTCAAAATAATTAAGCTGTTTAATATAATTGAGTAAAAAATAAAGATGCTTACGTGTTATATTTGAGTGAAATATGTGATATGACTTGAAAAAATCAAAGTAATTTAACTTTATAATGTCAGCCTACTGAAATGACCAGTCTCTCTTTATAGTTACTTACTAAGCAGCTAAAACTTTGTTTTGTTTTAAAGAAAGTGAATCAGCAGCTATTTAAGGGAATAATAAGGCCTATATGAACTATTCCCAACTCTCTGGATTTATCTGAAAATCAGACAGACAGCTTCTTGCCCCCCTGCCACCATCAGAGGTCAGAAATCTCTAGCTGGCCTCATTTCTTTAAGAAAGTGTAGTGGTAATCTTTCCATCATATTATCTCTAAAACATCCTCTGTTCTTCCTGATGGCCCCTGGCCAGCTGATGTCATTTGCTTCCCTGGCTATTAGTGCTTGCATGGGGAATGCTCTCTTTCAGTTGCACGCTCATCTGCAGACTGCTGTTACACAAGGGAGGGAGTGCTCTCCTTTAGCTGTGTTTTCTTGTCGTGCTGCACTCTCCTCCTAGTTCTCAGTCATGATTCTCATGGGTTTCTGTTAGGAAAATTGTTAGACTATCCTCCTGTGTAACAGCATTTAGAGTGATGATAAATCCAGAGTCACTGAGGTCTCTGGTTCCCCACTTGGGGAATTTTCCTTGTTGTAGAATTGGGTTTTGTGGCCATCAGTGCAGACATCCATTGTTTTTTCAATCCTCAATGAGATTGATATCTATCTGAGACACTGTGCAACTGGTGTCTTTTAGATAGTAGCACCTGATGTTCTGGGGGTTCTACAGGAGTTGAGGTACTCTTAGTACACAGTCAGTAGTTCAGAGGTGTGCTGGTTTTTTTGCAGACTATCTAGGGTTTGTCTTTAAACTCAAACAATGCTCAGGGTCCCTTGTGTTAGATGCAATGCAGATCATTAGCAAAAGGGAGTTCCTGTCCCTTGCATGATATCAAGTAAGCAGTCTGTGAATTAGAGAGATTATCTGTAGTTGGACAATGGCTGCAGAATGACTAAGCATATATAACACATTCTGTCATAAATCACTTTATATATTTAATGTAGCAAATATAGGGACTTTATTTCTCCATCTGCTGAAATACTGCTCCCTCTGGAGGGGTTCTTAGAGGATGATATGCATACTCCACTCAATTCTATAGTACTTAGTACCATCATTAAAGCAAACTATCATTTCTAGTATAAAATAGTGGCATTACCACTGATGTACAATTCCTCACAGTCTGCCTGACTGTGGCTTCTTTAAGTTGCAAGTTAAGGAAGTCACTATTTCCAAATCACTTTGGAAATCCCTATTACATGAGGAGGAAAATGCTCTTCCAGGTAACCAACTTCATCATTTACAGAAATGAGTCAGCCTCTCTGTCTCATTTGGTTCTTATGCTCCTTTCTGAGCTTTACACTGAACTGAAGTAATGCACAATTCAATGTAATCTGTCCAGAGTTGTTCTGTAGCATTTCTGCCTGCTTCAGTTTCATTGTACTGGGTAACATTTTGTGTGTGCAAACTGATAAGCAACAGTTAGGGTGAGATGGCTTTTTACTGAAAAAGCAATTCATTTGCTCAGGACAAAAACACCTGAAGAATTTGAAAGACAGGAAGAAACACATTGAGGTAAAGGTGAAAGTGTCTTGCTGCTGCTGAGATTTGGGCTTTAAAATGTGGATGTTTTCTTGTTTGTTTTTGTTCCCTCAGCTTTTTCCTGGCCGTCAGCCTGTGGTAAAGTTGTTAGAGACCTTGCAGGAGTGGCTGGTGAGCCTTCCATTAGACAAAATCCCTTATGATGCTATCCTAGATCTGGTCAACAACAAAATGCGGGTAAGCTGCGCCTGGTGTCCAGCATAAAACACAGCATTAGGAAAGGATAAGATTCTCTATAAACCTAAGACATCACTTACTGATGGTCCCTCAGTCATAATGGAGTTATAAGAAGGTTAACATGAAAATAAAGTGAGCTCATTACCAGAAACAAAAAAAATCCACATAAAGGAATTGAAATGAAAGAATGGAAATGCACAATCCAGTCTGTTTTATAATGAACAGGCAATCACTAGGATAGACATGTTCCCTAATGTCAGCTTCAAATCATGCAAGATTCCCAAGGGATATGTTTGAGTTGCCTTTGCTTGCTGTACCTGCTATAAGCAGGGTTTTCTTGAAGGTCCAGGTTTAGGTGATGAGAATTTTACCCCCTGAAATGGGTATTATTCCTGAAGGCTATGCCCAAACACTCTTTAATATGCTGGCACAGTAAAGGCCTTGCTGGGAATCCACTTCCTGTGCTGATGCAAAGCCCTGTGATAGGGCTGTCTTTGGACAGAAGTTAACCTGAGTCTTTCTTCCCATGAAACGGGATTGCTACCTGCAATTTGGAAACAGAAAGCAGATAACTCTCAGAAACTAAAAGTTGCACAGAATTTTAGGTGTGAGAATTAAGAAGTGTTTTTGTTTTAAGAAGAATTAATACTGAATTTTACATCTTAGCCTGTTAGATTTTACCACTTGTAAGTCATGGAAATCTGGCTGAGTAATATGGAATTTTTTATGTGCCCAGGGAAACTTAACTCTTAGAGTTTACAGTGGAATTTGTGTGTATTGTATTCATACTCTGCTTGGAAATCTTTAAAAGTTAAACTGCTTAAATATATTCTGTCAGACCTATTAGACATTTGTGATATGCCTTTTAGTAGGTTTCACATCAGTGACTGTAGGTGATATATCATGGAATATGTTTGCTAGAGGGATGAGTTTTATATTGGTGCATCAGAGTATCTGAGACTTGAGGAGTCTTGTAAGTTTAAAACTTGTTTGCCTTAAGCCTGAGCCACAAATGTAGAGAGTCATTTACTTCTGCTTACTCCTGGATCACCTCCACTTCAAGGTAGGATCAACTGTGACTGCTGTGATGTTCAGTAGTGCATTGAGAAGGTCTCAGAGCTGCATAAATCTTAAATATTTGATTTTTTTTTTTTTTTAAATCCAGATTTCTGGGATATTTCTGACTAAGAAAGTTCAGTGGGTTGGATGTCAGGGCAGCAGACCAGAGCTGAGAGGTTATACCTGTTCCCTTTGGAAGCTGTTTCATACCCTAACTGTTCAAGCTGCACTGCAACCAAAAGCTTTAATAAATACAGGTAAGCAGCAATTAGGAGACACTTGAAGGAGGAGGCAAATATATGCAGCAGTTGTGCTATGCAAAAGAAAAAGCAACAGATTAGAGCAATTTTGTGTGTGTGTGTAAATACTCAGCTAATGGATTAGTAGAAGTCAGTGGCTGTCGAGGCTTAGCTTTCAGGTTTGTACCAGCAGAGGTCAGAGCATAGCCTTACTGCAGCAGGAAGGCTTGGAGAGAAAGCCTGTCAGTTTGTCTTTGCTTAGAAATGTGGTAAATAAAGTATGTGGCCCTCAAGGTGTGAGCAATAAAGCAGAAAAAGGTGAGAATTGCAAAGAAAGAAAATTTGAACTACCTGGAACAGGGCGAAGATTGCTCAGGTTAGCTGAGGTTGCTCTGCTAGTTTAATTTGAGAAGAATGAGAGTTAACCATCCAGTTTAGTAGCTATAAAAGCTGTACAACCATTAGCCAATCCTTCTGTAATGCCACTGCATTAGTTATGTATAACATAGCTGAATGTTATGACTGTTTGGAGGTGTTTTTCAGCAGACTGTACCTAGTGCCATTAATCTGTGTTTTGATACACTACTGTGCAAGCACTCTGCAAAATTGCTAATTTTTTAGACTTGCAGCATCTTGTGAAGCAGAGTGTTAACATTCTGGGGATGGTTCCTATTTAAGGAGTGTGCTGGATATATAATCTGTTTGCCTCACACAATGGAAATAGGATTGCTAATGCTAAAATACTGGCCTTCATTTGTTTTGATTCTTGCTAGGACAGTGGTTACAGTTCTATTCCATACTCATTTAAAGCTTTTTGAAGGCATGTAAGGATGCTAGATGGACTGTTGCTAGGTCATAAAACTCAGAAATTTGCAATTTGTCAGATCCTGTTTGTATGTTAAAAATACCAGTTCCAGAATTACTGCATTACTTGGAATCACAAGGAAAATCTCTCAGTTTTTAATATGGACTCTCCTGCAGAATAGCTGTGTGGGGTTTTTTCTGGATAGCTATTCATCCTGTTGTTGATTTTTTTTGTTTCTCTCTTTGTTTTGTCTTGTTTTGTTTTTGTTATTCATGGGACAGTAGGTTCAATCCCTTTAGTTTAGCACTGTGTCCTGCCTGGTGACTTGGAAGGGTTTTGCACTGCATGAGAAATTAGCTGTTCAACGAGATCAGGCATAAGTGAAATTTCCCCTTTTGTCCCAGTGGCCAAAAGTGTTCTAATTAAATGTAAGAACGTTCTTAATATTTAACTATACCAAATTGCATCTTAGATTTCTCCCAGGTTTCAAGCTGAAGTCTGAAGTTAAAAAGCCCTGGTAGAACCTGAAACTCTTTGGCACACTTACCCATCGATTTAAATTGGGACAGATATGTGATGATCACTTCTTACGGCAAAAGAATTGGGTCAGTCTGAGACTGTCGGATTATGTCTTGGGAGGTTTTCCTCTCCTTATTGCTTGTTTAAATCCCATCTACTAAAAAGCATGATGTACTCCCTAATCCTTCCCACCACAGGTAGGGTTTTATGGTTCTTGTCCACTTTAAAGATTAGGGTTACCCTGAATTGCAGTAGTTTGGGAGGAAAGAGAAAAGGAGGATTACACGATGATACATGGCAGATGTTAATAGAAGATTCATCTCTGGGCTGATAAAAGAAAAACAAACAAAATGAGCCATTTTGCAATTGTTTGTTTTCTTTTCAAAGCAGCTGTATTTTTCTTGATAGTTTCCTCTCCTTGCAGAGTCTGCCAGTCAGTGTGAACTTGCTATGGCTTTCCTGAGATAATGTTTTTATTGGTTTCTCTTTGACACGTTTTAATGTTGAAGGATGTAATTTGAACCTGCTGTGAGATCAACATAAGGGAGTCCAAAGGAACTCTGAACAGACCTGCTCCCATCCAAGGGTGTCTAAAATCACTGGAGAAATCTAGTCCTGAGCACGTTTCATTATATGAAATGCCTCTTTAGGTAGCAGGATCTATTGACATGAATAAGACAGGCTTGTGGATTTTAGAAAACAAACCAAAAATCTCTGGATTCTTTTTAATCTGTTGCTGAATTTGAAAGAGCTCCCCACAAAATGCCTTTTCCAGAGCATAGCATTAGACAGGAGAGCAGTTACAATTGAATTTGTGTATGAATCTCTCTTCCTTCACAAAGAGGTTATTTGCTAGCAGTTACTTCCGTTGTTTGTTGTTTTTTTTCTCTCACTACATGTTGTGTATACATGGTAGAAGTGTTTTGCCTGAAATTCATTTCAACTTCCCAACATTATTTTTTTCAGTCTTTCTTTTAATACTGTAATTTAATCTGCTTTAATCTCATAGCTTTTATTTATACATGGCTATTCAATCACAGATATTGAATGTCTGAGTAGAGATTGTTTGCTTTGTATGATTTCTTTTTGGCTTTAAAGACTTTGTTGCCCTGTTTAAGACTATGATGATGTTCTAAAGATGTTTAGGACACTTCATGCATTTCTTAGACACTTAACAGATGGGGACTCTGATGATTTTGAATTGGTTTAGATGAGGATTTTTTTTCCCCAAAAAACCAATGTGTGTAGGGAGGATATGTGTGCTACCAAATTGTTTGTTATTCACTACCAGAACAGGAGAGTGAGCAAAGCACTTCAACACTTTACTACAGACCCTGCAAGCCTGTGTTGTAAATTACTCATGGTAGAGGTGTTCAGCTGCAGGCGTCGGTAATTTGATCAATCTGCATCATAAACTGTGTTTCATTTGACAAGTGTGTGTTCATGGGAACAGCAAGTGCATTTGTAAATACATTTGGGCATAATTTACTAGGTCAATTAAGCATGAATCAGAAAATCTGTGAGACAGAGATGAAACCATTAGGATTTCAATGAATAATATCAGATTTTGAAGCCACTTATACAGACACGGGGACAACCTGCTGGCAGAAGAAAGGCTCAGGACAAAGTTCTCAATGTGTACAGACCTTAGTTTACTTCTGAATCAAGTAATGATTCTTCTGCATTATCTTTATTGTAAAACTGTGAGTGTTATAGGAAAAATAATGTGTTTAAATTTATTTTAGGAGAAATTCCTGAGTTTTCTTGAAAGTTCAGATGTTGCTAAGCAGCTATTATGTCTCTGCATTCAGTGCCTGCCAAAAAAGCTGTGGCATTAATAACTGTAATGAGATTCTGGTAACCTCAGAGTCATGGAGTAACAAGCAGATGTCCAAGGCACCTTGTGAAGTACTTATCAGAGAATTTTTGACTTTTGGCTTGTCAGTAGGAAGACCATTGTAATGTTAGTGCTGAGCATAAATGGAATGGTGAATGCATAACATAAATATAATAAAATGAATATTGGGACTGATACTGGTGAAAGTCTCTACTTCCAGAAGATTTGTGTGCAGGAGAGGCAGCCTGAACTTCATGGTTTTTTATCAGTTTCAAAATATACTCTTAACAATGGGCTTCTGGAAGAAAAATCAATCAATCAATCTAACTTTCATTTAGCTAAGTTTGATCCCCCTCTAAGGAAAAAGAGAAATTTCTCTGTAAAGAACATTTGACCTTTTATTCTTTTATTAGTGTGTTGTTCAGGGTAACTTTAAACACAATTGTATAGACTACTTATGTTAGTATGTATTGGTATCAATAGCTACTTTGCATTTTGAATAACACTGTTGCTCCCCATGCATTTTCTGAACCTTAGTGCATTTGAAATAATTCCCTCATAGTTGTCTTACATCCCAGACAACCTTCCAAAACAGTATGTTTTGAAGCATGCTGTTTGAGATCCCTTTAAACTCTGCATTATTTATTGCCAAATGATTTGCTTCCTAATTGTCTCACCTTAACTGCTTAGTGACAATATTGTATAGGTATTTTGTTGGGGAAGGGTATTTCTTCTAAGAACTGTGTGAAGCTTTTAATGCCTCTAATATCTTTGTGACTTGCTGAGGTATAGATCCTATATGAAGTCACAAGTACTATGCATACCTTTAAATTATAGAAGTGCCTAGTTCCTTATCTCTGAAGTGGAAGTGTAAACTTGCATGGAACAAGCAGGTATTTGCTTCCCCTTCCCCACAATTCACTTTCATGGAAGTTAAAGTGCCTGCGTTGAAGCTGTGTTTGTCCAGATGTCTCTAAATGCATCTCTCCTCTCTCATCCTAGGTTTTGAAGGCAATCCTCAAGCAGTGCTTCAGATCATGAGGCAATACGTTGGCCACTTCTTTGGGTGCAAGGCTTGTGCTCAACATTTTGAAGAAATGGCTAAAGAGTCCATGGATTCTGTCAAATCCTTAGACAAGGCTGTTCTCTGGCTCTGGGAGAAGCACAATGTGGTGAATAACAGGCTGGCAGGTAGGGGAGACCTTGCTCAGGAAAAGCCACTGGAGGTGTGGGTGTCTGAAGGACAAGGCTGTGGCACTTTATACAGCATGGTTTGTGCTTGAACAGAGAGGTGCAGATTAGGCTCTGTAACAGGATTTTAAAACAACAGGAATGGTTGTTGCAGCTTGGCATTCCTTTCTTAAATACTGACTTCAAAACTCTGGGTTTACATTGATGTACAAGGAAGGGTGCTTGTGTATAGAGCAAAAGCTAGCTGTTAACTCCAAAGAGTAACCTTTGTGTGAGTGAGAAATACACACTTGAGATGCACTGTCCTCCAAAACCAGTTATCTCTTAGGATGTAGAATGAAAAACATTATCATTCTCTCAGATAATGTTTCTTTTGAGATTTCACCTGTTGCTTAATGAGAGGATCACATCAAAGCCTTTTCAAAAAGGAGCAATACAATTCAGCTACTTACAGGTGGATAAAAAGCAATTAAATATAACAGTTTAAATATATTTTATAGCCTGTCTTCATTTTGCTCTGGAGAGAAATGCTCATAATTGAACAGGAGACTTTCTCAGGATAAAAGAGTCTAAACTATTAGCAGATCAGCAACTGAATGAAATAAAATTACTGTATGAAGAAAATCTGTTCCCCACTGGATTGCTATGTTTTCAGTTAGACTACAAGTACCATTAAAACACTGCTTGTATTTAATCCCTTCTGTTATGGGGATATCAAGTAACTAAAGCACTAAAGAAAATTGGTTTCTCTTTGCACTTAATCCCTGTCTGTTGTTATGGATCTGTGTAATGTAGCATTAGTTACAATTTAAATATGCTATACTGTGTTTATATTATGATTATGCTGAATTCCCAAGATTTATTTAGTATTAAATACTGTTGTGAGTATGAACAGTTTCCTTTCTCCAAGGAGAAGAAAGTAAATGTTGAGATATTAAATAAAAACATCCCCTACTGTTTGTTACTATTGCCAGGTTGAACCCAGGAAAAGGTAGCCCAGTGTTGACTTGGAGTTGCTAAGTAGTGGAGCAATGTACTTATTTAGAGCATTAAGTTATTGGAAAACTCACATAGGTATTGATTTAGATGATGCAACAGTCAGCTAAAATACCCTTTTAGGAAGGAGTATAAACATACTGGAATAAATAATAATTCAATTATGCTTTTTAGGTTTGCTAAAATTTCTCTTTGGGACAGTGACTTATTGTAATCCTTAAAAGCTGCTTCTGTGTTTCTGGTAACAGATGCAGTTTTCAGTGAGAAATTGTGGTTGGGTGGTCAGTGAAAACACCTTGGCTTTGAAGTGCAGGTAGTGAGGTTGTGGGATGTGACTCTGCCCTATGTGATTCTTTCCTGTTGCTGTAGAATGCATAGGATTTATAGCATTCTGCCCTTTGGATCTAGTTCAAGACAGCATTGTATGTTTAAATGCTAAAAGAAGCAGCTGAAAAACACACTTTAAATGTGATTATGGTTTTTTAAAGCACTGGAAATAGTTTGCTATAGTAATGATGCAAGCTAAGAAACAGCAAGCTTAGAATGGAATGGTTCACAATATAGAAAGACAAGAATATCTGCAAGTCTTTGGCCTTGAAAGTGTTTGCTGCAAACCAGGCTTCAGGGTTAGAGAGTATTGAGTGCAGAAGAGCAGTCTGTTCTCAACCATAACTCACATTAACCCATGAAGGGCCTGGATGGTGTTTTAATGCCTTCTAAAAACATGGCAACTGCAGTATCTTCTTGTGTTAGAATTTGAACACTAGAGGTTTTGCTGAGGTTTCCTGTTTGTGTTTTGAAAGAGGAAGTGGTACTTTAGAACATTAATGCTTCTAAGTTTCCATAAAGAAAATTAGGAATTTCATAGAATCTTCTGAGTTAGAAGGGACTCAAAAAATCATTGAGTCTAACTCCTGCCTCTGCATAGGACAATGCCCCAAAATCACAACATGTGCCTGAGGGCCTTGTCCAAATGCCTTCTGAATTCTGTCAGGCTTGGTGCTGTGACTGCTTCCCTGGGGAGCCTGTTCCAGTGCTCAACCACCCTCTGGGTGAAGAACCTTCTCCTGATATCTAACCTAGCCCTCCCTTCACACAGTTTCATGCTGTTCCCTTGGGTCCTGTCACTGATCAGTAGAGAGAAGAGATCAGCTCCTGCCCCTCTGCTTCCCCTCATAAGGAGGCTGTAGACTGTGATGAAGTCTCCCCTTTGTCTCCTCTTCCCCAGGCTGAACAAACCAAGTGCCTTCAGCCACTCCTCATACGGCTTCACCCCTAGACCCTTCTCCACCTTTGTGGCCCTCATGAATTTGTTCATGATTGTCTGCCATTTGATACATTATTGTGCTTGAGCTTTTTTGCCAACTTCACTGTAAAATGGAAAAGATTCTGGTTTCTGGAGAAGTGTCTGATGTTCACCTTTCCTACTTCATTCACCTCTGATTTTGGTTGTTTTTTTTTTTTCCTTCTCCCAATTAGGTGATTTAACTGAGGATCCAAAATTTCCCAAAGTTCAGTGGCCAACCCCAGACATGTGTCCTGCATGTCATGAAGAAATTAAAGGATTACACAGCTGGAATGAAGCCCAAGTTCTCCAGTTCCTGAAGTATCACTATAACAGTGAAAATATTGTATATAAATACACTGAAAGCCAAACTGACTCCAGTGAAACTGAACAGGGAGACACAAGGGAGGTGAAAGACAAAAGCCTACTGAAGAAACCAAGTGGAAACAGAGAAAATAAGATCCAGGATAAAGAGAACCTACTAGATGCAGAATCTAAGGTGTTAGATAAGCTAAGAGCAAATCACGGACCTGTCAAAGATAGCAATAAAAGCACAGCTGGATCAGGTAGCCTTAAAGAGACCAAGCAGGCTGTGTTTTTCTTAGGGATTGGCTTTTCCAACCTAGACATGAGTCTGTGTGTCATCCTGTACGTGGCTTCCTCCTTGTTTTTGATGATCATGTACTTCTTTTTCCGAATGAGGTCGAAGCGCTGGAAGGTGAAGTATTATCGTTCATCTGTGTAGAACTTTCCAGCAGATACAAAGTTTTTCATTGGATGTGGCTGTTCAGTACCAGATAACAGCTTTAATATTTATGATCAGGGATTTTATATGTGGTATTCCTTGTTTCAGAACCCTTTCTTCCCAAGGCATTTCACAAGTGTTCTAGCTTGATGTGGAGCTCGCTGTAAGAAGCCTTGTCTTTAAGTGAGGCACACAGTGCTGGTGTTAAATGTCCACTGTGGGAAGCATTGCATCTTTCAGTTAAGATTTTGCCATGACTTACCACCTACATCCTTTACTCATTTTCAGGGTAAACATTGCTTTATGCAATCAACTGTGCCTGGTTTAGAAGGAAATTGAATATTGGTTTGTGTACTTCAAGTCAGGTTTTGGGTTGTATAATTTATCCAGAGCTGATTTTACCTACCAGAGTCCTAAATGGTTCTGCTGTTACCTTGGCTGCTTCATTTGGAGAAGCAAGATTTCTGATATTTTTTTTTCAGGAAACAATGAGTTCTGTTCTGACTAAATCAATCCTAAACCTCTGTGACTTTCTCAGACACTATGTACACTGCATCTTTAGAGTAGAAAGCATTACATGTTCAAATAGGTCTTCCATTCTCTTGTGTATTCCAGCTAAGGAGGTAATGTCTCTACTGGGGTGAGAGTTTGGGGACAGTTTGTATCTCAGTAAGCACCTGATTCGGATTGCTAGGGCTGTCATCCATTGTAGTGGAGTTCAGAGGTGAGCAAGGACAGACTGGGGCCCAGTGATTTACTTGCTTCTCTGTTGGATGTGTTAATGGAGCATTAGAGAGCTCACCTCATTCATTTATGAACCAGAAAAGCAGCTGAGTAATTACTGTGTTACATGGATGGAAGCAAACCCTGATGAACTCCAGGAAAGGGAAAGAGTGTGTAGTGAAGGGACAGTGAGATTTAGAGCAGGCCAGAACAAATGGACAGACCTGGAAATACTAAGTTTCTTGTGATGTTGGGTAACTGTTACAAGTAGTAATTTTCTTCTTCTAAATGGGGTAGACACTTGGTTTTTCCAGCCCTGGGCTCACAGAGAGTATCACCTGCTAGTTGTCACCTTGTCTGCACAGTACTGGGAAGAACAGCTCGTTCCACTTGCCCTCCTGCTGGAGTGCTCCCCTTGTGTTTGGGTCAAGAAGTGTTTAACTGCTGGTTCAGTCTGAGAGCTGCTCCCTTCTGGGATGTGGCAGCCATTGGGAATATGACTGTTGTCTTGATGGGTCTGACTGAGGTCCTGGCTGGCAGCAATTAGAAGAAACCATGAGAACAGTTATAAAATTGCCATTTGGAGTAGGAGTTCCTTTCTGATCCTGGCTGTGGGGGATAATTCACGTCCTGGGTAGTGAAGTTTATAATCCTATCCAATGTAATTGAGCATGTTCTAGTTATCCATTACCTAATCTTTAGTTAATCCTAATAGGTTTTGGCCTCAATGTTTTCTTGTGGCAGTGAGTTCCACAGATTAATTATGTTATATAAAAAGGCTTTTCCTTTCAATTCTTCATTTGCAACTTCTAATTTAATGGAATGTTTGCCAGCTCTTCTGTTACAGGAGGAGGAATACATAGTTCCTGGCCAATTTGGTGCATCTATACCATTAGTGTGCCCTCTTCTTACTTCCATCCTAAGCCCTGGCACAAAAAGTTTTAAAGAATGGTCTAAAAGCACAAAAACTTTTTTTTTCCATAATCCAATCTTGTTTGTTCACAAAACTGAACACCTCTGACACAAGATTCTGTTGCTTCCAATTGGAATAGCAAAACTGAGCATGAAAGATTCACCATCCCTTGTTCTTGAAACTTTATCAGAATAACCAACACATGAAACAATAACCTTCTGTGGTTATTCTGAACATGTCAGAGGAAAAAAAGCCTCCATTCACATGACACTGTTAGCCTGATGTACATGAAGAGATGAATTGGTGGTTTTCTTTAGCCATCTTCACTCTACTCACTGTTGAATTTCCTGCTGTCAGCATTGTCATGTGTTTTGGAGTTGAGATCAGTCATTGCTGCTGCTGCTGCTGTTTAGAACTCTACCAAACACAGAGACCCGAGGTTGTTAGCTTTGACTCATTCTGCCTCTTTTCTGCATGTAGAGATAAAAGGCTTTGAAGGTTTGTAGGAATGATTTTGCCAATACACCAGCAGCAAATGTGAGTTTGGAATCCACTAATTTTTTTTTTTGCTACACATTGTTAACTTTCCTGTTCCTGTGACCCTGGTGGAAACATGACAAAATGAACCAACTTCCAGTGATCCTTTTTTGGTTTTGTTTGTTAAAGAGTGTAAAAACATGAGATTTGGATGTTGATTATCTGTGTTGCTCTAACTCTGCTGCTAGTTCACTGGCCAAGCCTTTCACTGTAATGCTAGTGGTGACCTCATCTGGAAAAGTTTTCTTGACTTGGAATTCGGTTGTGCAAATCTTGGTTGACTTGTCCTAATTTTTGACCTTTATAATGACAAATCACATCCTTTTGTGTACTCTGACTGTAAAGGGAAACATGATGCCTGCTGGGGAGTGTGTGATGTTGCTTTGCTGTGGTGCATTATTGGTGGGTGAGTTACAAGAGTGTCCTTTTACAAACTGCCTCACACCACCATCTCCTTAGTCCTGGAGGTTTGACTTCTCTGTTGTGTTGTACCACAGAAGTTTCTGCAATGTCCCTTTCCTCTGTGGGCTGGTGGCAGTCATTTTTGAGAAGATTTTAAGGCCCTTTGTAATTCATGGAGCCTCTTCAGATGTTCCTAAAGAGGAAATACTAAGCCTGCATAGAAAATGAAAGGTGAACTGTGCCAGGGGAGAAAGAAAAGCTACAAGTGCTAAAGAAAGCTAATAAGTTATTCCTGAGAACTCCTAATTCTTCATTTCCAGTGATGGATCCATCCAGAGTTGGGTGGAGCTAACATCTTAGCAAGTGGTCCAGGGTGTGTTGTCTAGGTCTGTGTGTTGCATGTGGGGTGTTGAAAATAGTGAGTACACCATTTCAGTAACTTAAATATTTTATTTATTTTAATTCAATAACTTGACATTTTCAAGTTTATTCTGTTTTGGTTTGGGTTTTTATTCAGTCTCATCTTACCTTCTGTCTAGGAAGGAAAAAGTGACAGTTTTGTACTAAATTGTAAACTAATGTGCTTGTTTAAAATAAATTGCAAATATTTGGGCAAAGTAGTGCCTTCTGGCTTTCTACCTTTGTTTTCAAGTTCTTTTTAGCTCAGCTGCATTGCAAGGGTAACTTGTGTACATGTCCATTTCAAACCATGTTGGTCATTTTATGTAGGTGCTTCATTCTGGGTAGTCCCAGCAACAGGGAAACTTTTACTCCATTTCTTCCACTGTAATCCTGCAACTTTATAAAATGTCAGTGCATGTTTGCAGGAGTGATGGGAAAACTGACAGTCTCTGACCAATGATTTGCACATTATCCCTCTTTACACACATGCACAAATCTTCCTTTCCCTTAGAGCCAGACATCTCCTCTCTGCCCAGGCTGGTGCTGACCTCCACTGGGTGCTTTGGGAGCTTTTGTGGAAACCTGCCAGGATGGTGCCACAATGTGAGTGATCTATGGAGCTGGAATCATAGAATTGTGTCAGAGAATGGGCTGGGTTCGAAAAGGATCTTGAAGATCATCTTGTTCCAACCACCCTGCCAGGGGCAGGGACACCTTCCACTAGACCAAGTTGCTCAAAGGCCCATCCACAATGAGAACATGATGAAAACATGGAGCTCCACAGGGCTAACAGGGCCATGGGTGGTCTTCAGCAGGACATCAGCCCATGCTCTCTGTCCTACCATGACCCTGCCCTGTGCCATGTGCACTTGGGGAACAGCCACCACCACAAATACACTTTCTTTTTACCTTAAAGGGTCAAACTAAAGATCCACTAATAAAACTGAGCTTAAGATACTGTATGTGTCACTCTTTGAGCCCCCAGAAGCTGTTCATGGCCCTGAGGAGTGTTGAGGTGCTCCAGTGCTGGTAGTACCCAGCAGGACTCACAATTACTCCAGCACAGTACTGCTGATGTTCCACAAGTGCTCTACCCATACCTGAGCTGTACTCCAGCCTGGCGTTTCTAGGTACTTCAGTTAGAGACCTCAGATCCTGATCCCCTGCAGTATTTTCCACCCACACAGGTCTGAGGAATTCCCCAGGCTGGGACGTGTCCTCTGACCAGATGAACCATGAGGAGGGACAGTCCTGACCCTGCTGTCAGCCGCCACAGCCCCAGGCTGTGCAGGACCTGGAGCAGGCAGGAAGGCAGCCTAGCACCCAGGGGTGCTTGGTAGTGGTGTGGGGCTAATGGGGGTGCCACGAGGTCGGAGTCCTTGGGGGTTTGCTGCTGATCTCACTCCCCAACCACCCTCATGGGCGGGCGAAAGTCCCTGTGCTGCTGTCCTGCAGGAACATATGTGTCTTGGGAGGCTCCCGCCCCTAAGCTGCTTTTATTAATTTGTAATCCCCTGCGAGCAGGAGGTAAAGGGATTCGGGGGATTAACAGGCTCACAGTAACAACCACAATTATCAGCTCCGGCTGCCTGGGACACGCAGTGAACACACCCACAGGGCTGTCCCCCTGGCAGACGAGCACACACATGACCTCAGACACATAGACACACAACCTCACAGACACACATAACGACACAGAGATGTGCCCACACGCACACCAACACCTCCACACCGGCAGACACGCAAGCACTCATGGACTAGAGCACAAACACGCAGGTACAGACTCAGGAGCACATGCTATGTCCACACACAAAAAGCTACACACCCCACAGGCTAGCACACACCAACCCATCTGTACACACCCACGTCCCTGCACACACAGTCACAAAAACAACTACAGCCATGGCCCCCTGTGTGCACAACCCCGGACCCCATATACACATGCGTGTTAGAGCATGTGCTCACTCCTGCACTGCTATGAGCACACGTGTGCTCACCCTTGCATCCCATGTGCTCAAGTGTGTTAGTGCATGTTCTCAACCCTTCATTGCTCTGAACACACGTGTGCTAATGCACGTTCTTGCCACACACACGTCCACGTCCGCCCCGTCCTCAATTAGTGCAATTAACCTCCTCCAGGCGCAGGGGCGCTGATTGCCGGGCATCAGACACGAGTCCTTCTTACCCGTTACCTCTCCGCGCTCATTAATTAATTAGCGGAGGAGGAGGAGCACATCCCGCTCCCCACGGGCAGCCTCGGGGGAGACTCTTTCCGCAGGGGACAAACGAAATCCGGGCTCGGGGCGGTCAGGGGGCGGCAGGTCCTGGAGAGAGTCTCCCCACGACCGTGACTCCACAGACCCCTCCCCCGGTGCCGCCGTCGGGGGCTTCCCGGTGGTCCTGGCACCGTTTGTACACCCGCGGGGGGTGGCTGCAGCCTGAACCCACGCATGGGACGTGGGGGGGACATGCTGCGCCCTCTCCTTGCTCTGCCGCTTTTGTGATGCTAAAGAGCCCCGCGGTGAACCCGACGGCTCGGTGCCGCCCCCGGTCCGCCCCGCCCCGGGAGCGGCCAGCCCCCGCCGCTCCCTGCGCTCCTCTCCGCGCCTCTCCGCCACTCTTCCGCAGCCACCCGCGCACCTCGCACCGGCACCCGCC
This sequence comes from Galbula dea, assembly GCA_013399015.1. NCBI lineage: Eukaryota > Metazoa > Chordata > Aves > Piciformes > Galbulidae > Galbula > Galbula dea. The sequence goes on from VWZX01005690.1 coordinate 1,418,948, forward strand.
GAGGCCGCGATGCTGCTGGAGCGGGTCCGCGCCGGCTCGGAGAAGGCAGCGGAGCTCTGCCCCTTCCCGCGGAGCCCAGGTGAGAGGAGTGATGGGAGGGAGGGAAGCGCGCAAACCTCCGCGTACCCCCAGCGGGAAAACACCGGTGGAGGCTCTGGGAGCCTCGGCGGGAGCCGGTCCGGCCTTGCCCGTGCAGAGCTCCCCGGGGCACGGTTGGGGCTGGCGGCCCGACGGCACCGGCAATTCCATCCCGGTTGATCCCGCTCATCCCACGGTCCCTTTCGTTCTCTCCTGCCTCTTCTCGACAACAGAGGCCACCCCACTATCTCCCGAGCTCCGACGGATCCGTTCCGGCCGCCTGTTTTGCTCCCGTCGGGTCTGGACTGGAGTTCCCCGCCTGTTCCCGGGGGGACAGGGTTCCCTCTCAGCTTTTCCTTCACTTTGGAAAAAATTCCCGTTTATTTGTCTCCTATTTTTATCCCTTATGTTTAACGAACGGAAATAGCGCCGTCGGGGCAGGGAGAACCGGGCCGGGCTGCCCTGCAATGTCCGGAGGGCAGGGGGTCTCACCGGGGACTGGTCCGGGGCACTGGGTCCGGTCCCGGTGCTGACCCGTCTCGGTTCTCGCTAGCATCGAACGCGGCCTCCGAGAACTTAAAATCAAACCAACGAGGAGCCGGGACGGGGACCCCGCCCATGTGCGGGGACCGAGGAGTCACGGAGGGCAGGAGCGATCCCGCATCCTCCCACCCCATTTCGCACTCGGGCCGGTGCCCCCTGTCCGGCCCCGCTCCCGGACCTCGCTTCGTCTCTCCGCGGTGCGGACGTCGCAGCCGTGCTAGTCGCTCTTTTGACCCGACAACAGGCTGATGCTTTTGCCCTCGGTGGAGGGAGGAGGTGACACGGTTAAAAGCGAATCGCAGGGAAAAGGAACTACACTGAAACGCCGTTTTCTAGCAGGATGCGACGACCGTTCATGGCCCGCGATTCCCGGCCGGGCTCCGTCGGGGCGCGGGGAGGCAGCGGGAAGGCAGCATCGGGGCTCACCGAGGCTTACTGTCGCGGCAGCAGTATCGGGCCTGGAGGGGATTCCGTGCCAGCAGATGGGCCAAAATGCGCCGTGCTTTGCTCGGGCCGGGGGCAGATTCTGGAGTATAAGGCTCACAACGAGCTCGGGGCAGCGGCCGGTTCTGCCTCCTTCTGCATCTCCCGGCATGGGCCCCCTCCCGCAAACGGCCCAGTCGGGGGGCAATCCCTCCCCCAGGTTTCATTCCCCGGAGCCGTCTCCCTCCCGCAGTGCCCGACCTGGAAGGGGCGGCGGGAGGGGAAGTTCTGCCGGCCCCGGGGCGGGGAGGGGATTAAATACAGCGCGTCGCGGTGCCCTGCCCGGCGCTTCAGACCGGCACCGGCGGGGAGGGCCGAGGCTAAAAATAACCCGCTTTAGGGAGTTAAATCCCCGGCTCCGCTGGGGTGGCAGCGGCGGGGGGAGGGCAACGGCCGGTGTGACCTGGGGGGGCCGGAGAGGGCTGGCGGGGGGGGGTCGCGGAAGGTCCGCACTTCCGACCCGGCCTCGGCAGCCCCGGGGCCGGGGGCGGCGGGTGTGGGGTTGAGCCTGAGCCTGAGCCCCGCGGAAAATGCGCCAGTGCCCGCGGCCTGACTGAAAGAGCGGTGCGGCCGCTGCCCTTGGAGCCGCCATGCAGCGTAAGATCTGCGGGCTGGGCTGTAACGGGATCCTGCGGGGCTGCGCCGTGTTACCGGGCCGGCGACAGTGCCCGTGCCCGTTTCTCCGCGGGCAGTCCGGGGCCTGAGACGCTCGCCTTTAGCACTGCTGTTATTGGGTTTATTTGTTTGGACACGGTGAATTGTTAAGGAGACGATTAATACCTATAACGATAGCATCTCCACCTCTCCCTCTACGCACAGCTAGACATCTCTGTATATCTGTATATGGTTATCTTTACACAGAGATACTCTTATGTCTGCAGCTGTCTATATCTATACAGCCGTGTCTATTTGTCTCTCCTTCCATATTTATACCGATATATTTATATACCTCTATAGCCACGTTTTTACTTACCTGTCTAGATCAGTATTTATATACGATATCTATATATTTATGTCTATATATCTGTATATTTTCGTTCTCTATCTACTTTATCTGTTTGGTTTATATTTCTCTACACCTATATCCTTATATCATCTCTTTCTATATTATCTTTGTCGGTCTTTGAAGGGCGGCGGGGAAAACCTACTGTGTTTTTATTTTCAGTGCAATTCTCTTAATTTTTGGCAGTTTCTTTCCCCACTCTTTTGTTATTTGCAGCTGAATTTTGGAAGTGCAGGAAAAGGGGAAAACAACTTGGGATGATTGCATGGCAACTTTGCCGGCGGCTCTTCCCGGGGGTTAATTCCGTTCCTATCAATTCCCTTCTTGTTTCCCCGGTGTCTCCGGGTGCTTCCCCGGTGTGCGCAGCCCAGGGTTTGGCTGCTGCTCTCTGCAGCACGGGGAGAGGCTCACACGGCGCAACGAATTTGATCGAATACTCATATTTTTCGGGCCGTTCTTGGGGCCAACCCCGAGTCTGCCGTCGGGCGCAAAACCCCTGGGGGACAGCGGTCTCGGGGAGGCACGGGGGCCGTGGGGACGGAGTCTGACGGGAGCTGCCTCCCCGCAGAGATCCCGCTGTGCGCCGGCTGCAACCAGCACATCGTGGACAGGTTCATCCTCAAGGTCTTGGACCGGCACTGGCACAGCAAGTGCCTGAAATGCTCCGACTGCCAGACGCAGCTGGCCGAGAAGTGTTTCAGCCGCGGGGACGGCGTCTACTGCAAGGAGGACTTCTTCAAGTGCGTCGGGACGGAGCTGGGAGGGTAGTGGCCGGGATGAGATGCGGAGGGGGGAGTGAGAGGGGACGGGGAGAATCAAGGGATGAGGAGAAGGCCGGGGAGTAAACGGGAACGGGACTGGGGTGGGGGGACGGGGGACGAGGAGAAGCAGGGGATGAGAGAAGCCGGAGGAAGGAGACAAAGTGGGATAAGGGGGGCCGGGCCGGGTAACCGGGGACGAGGAGAAGCCGAGGGAGCGTTTGCCGGGGCCGGGAAGGAGCCGTCAGGGGTGACGGCCCGATGTGGTTCAGCACCGCGGACAGCGCCGGGACGGTGCTATCCCTTCCGCACTCCGCGCACCGGGGCGGTGTCGCTTGGGGAGTCCCATCCCGTCCCGTTTCCCTCTCCTCTTTCAGGCGCTTCGGGACAAAGTGTGCCGCCTGCCAGCAAGGCATCCCCCCGACCCAGGTGGTGCGGAGGGCCCAGGACTTCGTTTACCACCTGCACTGCTTCGCCTGCATCGTCTGCAAACGGCAGCTGGCTACCGGCGACGAGTTCTACCTCATGGAGGACAGCAGGCTCGTCTGCAAGGCAGACTACGAGACGGCCAAGCAGAGAGGTACCTCTTGCCCCTGCTTTCCCAGCACGCGAAGGCCGGAGGGAGGCAGCCCCGGGGCCCTCCTGCTCTCCGGGGCACGTTGATGCAACGTCTGTATGGATGTGGGGAGCATCTGCTGGCAGAAGGGTGGCTGGAGGGAGGATAAGGGGGTCCCACGTCCCTGGGTGTGCTCCGTGGTAACTTCACCTCTAACTTGAACTATCCGCAGAGGCTGAGTCCACAGCCAAGAGGCCTCGCACCACCATCACGGCCAAACAGCTGGAGACCCTCAAAAACGCTTATAACAACTCGCCCAAACCTGCGCGGCACGTCCGGGAGCAGCTCTCATCGGAGACGGGGCTGGACATGCGGGTGGTGCAGGTGAGACCGGGAGGCCCTCGGCACCCCCTCCCCGGGGGGGTTTGTCCGGGTTGAGGGGCGGCGGCGGGGAAGGAACCGATCCCGAAGAGAGAGAGCTCCCCGGCATGCCCTGCTTGCAGGTTTGGTTCCAGAACCGCAGGGCCAAGGAGAAAAGGCTGAAGAAGGATGCGGGGAGGCAGCGGTGGGGTCAGTACTTCAGGAACATGAAGCGATCCCGAGGGACCTCCAAGTCGGACAAGGATAGCATCCAGGAGGAGGGGCCCGACAGCGATGCCGAGGTTTCCTTCACAGGTCGGTCCCCGAGCACCATTCCCAGGTGGGGCTGTGCCGAAAACGGTCTGTGCCCTCCCCGCACAGCTGCTGCCTGTCTCTAGGCTCCGGTCACCCCTCTCGGGGATACGTTCATAACTTTGAACTGTACTATAACGAGTGAAAACAAGTGCCCGAGGCGGGAGAGGTGAAGAGCTGCGTGATTTACCGCGGCGCGGTCCCAGCTGCCTGGTCCCGACGGGGCTGCGGGGAGGGGACAGGAGCGAGGGGTTGCAAGGGGCAACCCTGGAAGAGGGACTGGAGGGAAAACTCCTCGGCGGGGGCTGTGGTAGATCCAAAACTGTGCAGGGAGAGCTCGTCGGACAGGTGCTGAGAGTGTTGGAGCAGCTGCTCGAGCACTGCCTGTTCAAGGGACTCTTGGAAATACAAATAACAGAGTCCAGAATCCCTGAATGTGTCTATGGGTAAAGCGTATGCATTTTTTTCCCTATCCTAGTTAGAGGTGGTTTTATTTGCGTAGTTACTCGTTAGGATTCTGTTCTCAGTTCGATGGGAGCTCTCACCAGCTGTAAAAGGGAGATTACTGTGTATTTGGATGTTTCTGCATCCCCATTTTTAAAGCAGAGATTTTTGTTAACAAACCCAGGAACTTACCTGCGCTAGCTCTTGCCTTGCGAAACCTCATTCCACACTCTGCAGACCCAGGGCACCTGCTGCGGTAGCAGGATCCACCCCTGTGCCGGGTGGGGAGGTTGGTTGGTGCCTGCACGGGGACACATTCTGCTCCAGCCCAGAGCTACCTCAGGGCTAAGTGATCTCATCCGACATTATCTGGTCTGTTTGTGTGTTTGTATCGCTTTTAGGAGCACAGGAGAGAAGCTGAAATGCAAACTCTGTGTACATATTTACACAGACACACGTCTGTGAGGCACACACAGGTTTGCATTCAACTTCTCTCCCGTGTCCCTAAAAACTGTTTGATATCCAAGCCCGTTTATACACACTGTGCATCGGCATCATTAAATATGAATATACTATAAATAATAACTAAAAAATGTTGTACAATTATTGATAGCTTGATGCCACAAACAGGTTTGTATCCTAGGCAACAGAGCAGCTCTCACTGCCCATAAAGCCTCTAACGAATGCAAACAATTCTTGCAGGTAACTTAAAAAATATTGCTCATTTTTCAGAAGTGTTCTTAAATTGTACAAATACATTTCATTAGCCTGTTCCCCAACAGATAAATACTGCTGAGATTTAGTATCTTTTTTTTCTGAGAATGAAGAGTTTTTCTTGCATTGGTGAGTGCTCAGGTAGCTCCTAAAAATGATTCAAGATAAACCTCAAAGCCAGATAGAAATGCAGAACAAAAGGTGAAACAACATTGAACTCATACTCCCTTTTAAAGGATTATTTTTAGATCACACTCTTATATTTTTTAAATGTACTTTTCATGCATATTTTTAAAATCCCAAATGTATTAGGTGCTTGTACTCAGGAAAAAATAATAATTCCGTGGCCTTCTACGAAGATAAGTCAGCAAGGATGGGAATAATAAGGAATTACAAGTGGCAAGTGTGTGGCTGCTCAGCTGCCATCCATCTAATCTATTTATACCCAGAGCTTGCAGGAGTTCCCCTACTGCTGCTGCCAGCCGCGACCATGGCTCTCCCAGTAAAACCAGTCCATTTCCCTTTCAGATGAGCCCTCTATGTCCGAAATGAGCCATTCCAATGGGATTTACAACAATCTCAACGAAGCATCCCCTGCTCTGGGCAGACAGGCTGGGACCAACGGAACCTTTGCTCTGGATCACAGCGGCATCTCGGCACAGGACCAGTACCACGATCTGCGATCCAACAGCCCCTATGGGATACCCCAGTCACCAGCTTCCTTGCAAGCACTGCCAGGCCACCAGCCTTTAATCTCCAGCTTGGTTTACCCAGACAATGGCTTGGGCATGATGGGACAAAGCGGACAAGGGGTGCCCCAGTCCATGAGGGTCCTGGCTGGGAATGGACCCAGCTCCGACCTCTCCACTGGCAGCAGCGGGGGATACCCGGATTTCCCTGCCAGCCCAGCCTCTTGGCTGGATGAAGTCGACCATGCTCAGTTTTGATAAAGGGTCCACCACCATGGAAAGGAATTGGTGCTGTTAAACATCATCTACTCTTGGAAATAAAGAAGGGAGGAACTCTGAGTGCTGAGCAGGCAGGAAAGCATGAGGACATGGAGAGAGTGGAGATGCTCTTGGAGGGTGACCCAGAGGTGGGTCAGCAGAGGACAGTGAGCAAAGGCGGTGACCAGCATCCAGAGAGTCCAAACGAAACTGATTCTTGTGTCTTTACTTAACACCAAGACTTGTGCTTTACAGATTTGATATGAGGTATTTTGCTTTCTGTTGTCAGTGCATTCTCCAAAGCAAGGACTTGCTTCATCACCCATCCACGCTGAAACCTTTTTAAGAGAAAATAAAGTCCTCATCCACGGTAAAAGGTGTGACAATGTCTATATTTCTATAGGAGAAATGTTAATAGTGAATCACTTCAGAAATTCATGGTAGAAAACTTCTCTGTTCTTCCAGCAGCTGTGTTACAAAGCTCACCGATGTGGTATGTTTGGGTTTATTTTGGATTTACATTAACTTTTCTAAAAGGAAATGCTCTTTAATATGCCAATCACTTATCCACAGCCCTTTTCCTTTGTAAAATGAAATCTTCAAATCATATGTTAATTCTGCTTCTCACCTTTTTAATTTGTAGATTGCTAGCTGATTATTTTTTTTCCTTCCATATAAGCATTAAACTGTGACTAGCTGTATTTATGACCAAATAACTACACTTCAATCACATGGTCAAGGGGTGATTTTTCTTGACCCAGGAACACTAGGGGCTCTGGGTTTTGAATCTTACACTTTTCTTTCCAATTTGTTCACGACAGTTTTACTGCAAAGTGTCTCAAAAATCACTCTGATGTCTTGTTGCCAAATCCCTTCTCGGGGGTCTCTCAGCAGGGGCTTGAGCTGGATTAGTTCAAGCTGTTCTCCAGCACTGCTGGGAGCCTGTTGGAGCGAGCACGTGTTTTCCTGGGGACACTTCTCTGTTCCAGGCATTTGTGTATTCCTGCAGATATAGTGTGAGCAGATTGTGAGGAAAGGCAAGACAATATGTATATTGTTCTCTGTAAAAAAAAAAAAAAATGGAATTAACTGTAGATTATGTGGATGTCCAGTGTCTTTTATTTATATTCTCGTTTTCTCTCTGATGATCGAATACTTCAAGATCACGAATAAATTTGTCAGCTAAACTTTCAATAGTCTTTTGCTAAATTCCCATCACTAGAGGTAAATGCAATACCTGAAACTAAAAGTGAAAGCTCTCAAAACTCCATTTCAGAATCAGATGGGAGACACTTCCTGAAGCACATGAGCTTTGAGGCTCTCCCCCCCGGGAACTCAGGGAACACTCATAGAGAGGTTTTTCTCTGTATCAAACATCTTTGAGAGTATGTGAACCTGAGAGAGGCAGTGCCAGACCTGCCCCTGGCCCTGGCCCTGTGGTCAGTTCTCTAGCCCATGCCGAGCTGCGCTGTGCTGAAGACTCCACAGGAAGAGCTGTGCTGGCCCCAGGAGGCTGCCAGCACCCTGGCACAATGCCCTGAGGATTCACCAGATGTCAGGCAGAGACACCAGGGTAGTTCAGGCTTTTATTCCTTAGCCTTTGTAGAGGACACGTTGCACTGCTGGAACAGGCTGTCGTGCCGGTGTCCCTGGTCTCTCGCTACAATCTCTCTCACTGTTTGGCAGCTGCTGGGGGATGTGTGCTTCCCTTAACACCTGAATCCCTCTCCCTGTTTCCCAGGGGTGTGGGACACTGTCAGCTCCAGAAGTGAGCAGGTATTGACAATATTTGCAGAAAGATTTAGAACTGCAAAATCCTTATTAACCACTAGCGCTGTGTAATCATCTTTACAACTTTCCCTCCTCCCGTTACACACCTGCAGAGAGGAAACATGCCCAGTTTCTGCCCTCAGAATCCTGCTCAAAGCTAAACGAGAGACATGCCTGCAGCCTCAGGGCTCCAGTTTTCACTCAACAGAGAAACACACTCTTTTTTTCAGGAGACCAAATCCAAGACCAACAGCAGGGAAGGGAGAAACCCCTCTGCATGACACCATGAGGCTTCTGGTGTAAAAACACCAAGACAGTTTTGGACCCAGGGGTAATGTGAAAATTCACTTGTGTCTCTGTTCCTGAAGGATTTTTCAGAGGGGTGAAGCTCTGCTTCCTGCAGTCAAGGCAGAAATTTGCCTCCTTCAGGTCTGAGCTCTCTAGTCTGATCCCAGAGCTAGGCTCAGCAGCAAGAATCTGGAGCTGGTTTTCCTTCCTTTTCCATAACTGGGTAATACAGAGACAACTGTTGCTGTTAACCCATAGGTACATCACAAGGATCATGAAAATTATGGAGTAACTGAAATTATTGATTATATTTTTTAATTTATTAGGATTGGTTTAGATAAATAATATATAATTGCTTATTAGAAAGTTATTAGAAATTAGAGGATTTTTAAAAGCAGATAACAAAACTTCACCCAAACAGAAAACAAGAGTTTGTGTTTTCAAGGGTTCTGTGTTTTCTGCTTTTCTTTTCCTATGATCTAAATCACAGCCACCAAATCTGGGTGGTTTGCATCAAAACATTTTGGCAGTTCAGGTATAAATATTTTCCTATAAAAGACTAAAAAGGACTACAGAAATTCTGTTTTTCCTTTTCCTAAAAAAAGGAAGAAAATAAGGACAGAAAAACAGAAATTTAGTTGATGTTACGATAATGCTGCTGTGATAAAACCACTGTCTAGAAACTAGAATAACTGAACACCTATTCTATAGATCTTGTGTTCATCCCTTTCCCCCCAGCACCTAACAGGCACTGTTGTTCCTCTCACCCTGGGAGTTCTCAGTGAATGCTTGAATTTAAGAAAGGCAGAAATGCAAATTCCCAGCCCACCCCCTGCCTTTGTCCTTTGCTCTGAAAGGCAGAAGAGGCTGAAAGTTGCTGGTGCTGGAGAAGAGCTCCCGAACACCCTGGCATAAGATTCAGGGATTGCATTTCAGCCTCTCCTCCTTCCAGGGCTGAGGCTGAGGGATTCCATTAATATAAATGCTTTCTTCCCGTTAAAAAGAAAACCAATTTGAAAGAGGCAAATAAAACTAACACTATCCAACCCCGTGACAGCTTGTAAAGCCCAAACAGAATTAGGAGGAAAGGTTTTGCTTTGCTCAATTTGCAGGTGAGCTTTACAGCCTCTGCTGATTTCCGTGAGTGCATGGCATGGGAGGGAGGATGCTTTGTGTGATGGTTGCTGTGCCTAAACCTGTATTCCCTACAGGCACAGGAAAATAGTAGATTTCGTGTCAAGAAATAACTAGTTTGGGGTTTTTTTTTCCTCATTCTGATCTCCTGCATGAGACCAAGGAAAACAAATCTCTAGTGCTAGAAGGGAAAGACATCACCTTTCAGTTAGCTATTTTCTGCACTTCTGTGGGGTGTTAGCCCTGCAAGGGCACCTGTTTATTGCAGTGGCTTGAGGCTGCTGGAGCTCACAGCAGGCAGTAACCCAAGTGTCTTTGAACCCCACTGGGAGCAGCAAAGCTGTGTGCTGGGACGGCTGCTAACCCTCCCAGCTCCACTCACACAGCCCTGTGGGAGCTGCAACTGGAGGAGCCAGTGTAAGCCAAGCCAAACAGAGCTGGGGCATGTGAGTTTTACCTATCCTGATCCAGGAGAATGAGGTGGTAAAAGGGATACCCGCAGCTGGGGTCCTAGGGCTGCGAGGGGACAGTCTGCTTCCCCAGGATGCAGGGCTTGAGGACCATAGTGCCCATTTGGGGACATTAGTACCCCTTTGGGGATGTGGTCCAGGGGAAATCCCTCACCCACAGGAAGCAGGGAAGGTGGCTGGGGATGGGTCATCCTCTGGTGGCTTCTCTCATATGTGTCAGAGCATCCAAACAAAGGTGTTCTCTCACCACCCAGCATATCCCACCATCTCCCCCTGCTCACACCAAGGTGTGTGTGAGCAAGGCAGAAAAGCTGAGTACTGCATGATTTGTACACTGAAATAATATTGAAAAGCAGCAAATGACTTTGTTAAAACCTGACAGGAAAACCAAATTGACAAAAATATGCTGAGAAGAAAAGTAAATACGTTTAAATTAGGGTTTTATTCCAGCAAAGATTCTGCACGTTCACAGGCAGCTTTGGCCAGCAGCAGCCTCCAGATCAGACAAAACCAAACTCCACACCTTTTTTTCTTATCAGTTTTAGCCCCCCAGTTATTTTTCTACTGTGGTTTGAAGAGCATCTCTTGTCTCTCCAGTGGTGGCAGAGCCACTTGCTGCCAGTATCTAGCTGGACACGTATCTTGTGTCCTGCTCCTATCCAGGCACTGGTCTCTTCCAGCTCCTACACAGGAGCCTGTAAAAAGTCTCAGAGTCAGCTGGAGGCGAGTAAATCACTGCTGACAGCTACATCTCTACAGGGCAGTTAGAATTAATGTAACAATTTGGCGTTTAATGAAGCAACAACATGCTGGGCTGCAGAGAATAGCTGGGACCTGCTGCAGTCATATTATAATCCCTGAGGGACCCAAACGGCAGAGACTTCATCAGATGCTGACTTGTTAGGCTGAGCAAACTGCCATGTGGGAGGGAAAGCAGCGTGGCCAGGGCAGACAAGAGCAGGCAGCTCCCTCCAGCTGGGAGCCAGCCAGCGTTGTGGGCCAGCTGAGAGTGGCTCACAGGGAGCAACCTGCAGCTCTGAACCCAAACCCTGGAGCACCTTGTGCTCCAGGAATGGGCATTGGTCTTATAAGAAGTCTTCTAAGGAGCAGCTGAGGGAACTGGGGTTGTTTAGTCTCAGGAAGAGGAGGCTCAGGTGAGACCTTCTCAGTCCCTACAGCTTCCTGAAAAGAGGTTGGAGAGAGATGGGGGTTGGCTACCGATGAGAGAATGAGGAAATGGCCTCAAGTTGCACCAGGGGAGGTTTAGGTTAAATATTGGGAACAATTTCTTCACTGAAGGAGTTGTTAGGCATTGGCCCAGGCTGCCCAGGGCAGTGGTGGGGTCACCATCCCTGGAGGGGTTTAAAAAGCGTAGAGATGTGATGCTTAGGGACATGATTTAGTGGCACAGTGGAGACAGGTTGATGGTTAGACTTGATGATGTTAGAGGTCTCTTCCAACCTTAATGATTCTGTGATTCTGGGTGACTCTGAGCCGAAGGAGCAGCCCAGGGGACATGAGGGCACAGTGGTTACATGTTGTCCACACTAGGAGCTGTGTGCTGAGGGTCACAGGGAATCCTCGTTCTGAAGGAGGTCACAGAAATGCTGACTCAATGTGGTTTGTGTAAAAGGCAAATATCTGCATAAGCTTGTTGGAAGAGCAGAGAAAATAAATCAGCTTGGGAGGTGCTGGACAAGGAAGAACTGGCAGAACAATGTGGTTTGTAAATGAAAACCAGCTCGATCAGGTGTTCTGCACCCAGAAGTCTCTGATCTCTGCAGAAGTTGCAGGTATTCCAACCATCTCCAGGATAAGGCCTTTTAAAAACATTCCCTGTGTGAGGGAGGGGAGGGAAGAGACAAATGCAAATGATGTTGGAGACAATCTCCTGTTTCCCATCTATATACATATGCTCTCAAAGCATTGCAGTTTGCAGCAGCTTGGATGCTTTAAAATAAATCATGCAGTGTGTTGGTTGTGGTGGGTGGTTTTTTTCTCCTTGCTTTTCAATGAAACAGTAGCACAAAACAACATCCCCTGGCTTCCAAAGCCATCCATGCTGGTTCTCCTCTCCAGGGCTGGCTGGTGTGTGTGTGTGGCCATAAAGCTCAAGGCGTTTTGTTGTGAAGCCTCATGGTCAGCAGCTTTAAGGGCTTGACAGGTTTATAAAGTGCTGAGTGTCCCAGAGGGGCCATGGCACTGTTTGCAGAGAAGATGAAGCGTGCCACATCCAGCTGGTCTAACAAGGCAGCAGGAAATCTAAATTAATTCAGGAATCACTTCTGTTTGGCCCAGGCAGGATGTTGTTCTCCATCTATGGAAACAGCACAGGGGAATACTTACTACCAGCAGGCACATGGGGGGTGGGGGGTGCAGTGCCAGGCTCCCCTCTTCTACTGGGGTAAATCAGGGGGCATTATGCAGAAGTGCCAAGCAGCAGAGTGAAATGGTGACCCCAAGGCTGTCCCCTTGCACAGACAGGGGTTCCCTCCCATCCAGACACCCCACCCAGGGTTAGCAGGGTTTGGGATGGAAGGTTGATTTCCCTTTGACACAGCTGATTTACTCAAACCTGCCTGTAAAGAGGGATTGACCTCAACAAGTCCCACCTGAGCTCCAGAGGGGAGTTATTTAATGGCTTCTAGCTGCAGCTTTTTTTTTTTTTTTTAGAGTTGTGTCTTTGCTGATTTTTGGTTTCCCTCAAGCACCATGGGGCCACTCTGTATTGACTGCTGGGATCTGGGATTGAGCCTTCCCTCCATGCTGAAGGTTAGTTCTATGGGCTGTGGGGCTGGGTTTGGGACAAGTTGTTGCATATGCATGGGATGTAAGTTTGATATCATCACCAGAACGTGGTGCTTGGTTTTTCTCCAGGATTTGTCCTTCCATTTGTGTGGGCCACAGACTAAGTATTAAGTGTTTCCTTCTATCCCCAGGGAGGCTGGTTCCCAATATGTGATTCTTTTCTGAACCAAAAACCCCCAAAGCAAACAAACCTTAATGTACAACAAGCTTTTGCTTTAACACAGCCTGGGTGTGAGGGTTTGGAGCTGTTTGCTGGCTCTTTTTTGTGAGGCCATACAACACTGAGCTGTGGCTGTTTCTCCTGCATGCTGCAAGTTGGGCTAGGGTTTCTTGAGATTTGTTATGTTTTCTCAAATGTAAATTATAAGTTGAAAAGGCACATCTGAGGCTGGAAACTGAAATTCCTGCTTCTGGAGGCTGTCCTGCCCTTGGTCTGCTGCTGCCACATCTCTGGGGGGCATTGTCTGTGTGCTGGGGATGGGAGAGTCCTGGCAAACGAGAGGGATAAACAAGCCGTGTCTGTGTGTGCAGGACAGAAGGGATGGTGATAACCCCTTGGTTTTGGAAGGGCTAAACCAGAACCATTGCTTTCTCTGCTGTGGTAGGATGGAGGTCCCATAGCCCAGGCAGTGCCTGGTGGGCTTGTCTGAGGGTGATGGAGCAAAGCCAACTTGTGTGTGCTGAGCAGACCCAGGCTGGCAGAAGGTGGGGGCTGTGTGGTGGCAGTGGTATTAAAAAGATAGTTGTTGTAACTATGCTCTTTGGAAAGTTAAATATCCAGTGTGGTCCTCAGTATCCTGCTTGTGTTGATCATTGCACAGCTCCTTCTCTAGTAGCAACTGCTCTGATGGCTGTGACCAGCCCAAGTGGAGAGCCATGGGAGCCTTTAGCTAAATGAGGGAGGATTTGGACAGCAGACCTCCACATTTGGGAACTGGGCTTCAGTTGCTGAGTTTATCATGTTGAATTGGCTTCATATTAAATGAAGCTTTTATGAGAGCAATTGAGAAGGACCAGAGCCAGATTTTGCTCCTGTTCCTTGCCACCAGAAGGACCTAGCACAGCCTTTTCATTTTCACTTTCTGAACCTCCCCTCCTCACTGTGGCCTGTTTCTGACAGGAGGCTGCCATGAGTTTCAAAATTAATTTTCCTGGACTATCCTAATCATTCTAGTTGAACCATTCCCTTGTTATGCTCTTATTGGGACTTGACTCTGGGGGATAAGGGTGTTTTGATGAACCTGCCTGATGTGGCAAAATTAAAACTTATTTTGGTTTTAATTTGTACTAATCATACACTCAGAAGTAAAGAATTGCTCCCCCAAGTGTTTTTCTGGACTAGAGGACCAAGCTCATTTATGTGCATGGGTTACTGTGCTGCATGTTAATTGTGGGATGTTGATATTAGCCATGCCACAGCCATGGGGCAGCACAACCACCCTGAGCCTGTCTGGAGACAGAGCTGTAGCCCAGCTCCATTGAAACACAGACTTGGGCAGGTTTTCTATCACTAGATTTGCCAACAGGAAAATCATCATTTTCAGAAATAAATTCCCTCATGTTAGCTGAAGGATGTCATTAACTCAGAAGAGCACTAATTGGACATGCTCTGATCAGATGGGATATTTCTTTCCCACTTCAGTGTGAAGGGCAGTGGGTTATGTGCCACCTGCAAGCTGAACTGGGCAGATCAAGCAGAGTGTGGTGCAGTAACCTCCCAGGGAGCAGCGTTCACAGGAGCTGCCACTGACAGAGCTAAGAGCTCAGCTCAGAGGTTTGTAGGCTGGTACCAGGCCTGGCTACAGTCCTTGTGCCCCAAAGCCTGTCCTGGGGGTAGGAGGTCCCTCCATGCTTGGGGAGAAGTTCAGGGCTGGGTGAGGTCCTCTTGCTCTGCTTTTCCTGACAGCACCAGTGCTCTTAGTGCCACAGAGGCAGGATGGCAGGAGAGCCAAGGCTGGGGGTGTGAGGAGCTCCTGCGCTCCTGTGTTCACAGGGTTTTCAGGTCCTGGAGTCAAGGTGAGCCTGTGCTTCTCCTGCAGGCATAGCACAGCTGGAATATGATCTCTTTTGCCCCTCTGTGGCTTGTCATTAATATTATATCGAGCCAAGCAGAGATCAAATTGCAGCTCATGGAGCCTTGATACAGTTGTGCTTTTCCTGCTGTGACCAAAGGGCTGCAGGGAGATGACTGGAATGCCTGGGGCAGGGCAGGCAGCTGGAATGTAATGGAAGTCTGCTGGAGGCTCATGAGCCAGGGTTCGGTCTGGCCTCATCATCCCTGGCTTGCTGCATCTGTGGGAACAGGAGTCACTCAGGAGACACCTCCTGCTTCCAGCATGGCAGATGTTTCACTTTGTGCTAGCATTGGCAGAAAGACCCAAATGCTCAGCAGAGGATGAAGGAAGGGGGAAGATTGGAGTCCCTGCTCCTACTGTGAGTTAGTGCAGGGAAGGTGTCAAACTTCAGGCTGCCCTCCGTAGGGCAGAGCCACAGTTATCATGTACTGCTCCATGTTGGGTGTTACATGTACAAGTGTCTGTGGAAGATTTCTCTCCTGATAACTCCATCAGCTGTGTAGCTGTAACTTCACAGGTACCCATAAGTTCCCCATACATAACCTGTACACTCTGTTGGGCACCATGAATCATGGCTGTGCACTGGGACACTGCCTCTCACCAGCCAGCAGGTGGTGGGTGGATGCTCCAGTTACAGACTGCAAAGTAAAGCCAAGACTTCTCTCAGGTGTTTTCTCAGCTGTCCCAGAGCAGCCTGCAGCCTGTTAGGAACCTGGAGTTCACCTTTGGGAAGGGGAGCTGAAGGTACATATGCTCCAGGCAGAAAGACACTGGTGTCTAAAACTTAGCCTGGGGGTTGCATTAGCTGTGTTTTGGGGAGCTGTGTCACTGCCCACAGATCAGCCAGTTGTGCTAATGAGAGGGTTCACTCTGAACTCACCTCTCCTCCATTAATTAAGGCTGTTTGGTGTGAAGCAGTGAAGAGGAATTGAGGAAAGGCTCTTGATGCAGTTACACTTCCCATAGAGGTTGCTGAGTATCCATTATGGCCTGTGAAAGCCTTGTCAACATTTTTCCAAGGAAGAATGAAAATGTAAATAACTTTAAAATGATTCAATGTCACTGTGGTATGGAAAAAGGTCATGCTGCTGGAGATCATTTATCTTTTTGCCAATTTAAAGAGCTTTTTTCCTATTACATTTTTTGAAATTAATGTTTTCAAACATTACCCAAAGTAATGTTAACAATCATGGGGTTTATGGGATTGATTGTTATGCAGCTGGGATTTAAATTGAAAAAGATTTGTTTTAGGGGGCTGTTGCTGGGAGGTTTTAACAGACTTTGTGATTTATTGCTTATAAAATGCATAATTTAATGAAAAGACAAAACTAGATCCCATGCAAATATGAGGGTAGAATATTCTTGGGGGGTGAGTTTGGGATTATGGAAGCAGCAGAGCTTGCAAGTGTATGTAAATGTTAAAGTATATAAGGCTGAGGTGAGCCTGAAAGGTCAGGGTTCTGGTTTGCAGGTTAGGGGTTGGAGGGAAGATAGGTTAGAGCCTTAGTTTCCCCTTAGCCCTTTACAGTGCTGCTCCTCACTATCATGAGGGCATTTGGACCTCTGCAAACCTGGCAGGGAGCAGAAATCCTGCACCTGCTAATGCTCTCTGCAGAGATCCAGTGCAGAGCTGGAGTGCAGATTTCTGCCTGGTGTCCCAGTCAGCCAGGACATGACCAGTCTGCTGTGGGGTTTTGGTACCTATTGCCTGCTAAGTGTCAATACAAGTGCAAACCACTGGACACAGAGGATGAGGTCTCTGATCTGAGGAGGGTGGGCCAGCAGGGGTCTTGGAAATAAGGGCTGGAAGTGAAAAAGGAAGGCTCAGGCTTGTCAGTGTGGCTTAAAGAGGAAAAAAAGCTTTGCAAGAAGGGTGTAAAGATGCCATTTGCAGCTGAGAAGGAAAGCTCCATCAGTTCCACAAAGGGCACTGGTGCCAGTGATGGCAGGCTGTCACAGGAGATGGGATGTGGCTCCCTGCCTCCTGCACTGGCAGAGCACAGCCCACATAGCTAGGTGGGCCAAAATCTTCTTGCTAGCTTGTCTGCTCCAGCTGCCCTGCAGCAGTGCTGACTTGGAGTTAATCTCCTCTCATGGAGTAATTTCTGACTCTGAAAACAGGACACTTGGGGAAGGCTTTCTGCTCTTCTGCACAGGGAGAATTTCAACAGTACTGAACCTTGGTTTGGGGAAAGGGAGGGGAAAAATAGCTGTGCTCTTGCAGCAGTGCCTGGCCTGCTGAGATGTACTTGCATTTTTCACCTCTGTTGCCCCTGCTACATCAAGTGTGAGGGAGCAGGGGATGCCACAGCTGGTGCTTTGCATGTAATTTTCACCCTCTTGTTAATGACCTTGCAGGGATTAGCATGGCCTTCTCCATATGCCAGTAGATTATGTCTGTTGGCAGCTGCTACTACTGGAGCAAAATGGGATAGTTTTCATTAGGAGTGCTTGACACTAGGTTGCCCTGGGTGTCGTCAATCCTAAACTGTCAGTGCCTTTGAATAAAGCAGTGTACAGATGTGATTTATTAGATGTGCTGCTGCTTTGCTGAAAATGTGGCATTTTTGAGTCAGCAGGGTCTTGCTCAAGTGTGAAAGAGACCTTCTTGTTCTTCCCTACTCACTTACCCTTCCACCTTGCAGGCTCTGGGGGGTTGTCCAGCAGTGCTTGGGGGAAAATCTGTCCTGAAATGACTGAGTGATATGAGGAGTTGGATGAAAAAGCCTTCCAATGCTGTTGAGTGTAGCTGCTCACTAGAAATATTTGGGTGTTTGTGTTTACTGAGGGGAAACTTTTTCAACAGCTTTATCTTGCAAGTATGTTCTGAATTAACATTTCTATCTAACATGCATAGGGGTAGGGAGAGCAATGAGTTCATTCTTCAGTGTTGAAACGTGACTTGACCTTGAAATCATTATATTTTGACAATTAAGAAAATATTCAGACTTAGCAGACTGACCTCTCCCCCCATTAATTCAAGCAGTGCAGAGGAAAGTCAGGATTTGGTATTATTCTTAGAGCTGAATCAGGGGTATCCTGAGCCTGTGGAATGGTTTTTATGTGGAGTGAGGAGGATGCAGCTCACTTCTGGAGAGAGTTTCTAGGGTGCAGGGCAGGAAGTAGGAGAGATCTTTGCCCAGCTGCTGGGGAGGGATGCTGCAGAGGCTTCCCTCTTCCCTTTGCCCTAGAAGGAACCAGGCTTTCTGTGTTCTGCAAGGTTATTAATCCTCTGTTTATCCTGTTTTAAAATAAGCAGTTTAAAGGAGGCTGTCAAAGATGATAGGCCACAAATCCATGTCATTCTTTGATTTGCACCAGCAAAGCTAAACCCTCATGTGTCCCTCCCTCCCCAGCAGACTGAAGGCTTGTGTTCCTAGCATGCTGCAGACACAGCCCTGGGAGGAAACCTGTTCCTTGGTCAGGACTGCTCATTTGGAAGGGCCTAAGACTAGCCCAATAACATCAGGGGTATCCTGACAGGCCACAGAATTCCATGGTTTTATCTAGGGCTTGTGACCACCTGCTAGACTCATCCATCACCAATGTGATGTGGCTTTAGTGAACAGCAGACTTGGGGAAGGGACCAGCTGCTGCAGAAGAGTCCCAAGGCTCCTCGGTCAGCTTGAGTGTCCAAGCTCCAGAATGGATCCACCAGCCCTTCTGAGCAACACTGAGCAGAGCAGCTTCACTGCAGCAGTTGACATACCTACCTACCTAACTGACTCCTTCTGCAAGTTCAGTAACCACCAGTTAACTCTTTAAGACACACCAGAGGAGTATTAACACCCCTTTAATACACCAAGTATGACCCATCTTCAGTAACTGTCCTTTGTAAGCAATGGTTAATTATTTCACCAGCAATAGTTCTGATTACATCTAAATTAATGGGGCCCACAGGACATCTGATTTAAAAGTGGTAATGTAAACTTAAGTGAATTTTCCTCCTTTATTGCAACACACAATTTAATGTTTGTATTGGAGCAGCAGAGCTGGACCAGCACAAACACCCAACAGGCATGGCCAAAAAAACCCCCCCAAAACACAGGAAAACTGAAGAAAATCCTCAAACTGGAATCAAGTTAATTTATTTGCCCATAGTAGTCTGGAAACATTCACAAACTTCTTTCCTGAGGCTGAGGGAGGCTTTTGTGCAAGTCTGGATGAGCACTGGGGGACCTGTTTGGTGCTCAGGTTCCCCAGGGACAGCTGGGTGGGGAACTGCAGGCACTGGGGAGCAACCTGCTCTGAGCCCCAGAGCAATTTCCTAGACAGAAGATGGCTCTGGGGAGTGGTGAAAGGGTGTGGGCAGGGGATGATAAATGAGAGAGGAGGGGGGGAAAAAAAAAGAAGCAAGAATGGAGAATGTGAAAAGAAGTGCTTGAACTCTGACTGCAGAAGCATTACACCACAGATGGGTTTGACTTCTGTATTCAGCAACAGGAATAAAACATCATCTCTGACAATTAGAGACAGGATCAGCACAGCTAGTTCTTGAGAGCAAAATAAACCAGGTTAGTTAACAGTGATGGTTTTAAAAAGCCCAGGGGGTAACCCTCACATGTAAAAAGTAAACTCCAGTGCCAAATAAATACAGAATAAAAGAAATAGTTGTCACTACTTCCTTGTCACATATTGCAGCCCCAGGCACATGAATCCTCTCAGCACGTGGCTAGCTAGTGATGATGCTCAGGATTTCAGGAATGAGACTGCAGCTGGGATCCTCACCAGCACTGGAGTTTCTCAGTCTTGTGGGGTTTGCTGGTTTGTGCCTAGCCCAGGGAAGGCTGTAGTCTGGTGTAGGGTGACAGACCCACCCCCAGTCACCACCATCTGGTGTATGCCAGCTGGGCCATGACCAGGGTCTGATCCCCATGTTGAGAAAAAGAAACTGCTCCTTTTCCCTGGCTTGGCCCTTGTTGGATGTCCCAGAAAGGTGTTAGGCTCTAGGTCAAACCAGCTGTTGTTCTCATGCCTGGAAATTTCCTTATTTCAGCCATACTGAAAGTGCTGTGACAACATCCTGAAAGAGGAGTGTGTGTTTTATTGCCCATGCTCATAGTTGGAAGGACTTCTTCCTCACCAGTGTTCTGCTTGATGTCTCAGCTTCACCCAACACTCCCCCTGAACAGTACTGATGATGCTTTACCCCGTTCCCAAATTCCCTGAGGACATTCAGAGAGTGTAGCAGCCTAATTGTGCTGCTGACCATGTTCCCATGAACATCCTGGAGACGTGAAAGAGTATGCAGAATTCCTACCTGCCTCCTAGTCCTGCAGGCTGGGGTTTGGATACAGGTGTGTGCTTTTGCACTGAATAGATTGGGGCCTGAAGAAAATCTGGGGATAATAATGTGGAATTGTTATGCTGCTGTTTGCCAGCTGGGCTGCTCTGTACTTTTCAGGCAGGTAAAGGTTTC
Source organism: Galbula dea (assembly GCA_013399015.1). Taxonomy (NCBI): domain Eukaryota; kingdom Metazoa; phylum Chordata; class Aves; order Piciformes; family Galbulidae; genus Galbula; species Galbula dea. The sequence continues at coordinate 1,439,110 of VWZX01005690.1, forward strand.
TGTTTTCTCCCCTGAAAAGTGAGTGAGGCAGATGAAAGCTGCTGCAGAAATGTAAGGAGTGGCAAGCTTGCAGCCTTAGAAACATGGCTGCAAAATGTTTGTTTAATCATTTTTGCAGTAGGATTTTGAGGATTTCCAGCAAGAGGTGACAGTATCTTGATAGCATCTGGGGCTTTAGAATTTAATGAGGTACCTTTCATTATACAAATTCTTTTTTCATTAAACTAAGTATTCTATTAGTTAGAATAAGGAGATATTTAAATACACTGGTATTTGCAGTAGGAAAATTAATTGTCATGGTAGGAAAGTCTGACTGCTTTTTTCCCCTCCCTTTCATTCTGTTCTCATTACAGAAAAGCTCATTCTAAAGTTTAGTTAATTATTTAGACTACTGGTGTAAACCTTGCTGAAAACATTCTCTTGACATCCTAAGTCTAAATTAGAAAGAGAGTTGACATGAAAACAGCTTTAACACATTGCTTGTCAACACCTATTAAATATACGATGTGATTTTGGCATAGTTAACAGTCCTGCTACCAGCATTTGCAGTCTCTTGCAACATGACATCAGCCCAGAGAAAGATGTTAGTGATGACAGTGCTTGTACCTTAAACTGAAATCCCAGTTTAAAACTGTAGAGTGCAACTGGTGGCCACAGCCTGGCCCAGAAGCTGACTGGACCCTGCTGTGTCTGACCAGGGCGTGCAGGAGAGGAGCAGGGACAGATCCAGGGCAGGATGACTTCTCCTGCTGCAGGCATGTGCTGCAACTCCTGCACCTCTCTGTTCCCCTCCCAGGCTGCACAGTCATGCTCTGTGCTCCTCTGGCTCTACCCTCCTGCACATGCCCTTGCCAGCCCCATCCCAGAAGCTCAGCACTGCGGTGGAGGTAGCCTGGCATGGGTTTAATTGTGCCAATTTTGGCTGTGTTCTTTCTAGGTGAGGGCATCTGGTGCTTTGTGTTCTCATCTGCCCTTTGTGACACCTGTAGATGTGTTGGGGTGCACTGGGAGGGCAACTGGCTTCTAACCTCTGCATCCTGAAGGGTGGGGTTTGTGTTGATTGTGGAAGCAGCCTCGTTGCTGCACCATTCAGGGATGATGCTCCAAACTCTTCCTTTCCTGGGACTCAGCACATTCTACAGCTAAGTTTATCAGGAATGAGGACTGTTTGGTAGAACACTAGTGAGGAGAACCACAACTCCCAAACACTAGAGATCTTCCCTGGGCCACTGCTAGGTTAAAGCCTACCCCAAGGTCTCCTGGCAGTGTGAAGACCTGGTTTGCCTGGGGTCCTGTGGAGAGTGGTAGCTTAGCAGGTGCAGAGGTCCCTGTTTCAGGAACTAGTTAAGTCACAAACACGTTGAGGGTAGGAGCAGAACCAGAGGGCTGAAAACTTTCAACTAGAGGGCTACTTTCAACACCAGTCAAGGACCAGCAAGTTAGTCAGGACACTCTTGATCTATTTCTTTTTTCACTAGATTTCTCTTTTTAATGAGGTGCAAGTCTGTAACCAGAAGACACTCAAAAGCAATTGCATTAAATCAAGAACTACTTCTGACTGTATGGATTGTACTGGGATCTTTCTTTTATTAATTCTTTATCCTTTAATATTAGAAAGGATTTGTGCCTACAATAAATAATGTAAAGTTGCATTACATCCTCTTTGGCTTAAAATTTTAATATTCCTATTGCCCATCTCCATAAAGAAATTGTATTTGAGGTCATTGCATATGTACAGCTGCAGTCAGAACCCTAATGGAATTACTATTTGAGCAGGAGGGAGATTAGTGTGAACGCCAAGAAACTGCTCCTCTGTCAGGGGAAAAGGTAAAAGTTCAGAGTTCAGCTGGCATCCAAATTATTTATCTCCCTAATAACTTAATAGATTGAATATATTACTTGTCAGTGACCTTGATGTACAACAATAAAGACCCCTTGGTGGTGTCAGAAAATATATGAGACTATAATAAGTAGTACTTATGTAGTGGAATAAAAACATATTCTTTATGATAATGAAGTCTCTTCCCACAAGGACACCACAAGGACATGAAGCCTTGCAAATATAAACACCAGCTTGCACTTGGCTGTTGCTAGACAGTGGATTCCTTCCTAAAATCAACCTGAAGAGGTGCTGGTGTAGGAGGCTGCACCCTGCAGGTGCTCCAGTGGTGCCACGGGCCCTTCCCCACACATGGCAAGGGATGACTTTGCCCTTTGCTGCTTGCCCAGACTTTCTATCCTACATCTCCTCTCACAACCACTTTCTGCAGAGAGTCAGTACTCTGCCTTTTCAGAGTCCTGCTGATTTCATGCCATTTCTAATTATTTCCATTCTGGATCTCCCAAGCATTTAAAAGAATCATTTTAAATTAGAGTTCAGGATCAAAGGTAATACTGCAAATAGGCATGTTGTAAACATGCCTAAAAATAGGAAGGTAATTTCCCTGAGTGCCATGGTGTCTCTAGCACTGCAATGCAAGGTCTCTATTTCTTTCTGTTTCCATGTGTATTTTCCAAGGATTCACATTAGCTAAAGGGGAAAACAAAAAGCCCTCAAAGGATATTGTTCTTTAATAAGGCTTATGATTATGGATTTTTTTCTTCTTCAGCCAGCACAGGATCACTATTAATATACTGAAATGACATGAGCCTCTCGTCTAATAGGTCATTTTAATCACATATTTAAAGTTTTACTTGGAGATGGAGGAGGGTGAGAGGAAAGATGGGGAGGGAAAAGGAGACATTTTCTGTTTTAATGTTTTCCAACTAATCCCCATGGTGTGCCCACCCATGGTGCCTAAAGGCAAGCAGAATGCTGTGGTGGCTGTGCTGCTGGCTCTGACAGGTGCCAGGAGCAGTCCTCCTTGCCTCCTGGGACACCCTGAGTGTGGACTGTGCAGGATCTTCTCCAAGCCTAAACATCAGTCTTGGAAAACAATGTGGCATCCTGTTTCTGAGGTACCCGAGATTACAAATCCTCCTACCCCCTTCTATCAGTGGTGCTGTGTGCCAGGCTGAGCCTCCAGCCCCCTCCTCTAAAGCCCAGGACTCAGCCTTGAGTTGAGGAAGCACCAGCAGGCTGGTCCCTGCTCCCAGGAGCTGGCATGTGTGCAGTTGTGCTCCTGTTCCCCAGCCACTTATCCCAGCATCCTCAGGTTTTTGATTGTATTTATGGCCACTTAATCTGTGCTAGCAGCCAGGATCAAATATATCTCCAAATATTGATCAGCTTTAGGCTGATAGAAGTTCAAGCTCATGAGGTCTCGGTCTTTGACCCTCAAATAGGATATGAATCTCAATCCAATAGACTGATATTCACACACAGTGGCTGCCCAGGGTTGCAGACTGCAAGGGAAAAATCAATGAAGAGTGCTAATGATTCACAATTTATAGAGCAGCTGCCATTTTAATATTAGAATAAATGTTATATTGCAAAGGGATGGGAACATAGGTGGTGGCATGGAAAATATTTCTTTGGAGCCTTTTCTGTGAGAAAATGATGTGCAGAGGGTTTTATGAAGTATAATTTATTGGCCTCATTTAGACTTATAATTTAAAACTCCTTATGAAAAGTGTTTAACTAGAGTGGATTGGGTAAGGAAATGGCAAGGGCAGAACAAGCTCTCTTAGAGTGCTGGTGGAGAGAAGGAAGCAATATCCTAATATATGAGATTGGACACAAGAACTCCTCTTCTGCTTAAACATCTCTGCAGCATCTGGCAATACAGAGGCTCCATTCCCTGCCCTGGATCTTCTGAGCACACTGGTAAATGAAAATTAAAATATACTGGACATGCTGATGAGGTATATGGAGCAGATTAAGGTTGAAGAACAGATCATATCAGAGTGGAGTAGTAGAGCAGAAAACTCTGAGCCAGTGTGTGAGGGCTGGGGAGAATTCCTGAAGCCAAAGAGAAGAGGTAGCTGGGAGACAGATTTCAAACTATGGGAACATAAGAGCTCTCTGTCCAGATTACACAGGTTTTATTGTACTCTCAGATAACTCATTTCTATTGGCAATGAATTACAGTTTCCTTTGCTGAGGTTTCTTTACAATAGCTCATGGGGACAGGTAATCTCCAGATAGTGGCAGAGAGACAGGAATGATGGGGGGTGGGGGAGGTGGGAGTATCAGGGGAAAAATGGAAGGTAAACTCTGCCCTTTTGCTTTTTCCCTGGCTGTGATACACTGAACTGGAGCCATGAGAGAGCAAGAGGGAGGGAATGAAGTGTTTTGAGGCACTGCAGTTCCCTGGGTGACCCAACAGCTTGGGCCAGGCTGGTGTTGGTGAGCTGGAACTCTTCCTTGGGCTATACACTGGGGGACAGAAATGTACTGGGAAGCAGCATTGCTCCTGTTCCTCCAGTGTGATGTCCTGGAGGGGATGGCTGCTGAAGCTTTGTTAGGTGACAGTGTTTTTCACTGGTTTGCAAGCCACCCTTACTGGACAAGTAAAGGTTTCAACTTGGGAAGGCCACATTACATCTTTCCCTCCAGCTTCCAGCCAGAACTGCATGCTTTTGCTTTTCCTTTCTCATGTAGTAAGTCTCCCCCTGTAAGTCCAGCTCAGAGGACACTATTTCAGGTGTATAATAATGTCTTTCCCTGCATGGATGCAAATGGTAAAAGGGTTTTCAGTACAAAGGAGCCAGGCTTTTTAGAACTGACAAGAAAAGATGGAAATTCTACATCAAAGCCACAATTTATAGCATCCTTTTTGGCCATCTCTGTATTTATTTTTTATAGAAGTGAAAAGAACTTAAATAATTCATCTGCCTGAGAGCTCATAACTCTCTGGCCTGTGTAGAATATCTTCCATATATCTCAAACCTGGAGCCTATTGACAAACTGTATGAAAAATAACAGCCCTTTCACTTGCAAAAGCAAAATCCAATTTATTGATTGTGATAGTCTAAATAATGGCATTTCTATTGACCAAAAGGTATTGCCCAAGCAGGTTAGAGTTTACTTAACTCAGGGCATGAAATGTTCCATGCATGCCATCATAAAACCAAAATTCACTTGATGTTTTTGCTTGCTTGGTTATACTGCTTCTGTGAGTAAACTACTTTACCAAGGAACTTGTGATGGGTGCTTAATATTGAACACAAGGCTTTGGGGTGGAGGTGTGGGGTGTGAGGGGAGGAACATAGACACGGTTTTTAATGTGACAACATATAGCAAAGGCTTTTCCATGGTGTGCATACAGCTGCTGGAGTAAGCATTAAGTGCTCTGAATTCAGACTTGAGCCACAAGGGTCTGCTTGTGGCTACTGGGTAACACCAACAGTCTCAGGGGATCCTGTAAATGGGGTGCAGTGTGAGTGGAGAGAGCTGGATGTGCCTGACAGTGTCCTTAAGCTTCCTCTGGAAAGGGCCTTGGAAGAGCTCACAGAGTGACCTTCCTAAATGATGAATGAGTTATCTGCTTGCAGGGATTCAGGGAGAGGAACCAGAGGGAGAGCCCAGGGGTGTGGAGTGGCCAGTGACTGTTTAGCAAGCAGGAGGATTTGCATTGCCTCTGCACTGATCTGGTGTTTGGGCTGTGTTCAGTGCCCCTTGCTGTCTGAGCCCAACAAGTAAGGCTTTGTGCTTTGTTGGTGGACATCTTTCAGGTTTCTGGTGTTGTCTCTTTTATCAGGGGTTAGACAGGGCTTTGATGCCTGCCCTGAGACACTAGTGCCATGCTAAGGACAGACCCCAGTGAAAGCAAGAACCTGTTCTCCTGCTGCTAGCAGGGTGATGGATAGAACTCTAAGTTTGCACCCAGATCTGACCTTAGAACCATCTGAAGTTTAGGATGGGTTTGTTCCAGGGTCCTCATTTTGCACTAGGTTTTGTTTTCTTCCCATTTTGACAGATTTCTGCTTTCCTTTGCTTTTTCCTCACTCCTTGTCTTATTCTCTCTCCTAATTGGGCAGCAAAGAGATTGTTACAGCCTCATAAAATACTGAAACTCCTTTGCCATCAATTCTGCTTGTTGGAAAATGTTGTTCTGCAATCCCAGTCTTGCATACTTTCTATTATTTAATTCATAAATATTTTAAATAGGGGCCTAAGAGATCCCAACTGTGTCTCTTTACATAATGAAATTACAAGGAGTCATATGTTACTACCAGCCATAAACTTATTGTGCACTTTACATAAAATTCCAAGGGGGTGGCTCTGCATCCATGCATATTTTACATTTCCAACTTTAATAAAGAAATGACTAGAGTGCTGGAAAGGTTGCTCTGCTGCATGGTCAATTCAGATCCTGGGGGCCATAAATCTGCAAGCCCATGATTTGTTGCTCTTTGCTCACAATAAATTAAGCCTTTCCTGATGGAAGGGTTGGCTACATTTGTTGCAGTTTAGGTCACAGTGTTTGGACAAAGATGTATCTGGATGTGCTGGGAAGGGAGTTTCTGCTGGGTCCGACGAAGCAGGGAGAAAAATCTTCATCTTTATCAAGGTATTGGAGCTGGAACCCACAGCTGATTCTGTGGCACAGGTTTTCAAGTCAGGATAACTGAGTGAGATCACTTTCAGCTGAGAGCTGATTGCATTTGAAAGGCTTTTGATGTGCTCCTTGGAGGTTTTTTGCTTGGGTGAAGCAGTGGCTGAGCCAACAGGGAGAAAGCCAGTGCTGGCTGTAGGTATGAGACAGGCAGCAGTTCTGCCCCCATCACCTGGCCAGGAAGATGTTACCAGGGCAGTCCTGAGGACAAAGGAAAAGGCAGAGCAGAGCTGTCTCCTGGGTAAGGCCAGACCTGTGTGGTTCACACATCCTGACATGGCAGAGACTCCTGGGCATTATACAGATGAAATCTGGTAATTTTATCTCCATTGCTCCTAATAAGTGTCCCCAGCTGCTACTTAATGGTGTCCCTGCTGGGTAAGGAGTGGGTTGAGATGTAGGGTCTGGTGAAGCAAAAAGTATTACCATTTTCACCATGAAATTAATATCATTTAAAAACAAATCATTTCAAAGTGCTTAAGTCTGCCATGACCAGCATTAAGGATGATTTAGTTGAGAGTTACTTATTTTTTTCCATTAAGGAAACAAAAAAACCCACCATTCCTAGCTTTCTTCCTCACCTAGATTTAAGCTTTTTAGCCAGAAAGGCAAAACATTTTTGCCAGTGCACAAGACACAGAGCTGTTCTGTTGAAATAATAGTTAATTTAGGAATTATCTCAAAGCAATGCTGAAATAACCAGCTAGTCTGCAAAGACTAACCCAGGATAACTAGCCCACCCTTAACACAGGGGCAGGTTAGCCCACTGGAGTATGTTCTTTTCCTCTCCAAGCACCAAGTTTTTGAATCAATAAGGTGAGATGAGCTGTAAAAAATGCAAAGGAAATAGTGCAACTACCAAAGTGGCAGGTTTTGTGTTTAAAGAGGACAAAAATAATCTAAGGACTGGCTTCTTTTTTTTTTTTCCCTTGGTTCTGGGAAAGTTAACAGTGATAAATACAACTTTCCTAGCTTATTGGTCTCAAAACCAACCAAACTTAAGAAAATCAGTCATAACTGCTGATAAATTGGCACTTAATTTTCCTGGAGATGCATTTGTTGGAAGCAGAATTATGCCAATATCTGTATATTAGTTACAGGCACATTTATAAGAACTTACAGCTGTTTAAGAATTCACTAAATGGCTCAGGGATATTGGCATTAATTTTACCACACTAAAGCAGAAAGGAGTTTCATCTCTTCTGTCATGTTACTATAATGAAAGATTGGTAAATGTGGGGGGCACAGTCCAAATCTGCTCTGAATAAATATTGAGTGAAGAAAAGAATTTGATTCAAGTGAGGAATTTATTTGGAGTTTAACAGTAGAGTGGTCAGGTCATGTCTGTTCTTCAGCCTGGAACTCAGTGCTGTCAGCTGGATGCTAATCTGTTAGATTCCATAGCTGCTCCTTATTAGCACTTACTTTTCCTGAACTCAAGTTTAGCCCTGACCCCTTGAGCAGTGCCCATGCTGAGTCTGCTCAGTGTGGGTGAGTGATGTCTGCCAAGGCTTGCAGGGCTCTGCTGGTATCTTCTCCAGGTCATGCTTCACATCACTATCTAGGACTCCCTGACTGAAGTCTTGTGCAAAAGGCTTTAGGTGAGCACAGCCCAGCTGGGGCTGTGAGCTGCTGACATGGCAAACCTGCTCTGCTTTCCAGTCCTGGCTAAAGGCTTTGCCCATTAATTGCCAGGTAGTAATTGCCTGGCAGGTGCTGGCTGAGGGAGCTGATGTTTCTGTGAACACCACAGAATGAATGGGTGGGTTAAAAACAGGAGAGCAAAAATGGGAAACCTGAGCTGGTAGCTATGAAATGCTTGTGAACTTACTGTGTCCCTGGTGCCAAGGGAAAGCTGCTCTGACCTCTGCAATCTGCATACCTCCAGCACTAGCACAAAGGACCTGACAAACTCTTCCAAACACCAGCCTGAACTTGAGGGGAATTGCCTTTGCTGAACAGTGCTGATAATTCCTGCTGTATATCCAGATTTTGACAAGTAAATCTCATATTTTAAACACAGGATTAAAAATTTTTATTACTACAGTGGGGATTAAGTAGTAAAGCCTCAGAATGTAAGTCTGCAAAGTAGGAAACACAGGAAAATAAAGTGAAATCTATTGTTCAGAATAACTCGGGCTTAACCCTTTGTCACCTAGTGCAGACCCCGATTGTGATGGGTGCAGCCCTGTTTTAATTATCTCTGAGTCTCCTGTAACATTTCAGAGGACAGGTAGGGGATATGGAATGTCTTCCTGTTGTCTTCCAAATCCCTCCATTTCCAGACTTGGCTGCACCATCATGCTCAGAAATAACAGTGGCATTGAATAGCGTCCGAAAGGGAAATTCAAGCCAGGCAGTCTCGTTTGCTGCCCTGACTTTGTCTGGTTACAAAGTGGTTTATTTAATTTCCCTTCCTTCCTCTTTGGTGGCTTGTTTGGTGTTGTTTTTTTTAGAGGAGAGTCTCTTTGTTAAGAACTCTATTGTAAAAGTGCAGTAAGTGTAATAACTTATCAGATGACAAATTTTCAAGCCTTTAGGTGAAACCCTGAGCCCACAGGAGCCAGCAGATGTCTGGCTCTTGTCTTTGAGATTTTACCCCAAATGATTCATTATGAACCTGCTCTTCAGAAGGGTGATCTTGGGAATGAAGCAGAGAATAGGGAGCTGGGAAGTGTGAGCTCTGTTTTCTAGCTGTACACTGCCTCAAAACCTCCCTTTTCTAAAAGGATGGATAATGATATTTCTGCACCTGCCAGGTAGAAGTTTAATTCATCTGTGGGTAGCAGGTGATTTGAAATTCTGTTACAGAAATGGAAATAATTCTTCCAGCATGATGTGAACACACAAATTTTAGTCTGCCACCTCCAGCTGCAGAAAGTGAACCCACAGAAGGCACCAGTGTCACTACACCCAAATTTCCCTCCCAGTATCCCCGTTGAGAACAACTAAACACTCCCTAAGAGAGCAGTGAACTTTACCACAGGGAAAACTATTGCTGAAATAGGTACCAGGAGTAAACATCTAATGGAAATAAAACCATTCCATTTTTAAATAAAGATTCTGCCTGTTGTTTCCTATGTCCTTTCTTCTCTCCCTGAGCTCACACACATTTGATAAATTGCATTTCCCCCAGAAATGCTGGAGATGAGCAGCTGCTGGGCTGCTGTAGAATTTAGAACTTGATGTTGTGATGCATTCTGTGAAACCCTGTCAAAGCAACAGCTCCTGCTGCTCCTAGGATTCAGCTATTTTTGTACCAATATTGCTTTCCTGAGCACCTAATATGCAATTAGCTCTCTGTTCCTTTGGATACACCTTAGGAACCTAATAAAATCACAAGCACCATCCAAAATCTTATGAATCTGGAATCCTTACTCTTGGTTCTTTAGGACACTCAGAATTCTGACAATTGTTTTGATTTCCCAAATTAGCATTTCTACCTCCAGTAAGGCCATATAAGCTTTTGACTTTGTTTTTTTTTTTTTTTTTAAAGATTAAGAGTGAAGTTGTTGATAAATGTAAACCTTCAGAGATTCCTCTGCTTTGCTAAGGGAGGTAAATCTATCTAATCATAGCTTAATTACCAGCTATTTTCACACTACCAGAACACTCTTAAAAAGCAAATCAATGTCTAATAAATGATTTTTTTGTGTCCAATAATTAAAACCCTACTGCTCAGCACTCACCTTCTACCACTGAGTCTTGCACTAGGAAACAAAATTATTGAGTGTAAGATTATTTATACCCTCTCCATGCTAAGGACTTACAACAGCTGTTGGTGTAATAAGTGAATAGAGAGTTATTTTGCTTACTTGCACTATCAGCTACACTCCTATTTCTCCAGGCAAGGAACACACAGAGATTTGGCTACACTGAATGCAAAAGTGAGCAGCAGGCAAAAGTTGGGGTCACTCTGGGGTCAGAGAAATTTTAAGTTTTTCTTTCCATGTAATTTTATCCTTCTTTTGATATGGTTTTTAATTAACTAGTAAACTTGTCTTTTCATTTCCAATTAAATGTATTGATGGTGCCTGCTGACTTGTCTTGTGTAATCTGCTATTTTCCCTTTGCTGTAATCAATACAGAGATGCCACAAAGCTACAGGTGACATTAAAAAGAACTTTTCTTTATCCCACATAATTAATTGCCTTTCTATCTCCATTCCATTCTATAATCAGTGTAACAGAATAGCCCAGAAACCTGCCTTGGAGGGAACTGATTTTTTGGTAGTACAGGGCTTGCTTGGATGAAGCACAGAGCTGAAGTCCTGCAGTCTGGAAAACCAAAGCTTATTTTTCTTGTGTTTTAGGTGGGCTTTTAAGATGAACACACACAAATCTGGGAAGTCTTCATCTCCCCTCACCCCACAATTTTTATACTATTGGAATGTCACTTCACCACCTGAAAAGCAGTGCAAAGCATGTGGCTGGTAGCTTGTGCCCTGGGCAAGTTCAAAGCCAAAGCATGCAGCAAAGGAGAAAAGTGACAACAGTTCTGTCCCAAAGATAAAACCTAAGCTCAGGTTTAGACTTAGCAGCAGCTAGAGACTGAAATCCAGAAGTACTTCTGGATTCTGTTGGAGCTGAAGCCCAGGTTAGTTGGAATTGAAAACTACTGGGAAAAACTTCAGATGGCCTGTATGTTTAGGGGATGACTGGGTTATGCTCACTGGTGGGGTGCAGCCACACATGTATATCCCTCCAGAAAATTCATACACACAAGATGGGACTGAATCAAGCTGTTCAACAGGTTGAGTTCATTCTGCTTCTCTTGCCAACTCTGAAAGTGCTTGCTGATAAATAATAGATAAATACTGGAGGATCATGTTGCTCTGCTGTCACGAATTGCACAGAGCTTTTCTCTCTTAAAGCAGGCTGTAGAGTGGGGTTATTACCTGGGTAAAAGCTCTGGGATTTGGCACAACAGAAAAGATGATAGAAAAGGCAAATGAATGGAGTTTATAGGTTTTTGTTAATTAACTTCCTTCTTGGCCTCTACTTTCACTACTTCCAGCAATCTAATTCCCTGCTTTGTCCATGAAGTCCTGTAGTCACAGGTGACTGAGCATGGGGGGAGTTTGTTATATTTAAGATAAACATAAGGCCACAGGTAAGCCAGAGGTAATGAGTTTGGAACCACTCCCTGAGCAGCTGGGCAAGGGGAGCTCTACCACTGGGTCTGGTGGGATAAGGTTATCCACCAGGAAAGAAGGTAGTGCACAAAATGGGGTTTGTTAGAGAGTTGGGCCATGGAGAGGACAGGAGACAGGCAGCATAGGAGATGGAGATGAGGAGGGATTGGAACCCAATGAAGTTGGTGGATGTGGTGTGGAAGTGGCTGGTCCAGGTTTAGGGCTTTGTTTCTAGCACAGAGCTGGAGGAATCTGCATGCTGAAAGCCTGTCCCCAGCAGCCTGAGAGGTGGTGTTGGCAGCTGGCAGGGTGCCTACAGCTCTGTCCCTACTGTTCCCACAAAATCCCTCAGGAAGCAGTCAGGCAGTGCAACAGGCTGCCTCTCCACACAGTATGCACTACAGGAAGGATGTTGGGGTGCTGGAGTGTGTCCTGAGAAAGGCAATGAAGCTGGTGAAGGGTCTAGAGCACAAGTCTTGTGAGGAGCAGCTGAGGGAACCAGGATTGTTTATTCTGGAGGTGGCTCAGGGGAGACCTCTCTCTCTACAACTCCCTGAAAGGAGGTTGGAGTGAGGTGAGGATTGGTATCTTCTTTCAAGTAACAAGAGATAGGATGAGAGGAACCAGCCTCAAGTTGTGCCAGGGGATGATCAGGTTGGACATTGGGAAAAAATTTTTGACTGAAAGAACGGTTAAACATTGGCACAGGCTGCCCAGGGTGGTGGTGGAGTCACCATCCTTGGAGGGATTTGAAGGACATGCAGATGTGGTGCTGAGGGGCGGGGTTCAGTGGTGAGCACTGGCAGTGCGGGTTAACGGTCGGACTCGATCTTCAGGTCCCTTTCAACCTAAACGGTTCTATGGTTCTGTGATAATCACCCCTGAGGCAGAGGTTCTGCTGCTGCAGCAGCCGCGGAAGGGGTCGGGAATGTAACAGAGTTAGAAACGCGTGGCCTGGAAGGGCTCAGCCGCCGCCTGCATGAGCTGACCGAGAAGCAGCGGCTGCCCAGCAGCGCCTCAGGGCCGCACGGTAACGGCTGTACCGGTCGTACTGGCACCGTTGCGCTGTGCACTGCAGCGGCGCCGTCCCGCAGGCTCTGGCGCCCCCTGTCGGGCCGGGCTGGGCCCCGCTAGCCCTTACCCATCGATCGGGCTGTATATTATCACCCCGGCCGTGCTGCCTGCCGGGGCCAAACCTCGGGGTTTTAGAACAGGTTCACCAAATTGTCAATTAAGTGCAAATCAATCCTCGGCCATTTATCACCGTGTTAATCCGCCCGCGTGGCCCGAGGTGAAAAATCGATCGGTGCCTGTCACCGGGGACCAATCAAGGGGAGCTGGAAGACCAACATCTGCTGTATCAGGGCAACCGCTGAAATTTATAAGCTGGGAGAAAAATTGCTGCTTGCCAAGAGGCCCATTAGGAAGTTGGGGAAGTTGAGGGCGTGCAGGGGGGAAGGGGCTGTGACAAAGAGCCTGAGCAAGGAGGCATGGCTTTGAGAGGAGGGGTTCTGTCAGGCCCCTGACGAGACTTCGGCCTGAGGAGCTGCTGATTTATCGAGGAGAGATAAATAAAGATTATTGTTAACTCGGAGATCAATGGATGTGTATTTGAGGCTTCTAGGGGTATTGTCAGGGATGGTGCAGGTATCAGTGAAGGGCTTCTCAGAGCCAGGGAGGGGGCAACAAAGAGACCTCTGGATCTGCCTCCCAGAATGGATCCCTCTCAATAACATCCCTTGCTCTCAAATGTATTTGTCATGGCTGAGGTGGCACCTACATAGAGTATGTGGGTAATCCTTCTCAAAGCAGTCACTGTGGTCAGGATTGTTCAGCAATGCACAAGTTTTATGGACAGTGCCCAAAAACGGTGGATGGGGTGAAGGCACTTTCTAGTATGGCTTTGGTCACCTGCTCTCCCACAGTCTGCTGTGGACTGTCACACGAGAGGAACATTCAGGAAAGAAGGGCTGGATGAGGTGGGTAACTGTAGTGACAACTGCACACACTCCATGAGTGCTGAACAGCTCTGCTTGGGTTGGGGTCTGGACTGCTACTGACCTACAAGGGGTTCATCTGGAACTATTTCTGTCTGGTCAGGCCAGCTCATTGTCACCACTGTCACAAGTTTTGCCTGAAAAGCCTGTGCAGTAACCTGCCACTGATGGGCAGGAGATCCAACCATGCCTGCAGTAGCCAGCATGCCTTTGCCATGTGCTACTGAGCCGTACTGCAGCAACCCACAACCATTTCATTTAATAGGGACATCTCAAGGACTCTCTAGAGCCAGTTGCTATTAACATAGAGCAGCATTAAGGACCATCATCATGGTTGTTTTTTATAACACTCACAAACCAAACAGTTGTTGGGAGGGAGAAATAAACCATCTCAATTATTCTTAGGTGGAGCTACCAGGGTTGTTAGAAAGGGTGTCAAAATGCCCTGCCTGGAGACTTGGCAACGGCGACCATAGGCAGAGCCTCTTCTGGAAGAGTTCACAAAGAGAAGTGTCTGCATGGAGGAGCTCATTTCTTGAGCTTCATTTAGGGTCTTACTGAATGCAAAGCTTGATATCATAAGCACAAGCCAAGAGCTGGGTAATTAAAATGGTGATTATTAGCTTAAAGAAGTGAAAAGACACTGAAAAGGGTGGATAAGTGCTGGACAACAGGCTGTGACTCCAGATGTGGGGCCCTGGGCTGACTCTGCCACAGGACTTTGGGGCTGTAATTTCTCATTTCACAACTGAGGTTGAAACAAGTTCTTCTGGCTGCTTTTGGGAGCTGACATCACTTCTCACCAGGAGTGTAGAGCATATAGTGTAACTGTGCTCTCCTGTCAGCCAGGGTTCCCTTGGTACAACACTGAGAATAAGTGAGAAACATCTTGTAAAGGGAAATGGAACCTGACAAAGAAAAATCATAGTCAAAACCCTTGTGGTTTTTATTCCCTTAGTCTGAGTGGAAAATCTACCTTTTTTGTTTATAGTTGAGGGAAGGTCAAGAAGTTTGGGTCAAACCCCAGAGAAATACTTACAAAACAAAATTTTGGTTTAAACTTTTATTTCAGCAATTTTCACAGCTGTAGTCACAGTTTCAATAGGAACCCAACTGAAAACTACCATTACGTGTCTTAGCTTGTTCCTTGCCAGAATCATAATTGGTTAGGCTTCATTTTCTTGCAGAAAGGAAATTTTATGTCCAATCAGGATTTATGTTTTTGGTGATGCCACCAATTTGGCAATAGATAAAAAATCCTAGCTGCTGAACATATTATTGAACTGTTTAGAAACTGCTATATTTCAACTAAAGGAAAAGGTACTTGCCAGCTTCTCCTGTCACTCAGATGCTCTTTATCCATAATGCTGTGTAGTTTTTGGAGTTAATAGGAGGAAAGGAGAGTCTTGTGTGTATCTTTTCAGCTCCAGCAACTTGTATTGGAATGGGGAAAAAAACATTGAAAAGAAATCAACCCCTCTTTGGGGGGGGGTGGGTGTGGGTTGTATTTTTCTTGTAAAATCTGGTAAAATATCACTCAGAATCAGGTTGGTTGGTCTTGGTTCCCAGATTAAGGAATTAAAGATCGACTAAACTCTTCTCAAGTATTTAAGAAATGAACCATCTGTATAAGAATCTAGGACAGATTACACTTAACCTTATTCTGAAGCAAGAGATTAAGATGAGAACAGCTACTGTAATTAAGATGCTGCAGATGCTGTTCACTAAATATTCAGCAAAGGAGATCCCAGACTTTTGTACTGCAAGAGAGTGAAAAATATCACAGGGGCCCTTCTAAAGGAGCCTCAATATATTGTCTGTGAAAACCATCTCACTCCAATAACTCCTGACTGAACCTGTTCCATTTCTCAGGCAGTGCTGTGCTAGTGATTCACTGCTGGGCTCACTTTCCATGGGCTGTGGCAGTGTTCATCACTGAGGTCTTTAAAACAAGGCCAGGTGCCTGTCAGAAGGTTGTTCTCTTGGCCAACCACTGCAAAAACTTGTGGAAAAGGGCTTTAATCCTTTTGTAGGAGGTCAGAGAAAATGGGCAGGCTGTGCCAGCCCAGCTTTACAGCTTATTTGGGGATTCTCACCTACAACTGAGACTTCTCCCACCTTTTTTCAGGCAAAATTTACCATTTATAAAGAGATCTGCCACTCAGACAGGAGTAAGTCCCTGAAATAAGATGGGAAAGGGGTTGGGTTTGGTTCTTAGTTTTCAGTTGTTAAAGGTTACTGTAAGAAAAGTGTTGTCCTGAAACCTTTCTTGAAAGTAAAGTAACTAATCAAGTGACAGTAAGAACTATTGTATGCCAAGTGTAGAATCTGTCTTGCATTTTGCTGGACAAAAGGACTCCTTGCTGATGTCTGCAAGAATTCCAGGCTCTTCCTAACTGCAGAAAGCTACATGAAACATCTCAGACTGGGAGTACCTGGACATTGCTGATTCAGAGATTTTTCATGGATGCACCTGAAAGTAATTTTCTGTGCAACCTCTGTATCTGGTAGCTCAGAAAAGATGTTTGGCTACTCTGACTCTTAGGCATAAGGTCAAATACTCAGCATCAATTTAACTGGCCTTGAGAAAACCACTGAAGTAATCTGGTTCCCACTGGGAAGCACAGGTCTGGAATTGAGCAGAGTATTTCCAAGTGCTTATCAGCATAAATTGTGTCATAGTACATCAGGCTGGTGCTTAATGAAGTGTTAGGCACACAGCAAGCTTCCAAACTGTACCAGTAAGAGAGAATTACAGCCCTAGTTGTCTTCCAGAGACTTGGCCTCCCACCTGGGGCAAGAAGTAGAAATAAACCCAAGACTTTGCTTTTTAAAGTAGAAATAAAACCTAGACTGTTTTTTAAAAAAGGCATGTTTAGCAGCATTGGTACAGAGATCTAACTATTAGGAGTAAGAATTGTCTTACACTTCCCAAGTGGGAAGTTTTCATTAAAAAAAGAGAAAGGAGAGTGAAGTGTTCCTGAAGGAACTGGAGTTATTTATCATCAGGTGAGTGAAATTCAGAGATATCCATTGCACACTAGTGAAATCAACCTGGGAGAATGACCACAGGCTCTTGCTCAGGTGAAATTGTCTGGGATGCTCACATTTATCAAGTGAAGTTACCTAGTTAAGCATCACTTTTCCTGTTAGCAGAAGAGCCTGTCCTCATTAATAGACTTGGTCTACTTGAATATTGTCAGGGAGCAAGTATTTTCCTAGCCCTTTCCCAGTTCAACAGCAACCATTGCCCTTTAGGCCAAACCGCCCTCCTGGAAGAGACAGGGTCAATCCCCTCAGCTGCTTTTAGGAACACCTGCTGTGATGTTGTGTTTGCACAGTGTTTTTCATGCATTGCTAGCTCTACAAATGCCTGACACTTGTAAAAACACAGGTGCTTCTCAAATGAGGTGGAGTGGCTGCTGAACCAGCACACAGCCCAGAGGAATAATTCTCCCAGTTACCTTTATGCCCAACGTGGAGCATTTGCAGTCCTGCCTGTGCTGTGTGGATGTTTGCCCAGCCAGGCCTTGGTCCATGCTTGGTCCAAAACAGACCTGTGTGGTTATGCTTTGTTATTCCAAAAGCCTCACCTGAAAGGAGAGGGAAGAGCTTTGGAATATTATCTGTGCTTAACAGAAAGCAGCACATTTGAAAATGCTTATTTAAAAAGTGAGGACTATTAGCACTTTCCTTGGATCTCACTCTTCTTACCTATCAGATATTTTTTTCCCCCCTGGATGGCAGGGAGTTGCTTAAAATGAAAAATTGATCACAGTGAACAGCTGAAAACTGGTTTGCATAAGTCATAGTTATTATTCAGCTATTACAATGCAAGGCAGTGAGATCCATGAATACTCTCATGGAAGCATTTAAATATAAAAGCTTAGTACTTCCAACCCCAAACAATCCCTGCAGCCTGCCAACAAACGAGAATCTTACTGGAATACACATAAATCATCTTGTTTCTGACAAATCCTAAAGAAGCAGGGGGAGGGAGAACAGAATCCCTTGCTAATTCCCCCAAGCTGCTGTTTATTGAAATTAGGCAGCAAGGATAAACTATAGCTGGATCAATAATTATCTGTCTAATATAATCAAGTGCCTTCTATGAGAGTCTGCAGTTAAGCACAACTTTCTGCCAAACCCTTGGACAATGTTTCATGCAATGAACTCTCTGACAAGTCAGATGATGGGAATGCAAAGTAAGATGTGTCTTGCTGGATCACTGAGCTCCTGGAGAGGGGAGCTCCCTTTAGCCACTGACCACCTGCTGTGTGCTGCTGCTTCTGGGGCTGTTACTCATCATTTGCATGGTGACAGCACAGCTGTAGGTGCATAGAGGAAGAGATAGGCAATGCCTGATGAATTCACAGGTTACAAATCACCTTGATCCTGCAAGAGGCTTGCAGCTGGAGCGAGGCAGGAGTGGACAATCCCTTCACATAATACAAAAGGCTCAACTTTTAGCACGCATTTGGCATTGCAGCCCTTCTGTGTGGTCCCTTCCTGCTCAAAATCCACCATTCTGCCACCAACTCACTTGCTCAGAGAGATTTGGGGACCATGAGCAACTGGGTGTTCTGGCAGACAGCTACTACATCTGTAGAGGTGAGGATAGGAACAGGGAGTGCAGCCATACAGCACGGTGCAGTTAACCAGTGCTTCCATCAAAGCAAGTGAACTGTGATCCAAAAATAAGCAAGAATCCTTTACTATAGTGAGAAAACGAAGGGCAGAATCCATTCTGCCATATTCTGCCCACAAAGCTGCTGCTGGAAACAACTGTATTTACTATTCAGATAGTGGAGTTGCTAGGACTGCAGGAAAGCCTGTGATTAGATAGCTGTACAGGCAGAGCTAATTGAAGCTCTCCCTGACGAGGATGAAAGCAGAAAAGTGTTCTACTGGTTTTCTCCTTCTCTAAAATGCTTTTAACATTCATCAAGAAGTTCCTTGCATTTTTCTGATTTGTAGGCTTCCTACTTGAAGTTCCACCTCTGAGAGTTATTTCGACAGACAGCTCAGTTAAACTGTGAATTAGGCATTTACCAGCAACTTTCTTCTGTTTCCACAGTTCAGCTGCAGAATATTAAAGGCTTGTAGGTGTTACTGATAGTCATATATTGCAGCTATAATGTGTCCTACTGCTAGGAACGTCACTGCAGAATTCATCAAGCCCATGAAAAATAGTTCCACGTGCACGGGTGTGGAAGTTCACTGCAGTGCTTGTGCCTGGACCCTGCCGACGCTGCTGATGGCAATAGACATAGATCACTTCATGACACTGCTGAATGCTTCCCTACATACATATGATAATGTCTCTGTGGAATGAAATTCACAGTTTTGGACCCTCCCTAACACCCCCTAGGTTCTTGGAGCCACTTAATGCATGTTCTTCTGTTAGGCACAGAGTTCTCTTCTAATATCTTCATTTAAGATCATCTTGCCTCCTCTCAGCTTGGATCAAAGTATGGTGTAGGGATGGGTGTGAAATCTCCAGAAGTTTGGGGTTGATATAGGGATTCTTATTTCTTTTGGAAGTGTGTGTTTCTTATAAATGAAAAATAATTAAGTAGTGATCATGAAATCAGAATAAATACACAGGGAACTATATACTTGCTCAGTACTCTGGTGTCATCAGCAGATGTAGCAGCTCAGGAGATCCAGTCTATGTAATTAAAAGCTTTTATGACTAATATCTTCAACTATGAATGATCTCTTCTGATGAAGAAGGCCACTTCTAAAGCAGATGTCCAGAGAGCTTGTTGTAGGCATTTAGACTTTGCTAAAAGCAATAAGCTAATGTATCTTTAGAACACATCCTGTGTGGTATTTGTGTTTCAGCTGGCAATGCAGATTGGGGCAGGCACAAGAACATTCAGACACAAAGTCATTTCCTAGCTAGCTAGCAAAAATCCTAATTAATTCTATGCCAAAGTGGTTTATTAGACCTGTTTGCTAAACCTCTTCCTACCACACAGAGACATGTTGCCTGCTGGGCAGGGACTCTCTTCAGAACCCACAGCTGTGGAAATGCCTCCAGGCACCACTTCCCAGCCAGTCTTCTTCTGGAGGTCGGTGGGCTGGGAAAAGTCCTTTGAGACCTGCAGGCAAGAGCTGCCTTTCTTTCTGTGGAGGCTTATACAGTCTTTTCTTTCAGCAAATACAGAACAAAGCAAATAGTCTCTTTAATAGTGAAGCTGCAGGGGATAGTTCTGCTGGGAGGAGGATTTCAGGAATGGTATTAATTTTAAAGGATCACAAATGGGTACCCTAGACATTGCTGACAGGTATAGTTATGTCAGTTTGTAGAAGTATCCTATAGAAGCTCTGAGCTCTAGGGATCTGAGTAGACTGAGCTTAAGTTTGCTCTAAAGGGAGAACTGCTACTAAATAAAACCTTGCATTCAGAAAAAGGCTCCTTAAAATCTGTCAAGAATAGGAGGCTTTAATACCTGTGCAGATAAAATCAGTTACCAGCTTGTGAAATCTGCCTCCTCAGAAACTGCTTACCAAGGGAGCGTGAGAAACGTTGAAGATTCTGATGCTCTAGGGCTTCTTTCTGATCTAATTTTACAGTCAAGTGAATAAGTTGAGCTGCTTTGAGTTTAGCCACATGTAATTTAGATGATCACTTGTGCCCTCTCCCCTTCTGTAAAGGTGTGGGGCAAAAGGTAAGAGTGCTGCTGAGACAGAGAGGTGAGGGGCAGGACAGCCTGAATTAATTCCTGTGGGGTGTGTGGGTGACACTTGTGCTTTGCAAGCTTTTCTTTATCATTTAGCTTTAGTTAATAGAAGCTGTAGCAGAGCTAATCAACTTTTGGTAGATCTCTATGATTTAAAAGAAATGAAAATGCTTTTTGAGAGGGAGAAAAATAAAATTAGATCTCTCCAATGAAACAGCAGTTTGGCTGTATAGATTTTCCAGGGGGAAATGGCCTCAAAACTGTTTGCAGTACTTAGAGCTGGTGATTTGTGGTTCTACTGCTCTGAGAGCTCTTATGTTCAGAGTGCTTTACACAGCCACAGGTCAATTCTGGCTGACTTCTAAGAATATAAGGCAGCAGCTGTAAACTGAGAAAGATTTGACCTCTGGACTGTGTTTACTGATAGGCAGAGGACACCTTTGGTTGTATCTCCAAGTAGGAATGTGCAAATACTATGATATGTTACATATAAGCCTGACACCCATTTGCCATTGGATCTCCACACTGGCTTCTTTTGAACAACCTCTGCAAACAGAAGTCCTGTTAACTATCAAATGGCTGAGCTCAGTAGGACTATGTGTAAAGTCAGACATGCACATGTATATTTAGAGGGTTGAAGCCCTCCACAAACACCCCAGTCAGTGAATGCAGTAGCTGAAACCATGAATAAAAGATCTCCATTTGGCTCAGTGGTCTCTCCAGGCTAGGTTCATTTCTACTTACTGATTATTACTCACCAAATGTACAGTCTATGGAAATCTAACTAATTTGTTGTTGTTTTCTGGTAGCTGCATCCTGCTGAGTTATTGATTGTCTGGACTCAAGGTATGCACGTTATTGTAATGGGTTCCTGAACTGTTAGCACATGACTGATCTAATATTTCTCTGGAGCAAAAGCTTCCTGCCAAGGAATTCCCAGGAACTGGGAGGCCCTAACTCTTTCTTTATAAATTTTATCCTCAGCACTTTGAACTAGGACATGACTCTTCTAGTTGTTGCCAGAACAACATTTCTTTTTAGTAGCAGTAGAAGTGGGAAGCTGATTTAAAAATGAGAGCAAGAGAAACTCCTCCTCTGAAGGGAAGCTTCTAAATGTGTTTTAGTGACTGATCCTGTGTTCTCTATCTCACCAGCTTCTAAGTCTGGAAGCAGGACACCCTGGTGACTAATAACTAAGTTTTGACCCCAGCTCTGACTTCAGCTGTGTTGGTCCCACTCAAGCTCTTGAGATCTGAAGTTACTCATTATGTTTCCAAGCCTCAGCTTCCTGATGAGATTCCTGATTCTGTCATTCCCTGTCCGCAAGTGGAGCTGGTGCTGTAGCTACCTCGCTGAGGAGCTATGCCTCATGGCTAACAGGCACTGAGCATGTTGAGTTGGAGTGGGTTAGAAAAAATTCACTTTTTCTTCGTTTCACCCTGTACTTCTGTAACTCTGGGAAGGAGCCAGAGCTCTCCAGATGAGGCACAGAACCCAGCACTCCTTTCTGGTGGGATTCTCTCCCTCTGTGGCTGTGGCGAGTAGTGTTCCACAGAAGTGTTCCTCCTACTGAGGAACGAGTAAGGAGCCTGAGCAATCCTTGTGCACTATCTTCTTAATTGTTAGGGAGGCAGTCAGGAAACATTTAGAAAACGAGTGTGTGTGAGGTTTCCATGCATCAGTTGGTTGCAGAGCTCTGTGGGATGGTGGCTGGGGTTCTCCAGCTTCTCACATATACGCTCACCTTCAATTATGTGTTTGACTTGCCTCTTTTTTGGGTTGGCAGAGCACTTCCTGCAGGGGATGTAACATCTCCCAAGGAATAAGTGATAATGGCTTGGGTGAGGGCTTTCTAACTATAAGTAAGGACCAGCTTGTGTCTGTTGGCATGGCTAATCCCTTGCCCGTTTCATCCTCGACTCTCCTAGCTGAGCAACAAAGCCTGCAAGGAACCAACTTAGGAAAAAAAACCCACAAAAAAACCTGCATGAAACTAAAGGAAATCAAAAGCAAATTATTTTCCAGATTATAGCCCTCCAGAGCTGCTGAGATATTGCCCATTTTTCACAGCAGACAAAAACATTTTCCTGGGGATCAATTTAGCTTCCAGAAGTCGGCTCCTTTCAACCCATAATCCATCATATTTCCCCATTTGCAATCTCTCTGTGTCTGAGTGTTTTAAGTTTCCTATGAATTATTTTATAAAGAGTATAAAGAGGCCTTTCTTCCTGCTGAAATGAGGGAGTTGCCTTTCTGCCCTATCAGGTCAGATACCATTAGACTGTTGTACAAGGGGGCCCTGCCATCCATACCTCCATATTGGCAACTACCTTAGTAGGCTCATCTGTCAAAGAGATCTAGTAATCAATCACTGCAGTGATCAATATGCAGCTTATGCATTCATCATCCCTTTGAGGAGACTATTAGGATGAAGTTGTCAGTGAAACAGGAACAAAGGGAGAAATATACTGAGATGGCTGAGGGGTGTGAATGTGTATTGGGGCAAGAAAGAGGAGTTTAAAAAGAGGAAATACAGCCTTACTGAAAAAGGGAAAGAATTTTGCACCTTGAAGGAAGGAGAAGTTTGTGACAGATTTATCTGCATGCCCAGGAATGTGGTGCAGAAGGTGACTCATCTTTCAAGAGGCAGAGTGGTGTAAAAATTTCCAGATCTCTTGATTGGTGTGTCACTATGATTTGTGGGCTGCTCTGCCAAGGTAAAATGGGTACCAGGAGGAGCTGGGCACGAGCAAGCCAAGGAGGAAGGTGCAGGGAAGCTTGCGAATGAATCCATGAGAAGCACGTTGAGGCGGGGAGAGGACTATTTATTTATTGCTCTGAACTCATGCCTTTATTCCATTTAATCTGAGCCCAGGAATTATTGCAAACATTGATGATCACTGTTGCCTTGAAAAACACACCAGGGTCCTTCCAGGGCTCAGCAGCTCAGGCAGTTGGAGGCATTTCTGATAAGCATAAGCTCCCTGCCTGGGGCACTGTGCCCACAGACCCCCAAAAGCAGACATTAAATCTGCCTCTGAGACAGGACTGCACTTGCATGATTGTCTTGCCAGGTGATGATCTATACCTCTCTGAGTGCATGTCCACAGGGACGCAGCATGTTTTGCACACAGGAGGGAGGAAGGTCTGTGAATTGGTGGTGCCAGGGTCAATACCTTCTGGGCACTGGGTGGCCAGCTTGAACTGGTCCTGTGCCTTGGAGAGTGGAAAATAAAGAGTGTATCCATGTGCTCCCAAGCGTGGCTGCCCTCAGTTGGGTGAAACCCTGGCCTCTCTGGACAGCTACTCCAACACAGCATATTTCTCTTCTTCCAGTGCTCCATTCACTTCTCTACCTGAGATAATGACAATCTGGTTACTTTTCTGACCTTGCTGTAGGAGTTTGGGATTTTGCCTTCCTCTCAGTGTCTCCCATTGAGGCAGAGGAGCCCAGCATGAGATGGAGGGAGAAGAATGTTTCTTAGCTGGTGACTGGAAGGGTAGATGCTGTGTTTTTCACTAGGCAGCTACAGTTACTGTGATTGCTCTGCTGTTGCCCAGACCTTCATGGATGGTGATAAGAGGTCTAGATCAGGCAGATGTGGCTCCTGCAGTCAAAGGAGTAGGGCTGACACCCAGCTCTCACAGTGGGTCTAGGGGAAAGGGTTAATTCAGTTGGACTTTGGAAAGTTACAGGCTCACTTATGATTATTCCCTTCTCCAATGGCAGAGACATTATTTAGTCACTGTAATAATTTACATTAATTGGATCCAATGCATAACAAATTTATGAGACTGTAGGGCTAGGCTCAGCTTTTGAACAAAACTCATCATTGTGATGTGCTGATCAAGCACAACAGGCTCAGATCTGCCAGTCAGAGGAGAGGTGGTGCTGACCCACTTTGCCCAGGGACAGGAGGGAGACATGCACAGCCCTGGACCGATGTGTAAACAACATCTCTGCCCAGCAAGACCACAATCCTTTAATGTCAACCCCATACAGATAATTTTTGGATATCAGTGTGTGAGGATCACTGTGGAGAAATGGCATGCCACACAACCTCTAATTTGGGGGCATCTTATGACCTTCCCAGCTCTCCAAATCTCTTTCTCCTCCTGTTATGATGAGCTGCAGGCACAGCTCACACTGTTTGGAGAGAGTGACAGAGTTGTGTTTGCCATAGGTTGTCTCCTGTCTGGTTGCTAATTGAACTGCAAGATGAGGAAACCTTGAGGTTTCTTCAGCTGAGTGCCTGAGCTAAGGCAGGAGTGTGTCAGCCAGATAACTGCAGACAAGTGCTGACTGGGAGGAAGGCTCTGGCTCAGGGTCAGAGAGGACATGGAAACAAAGAGAAAAGGGAAAAGCCTGCCATGTGATCCTTGGTGCTAATTAGCTTGACCTCAGTGATTGTGTCTTAAAGCAACACTGGTGACCTCTGACCACGAGGTTCGTCAACTGTGATCCAATAAAAGTTGCAGGAATGAATTTTGCTTTGCATGTGGCCCTGGGGTATAGTCTCTTAACTAATTTGTAAGGAACCTGGGAAAACATAGAATCCTTCCATTAACCTTCACATCCTTACTTTACAAGAGATAGTTTCCTTCTCAGACCTAATGACCATTCATAAAAACATCAGTCACCTCTAACCTCACAGCCTGGCAGCAAGACACGTGCACAGGCAGGAGCTGCTCTGCTGTGGCCATGACAGATGCTCCAGCCTGTCCACCCACAGAAAACTCCACAGGCTCCACACCAACTTTCTATGAGGACAACTACTGGCAGAACTGTATCCCTCTGCCTTGAAGTCCAGCATGCCCCAAGGCCAAATCCTGCTGCTCTGGTGGCTGGTTCCCTTTTAGGTGCTTTCTTTCAATGGTAGCTCCGCTATTTTTCTTCCTGGGGAAGGAACATTGACTGTTGATCCCAAGCCTCAATTACAGTACACTGGGACTAACAGGAGCAAAACTGGCTCTGTAGTCAGCTCTTTCTGGAGGTGTTGTAGCTGTCAGCATCACTGTACTTGCATGGAGTTTACCTTCCTGTAGTCTTCCCCAGGCACTTTAAGGAGTTAAGTGATTATCTGGTATTAAACTTCATGCTAAATGTCAAAATAAGTCTCACCCCTCTCTGACCTTCTGTACTGATTTCATGGGCTTGGATTTGTACCTTGCATTGTTCCTCTGAAGCAGATCCTGAATGAGGAACACTGTTAAGTAACCACAATGCAGATCTTAAAAACTGGTGCAGGCAAAAGCCCCATGTGTGAATCAGATTAGGCAAACAACAAGCAAAGCCTTCAGGTCAAGTGGTACAAAGTGTCCTCCTTTTGAGGACACTTCTCTTTTGTACTAGGATACAGAAATATTACCCTGGCATTTCTCTGGGCAGGATCCTTGGAAAGAAATGGAGAAACTGTCTCAATTGTCTCTGAGGTCTGGAGCAGTATTGCCATTTGCAAAGGCACCAACCTCCCCTGAAGGGACAGACACTATCCTAACTGCAGACCACCACAGTACTAAGGAGAGGGTCTGGCATCTCTTCTGCTCCATGATGGTCCAACCAGTGCCCAGGAGTCTGAAGTCCTTCTCTCTTGTCAGTCTCTTCCAGGGTGCAATGTATCTTAGTCATTTGTACTAATAATTTATTGCAGAATTAAGTGTATTGTATCGGAAGGATGCCAGTAATGCTTTGCCAGTACATGTACAACACTTTGTTAATTAAAAGGATTAGGGAATATAGACTCCATTGTTGTGAATTAATCAGTTTAATTATGAAGAGGATTAAGTATCATCGTTAAAATAATAGGTTTTGTCACACACCAAGCTGAATGCTTTGCATATGATACATATTGTTTTTCCTCTAAACAGTAAATCATTGCCCATGTTCATGTTTTCTTTCCTCACCACACTGTGTGGTCACCAAGCTGCTACCAAGGAGGAGCAAAAGGGAACTTCCCTTGTCTTTAGCAAACCCAAACCCTCTTTGGAGGGATTTTTCTGCCTGGTTTCTGAGAGCAGGTTGAAGGTTCAAAGGTTTCAGAGTGCAGTGGCTGTAGGGCTGAGCTCAGGGGAGAAGAGGTTCACTAACCCTCACTTGTGCTCTACTGTGGAGGGCTGCTCTTTTCCTAGCCCCCTCTCTTTTGCCCACCCTCCTCTTAACCCAGTAATCATGGCCATAGACCTGTATAATTGGGAATAGTGGAATCTTTTTCAGTGTAAGAGGAAAAGATCAATTTGCTCTCTTCATTTAAAAAATGATTTATTCTCCTTTTATTTCCCTCTCATATATCAACTCTGGCCCAGGCTCCACGACAGGCTCTGGAAAGAATAAAATGCTGAAGCTTGGGGATGTAAATAAAAACAGAATCCCAAACAGATTCCAGGCATCCTCTGGAGCCAAAGATTCATCTCAAAGAAAAATAACAGTATAGTATGGCTTCAGGGCAGTGACAAGCTCTTGAGCCATGATGTCTCATTGCTTGCACGAGCAGTCCAAAGCTGCAGTGGCTCAGCACTGATCCTGTCATCAGTCACTGTGTCCCCAGCCAGCAGGTATAAGGGAGGCAGAAAACTACACTTGGTGTGAGAGAGCAGCACTGTGGCCCCCACTGCCCCCCAGACCATGCCTCCACAGCCAGGAGCTGCCCTGCAAACACTACTGTGCATGAGCCAGGGCAAGCCTTGCTCTACCCAGAGAGATCCATTTGCTTGGGGGGATAGAGACATGGAATTAGAGAGAGGAGCTGCTCAACAGCAATCCCAGGACTCACTCATTTGGTAGGAGCTTCATGTGCCTGAGATGCAGGGAAGTGTGGGAACAAGGAGCAATTCCAGGACTGGTACAAAACCGCAGCTGGGAATGGCAAGAGCCACATGCAGCACAGAGCTCTTGCTCCTCCTGCCCTCTCTTCAGCCCTACTGGTGTTGGTGGAGGGCTAGGGACCTGCATGACAACCTGATGGAGCTGCTGGGGGTATCACAATCTATTTCCCTTATTTATTTGGGGGATTACTCTTTCCTCTCAGATAGGAGTGGAGCACAGGGGGGTTGGAGGAGGTTTAATCCCTGAGACAAGAGGAAACCTTCGAAAAGGTTAATTGCTGGGCTTTGGGTGTTGTGCAGTGTGGGTGCTCACGTTACAGCAGCAGATGCCATCTGCTCAGCACCACAGCCCTGCATAATTCACCACCTTTGCAGGTTGCTCTACGGATGAGCTATTCATGAGGAAGTTACCTCTAGGCAGAGCTCAGGTAACTGGTTATCTGACACCCCAGACTGACTTCTGCTCTCTTGTCCTTTTGCCCTTCTTGTTCCTGTCCCCAGGTTGTGGGAGTTAATAGCCAGGGAGGAGGCAGTGGAGAAGAGCCTGATGGGTGGTCTGCCCTAGTCTTCTCTTACAAAAGCACAGGGCACGATCCTGTCCCCACCCTGCTCTGTTCCAGCATCCCCTCCTCATTGCAGCAGCTCTTTTGGAGCCAAACAGCAGTTTGGAGGCTATTCCCTACCCAACCTATCTCCTTGTCCTATGCATGTGGGCATGGGCACATGCCATGGAAGGTTGCTGTTTCTCTTCTTCTGTTCAAAGCTCAGCCCATTTGGAAATTCTTTCTTGTTGCTTTGATGGCCACAAGGTCATGCAGGATTTCAGCTGCTGCTAGAGGAATGTTTTAGGGCTCCAGCACGTTACTTTACTGATCACTTTGAGGTAATTGATGCACTCCAGCAGCACAATGTGCCTGGGATTTATTCCTACCTCTCCATGCCCAGGCCTTATGTGGGCTAAGTGGCTTCCATGAGAGTTTTGAACTTGATATTGAGTTGTCTTCTGTCAGAGCACTCTTCTCATCTCCACTGTGTAACCTGAGTTCTCGCCCGAGTTCCTGGTTTAATAGCTACCTCTCCATGAATATTTAACCAAGGATCTTAGCAGATGAGCTCCAGGTAACATGTGGCAAACAGATTTCCAGTACAATAGGACCTACTAAAATGATGATGCATAAAAGAAACCCTGGAAAGAAAGGAGAAGTTCATGCTCTGGAAAGGAAAAGGCAGTTTGTAGGCAGTGAGCTCCAACCAGCTTCAGTCAGCTGAACAAGAGGAGAAAAAGGAGCACCAAGGGCTCTGGCAGAGCGTGCAAGGAGTGCACTGGTGAGAGACAGGGACAGAAACAGGCTGGCCAAATAAACTGGAGCTTTTTTGCTTGGCCTAAAGGCTTGTCTGCATGAGCTCAGACTGGTTTAACTGGTATCCCTGCAAGATACTGCAGCCTGTCCTGGGAACCGGGCACCCACAAGCATCCACAGTGGTCCCTCTGGCCTCTAAGAGGCACCAAAAATGTGTAGGGGAAGAGTTTGACTAAAGGACAATCCTTCTGCTGTTCATTGCTGCCCCTTCAGCAACCCACTGACTAGAGACTTCCTGGAGTGAAGGTAGTAGATGGACTTAAAATGCACAAATTTGCATAGGGTTTTTTTCCCTAGCTCCTTCATATCAATAGCTTAGACAACATCCTCCAGCAGTGAGCTCCACAGTTCCTTAATGTTCTGGGAAGAGAAAAATCAGCCTGCTGCCTGGTAATTTTACTGTGCCACTTAATTCTTGTACAGAGAAGAAGCAAACATCATTATTTTTTTGCTCCTTTTCTTGGGTGCAATCTTGATTATTTGCAGAAATCCACTGTATACAACTTCTCAATACACTGGGGTGTATCTGTGGTTCTGAGGTTCATTAATCATGAAATTGAGGATTAATTTCAGATCTAATGAGAGATTAATTTTGCAATTTCCATTCACCAATGAGGTGAAAACCAGCAGTGTTGTCAATAGCAAAATGTCTTTCTGCTCTATTGAACTGCCTGAATATTAACCATAATCTCTGCTGCTCTCTTTAGCCAAAGAAGAGATGCTCTGACCCCCAGCCCCCAAGGACTCATTAATGATAAAGGGCCCAGATTACCAAATTAAACAGAATGACTTTGACCAAGTAAGGGCAACAGGTTAATTTTTGCATAAACCATGGCAGTGCTTGTGCCTCAATTGCTCTCCAATCCCATGCCTGGGTGTGGGGCTCAGAGGACACTGGGAGGTGAAGGTCTCCAGGAGTCTGTGTGCTGCTGAAATATTGGTTATTTCCCCAGGCTTCCCCTGTGAGAGGGATGAGCAGGATTTACAAGGCAGGGCTGATTTGAACTCAAGCAGTCATTTACACTGAATAATTTCCTTTTCAAGCCCTAAATTCAGATTTTATGGCTTCCTCTGCTTCTTTCAGTCTGATAGGCATTCTCCCTCTGTTCCCTCTTGCCATTCATACAGCTGGAAGCCAGAGGCTGTCCTGCCAGGGCCAGGGAGAGGTGGCAGTGTCCTGCACTCACAGTTTGGCAAATGAAAATTGGGACACTCCACACTCCTCCCAATTTGTAATCTCTCAATGCTCTTGTATTTCAAGAGGAAATACAGACCCAAAGGCAGGCAGTGGGAGCTGGGCAACACTGGATCCAGCTGTGGGGGCTTGAAGCTTTTAACAGAGCTGGACTTTGGGTCTGTGAATAGAGACCAGCTTTTCTCCCAGTTTCTTGGGAGAAAGATCCAACAGCTGAGGAGATGAAGGTTTGGCCACCTCTTAGCTAATCCAGCCAGGAAAGCTGGCACAAAGCCTAGGTTAAGTTCCATACTTCTGGGACCAACAAGGCTCTCCCTCCTAATACACACTTCAGAATTCAACCAAATCTATTAGGAGAAGGGCTCAGGAAATCCCCCAGGAAAACTTGTGAGGCTTTTAAAAAGAAGTTGTGGTTCTTACTCCAGAAAAAGGAGCAGGTTCTGCCTAGCCCAGCCTGTTCCTACCCACCTTCTCTGCCAGGGGGTCCCTGTTGCTTCCCAGCTGCTTGGTTTCCCCAGGACAAGGGCTTCTCCAAGGCAGCCCAGGGTTCCTCTGTGCTCCAGAGCCTGGAGTGCTGCTGGAGGCTGCCCCAGAGCAGGTGGGGTGCAGGCTGCTCTGTGAGCAGCTTCTTGCTTTGTGCTAAGCTCTGCAATTTATTAGTGTTAGCCAGGTTAATGCACTATTACTTTGCATATTAATAATATCTTATTACATTTGTTCTTAAGAGTGGTATCATGTTGAAGTAAGGAGGATTAATGGCACCTCAGTAATATTTACATATTTACATTATTAAAAAGCAATACATCTTTTAGACAGCCCTGTGCATGGTCTAGAATTGCAGATGTTGCTCCTAAGCCCACTGCAGCCTTCAGCCCTGGTACCTGTCCTGCTCACAGCCATCCCTCCTGGGTGTTCAGCACAGTGAGGAGCCATGGGCACCTGCTGGGCAGAGTCTGTGGCTCCCAACAACCCACATCCTGTCTGGCCATAACCTTCACATCTGCTACTCCATGGTCCCAGGGAAGACTTCAGCTCTCCTAAATGTCTGAGCAAAGAGTGCCCAAATCACTCACCCCCTCAGCAGCAGGGAGATGGTGTTTGGGCTTGAACATCTTAAAGGTCTTTTCCAACCTAAATGATAGTCTGATTCCAGGAGGCAGCAGGATGGTGGTTCCCTCTCTGGCATGGCTAAGGACAATGGACAAGCAAGCAAAGGTTTCTCTGTCACCAGCAGCCCCCATCATTCCCTCAGGAAAGGTTCCATGATTCAGCTGGAGGCTCCCAGTCATTTCTACAGTCCTAAACTTAATTAAAGCTGCCAGCTTCTAATTAAACCACTTAATTAAGTGCCACGTTGTCAGTAGGTAAAGATGGAACAGACTTAATTATTTAACACAATGACATAGAAGAAAAAAACCCATTTTAAAAGTGTGACACCTCCTAGGTGGGCAGCAGCCTACCCAGGCTTGCCATGTGCCACCCCACGGTTCCAGCAGCCCAGGCAGCATTCCCAGCAGCAGCCCAAAGTGAGCAAGGTCTTTTGGAGCTATTTGGAGTTTCTCCAGAAAAGGAGACTTCTAGAATTTCCAATAGCTGCACTATCCCATCCCTATCTGGGATGGTCCCAGTGGGGTCAGCACCCATCTTGCTAGCTCTCTGCCTTTCTGAATAATCCCCAGCTGTGGATCATTAACCTTGGAGCACTAGAGTGGCATCCTGACCCTGCTGAATCAATGAGCAGAACCCAGCTGCCTCTTCAAGGTCAGGTCTTTGCCTTCACAAACTCACAGAGGCTGCTCAGTGGCTGCTCTCCCTGCCCCAGGGCAGTGCATACTTCACTCACCAGCTACTTTGTCTTATTTCAATCTTCCTTTTAAAACTTCTCTGGCTAAATGCTCCTGTCTGAAGAGGTGATGTCACCTAAGTGACTCCTAGGCTGGCATTCTGCAGGTAAGATTAATGGCAATGTCTTGTCAATAAATCCATAAAGACCCCAACGCCTGTGATGAACGTGCAGAAGGTAAAGGCAATGGTTAATATCTTCAAAATAGACCCCAGAGCCTTTGAGTGCAGGGGGAGAGGAAAGCACTGGTGACCCTTGTTAATCTTTTTATTGGCTCCAGCAGCTATTGGCACCTTTTGCTGGTCAGAAATTTGCAAGTCTTTGGGGAGCAATGATTTCCCAGTTGAGGTCTCCTTCAGAGAGCAAAAAAAATTCCCTTTGCTCCTAAAATGGGACCATTCCTCCAAATGAAAATTGACATTTTGGTTTGAACTTCATGACCTCCAGTAATCACACTAATGGCCTTAGCTGGCTGGCTGGGAGGGAGCTGGCTGTGGCCAGGAGTGATGGGACCTGTATGGATTGCTGGAAATGGGCTGGGAGATGAGGACAGGAGAGGCTGCTAATGGTGGGCTCCAACTGACCAAGGCACTGCAGGTTATTTCTGACCTGCTCTAGAGACTTTCAACTGCATCAGGTTTGATCATGGTTATTGGCAAAGTCATTGGGGAAGCAGTCACTGGGTGCTCTCATCTATCCACCCATCCATGATGAGCTGTCCAAGCTAATGAGCACCTATAGAGCTGATTAGCAGCAAAGGTGCCAGGAACAAGGCTAGGTGTGGGTAGTTCCTGGTGTGCACCCACTGGAGAGCAGACCACAGTTTCCAGCTTTTCTAGGACACTGCTGATGCACCTCAAGGACCAGCCACGCTAGGTGAGGCTGGAGAGGATCTCCCTGCCAGCCCCAGACTCTGAGCCCTGCAGCACGAGGGTGCTGGTTCCCAGCATTGCCCCAGGCAGGGTGAAGCTGCAGGCAGGTTTCTCCTCGGCACCTCTGCAGACACTGTGGGTGGTGGTGACTCCCCTCTTCTCCTCACTGACTTCCATAGAAAAAGCCTCATCCTTCTGAAATTACTTTGTTTCATGGGTTGTGAAACTAGGAAACTTTTGTTTCTTCAGTTGCAACCCAGCAGGGGCTTCCCCAAGAGCTGGGTCAACCTCTGGGGCCAGCCAGCAAGGAGAGCAGTAAAGCTCTTCTGGAGGCTGTTGTCATCATGGGAAACTGAGGCAGGCACAAGTGTTTATTGATGTCTCTGCAGCAGCCTGGGCATGCAGCAGGGCCATGTTTTGGGGAGCTGATGGGAGAGGTGGCACAGAGCAGATGCTTTGCCTAGCTGAGATGTTTTCCATAGGCTGTCATCCAGGGTGAGAGGCAGCCTGCTAGCTGGGCACGAGCAGAGCTGGAGGTGACAAATGCAGTCTTGGGTTAACTTCCCCATGCTCCTTATTTTCCAGGGTGCAAACAGAGGACTTGAGGGAAGGTCTCACAGATCTGGGCAGGAAAGGTGATGCTATTCCCACTGAAAAGAAGGGAAACAGTTTGGGAGTCAGCCAGCAGGGAAACTGTCAGCAGCACAGCTGCTCTGGCAAGGGTAACGTGGGGGCCAGGGCACCGCCTTTCCACCATGATGTGGCCAAGAGAAGAGTTTCTCCTTCCTCCTGCTCCCACAAACCTCCTCCTGATCTGAAGTGTCTGTCCATCAACCTGCTTAGTACAAGGGACTGATTTTTAAGTAGTATTGACTAAATTTAAACGAAGTTGCTGCTGTCCAGAGGCATTACACAGTATGCCTTGAACCACTGCTCCTGCTCTCCTGATGGAGAGATGCAACCTTGTAGTGGTTCAGGAGGACCAAACAAACCTCACTGGGGCAGCTCAGCTCCTCCAGCATGGCTAAGACTCCTGGAAAAGTTGAGTTTTGGCATCAGATAATTCTTGGACCATTCAGATGCAAATCCCCACGGGTGGCACAGGGTTGTTACCCACCTGCATTGTGTGTCAGGAATGGGCTGTGACTAAGAGTGCAAGAGGGTCCTTTCCTTTTCTTTTTTAAATACCTCATTTGGTAGGTTAATATTCTGTGTTATTTTAGGCTGTATTCTCTCTACATCTGCCACCCAAGCCTGTACAGATGTTTTGGGATTCTTTAATCCTGACAAAGGACTTAGCGTTAAGGAAAAATGGGTTACATAAAGATCCTTATCTCCTTAAGAAATAAAGCATGTTTTGGGCATATTGTGTACAAAACAAGACTAAAATAGAGACAGAACATTCTGGGGCCACTTACCAGATGTCCAGGTTGAAGGATCTGGGTCTGGTTTGCCTGCAGTTTTTCTGCCTGTCTCCCAAACCAGTGCTGCTGGAGTCGCCCCATGGCAGAGCAGTGCTGAGCAGCCTGGGACAGGCACTGCTGGGGAAGAGTGGGACGTGGCATGAGGGAATTGTAGACCTCTTGTACCTCCCTACTAACAGCAACCTCCTGGGTGACACTGCAGGAGTTCTGCTTGGGAGAGGGCTTTTCCCAGGACAGTACCAGCTTGGGCTGCTGCTCATTCCTTTCTTCCAAGGTGACCCCAAGCTCCAGCCTCTCCCAGCCCTGGAGTTTCCAGGCTGATGTGTGTTTTTTCAACCCAGAAAATTGCCAAAGTTCTCCCATTTTGGTGACTCCAGTGATTGATCCAGCCCATGTAAATTACAAAAAGGAGTTGCAGTCCTCTGGGGTCTGAGGCAGAATTATCAAAAGTGCATGGGCTCATGCTGCTTTAATTAAAACTTAGTTTAATTAAAAACCTTGAGAGCTTTATTAGACTCAGTAATTGATTTAATTTTCTCGTGGAATTCTATTAGAAAACACTTCCAGCATGTTGGCTTTGGGATCCTGGCTCCAGAACTGTCTTCCTCCCTGAATGGCACTTTTGCCTTCTCCAAGGGGCAAAAAACAAGCTTCTTCTTGGCCAGCCAAGCCCCTGAGCCTCACTCAGGAGGCATCTGATGGCTGTTCCCAGACATAATAGCCTCAAAGTTCCCACCCTTGTGAAATTAAGCAGCTCCCTGTCTCTCAGCTAGAAGGGCTCATCTCACAGAATCATTAAGGTTGGAAGAGACCTCTAAGATCATCAAGTCCAACCATCATCCTATCACCTCCATGCCACTAAACCATGTCCCTAAGTACCACATCTCTATGCTTTTTAAACCCCTCCAGTGATGGTGACTCCACCACTGCCCTGGGCAGCCTGGGCCAACGCCTAAATTTCTCCTTTCAGCCAAAACTGATCTCCTCCTTCAAAAAGGAGCTGAGGCAATAACTGCACATGAGACTTGAGCACTCAAACGTGTTCTGATCTCTCTAAAGTGACATGAGGAACCCTGTGAGCTCTCTCCAGGGCTGTGCCTACTGTAGTACTCTCAGATAATCCTGTTTTTTGCAAACAGACTATTTCCAGGGTGAAGGTAGGAAGACCTAATCCACACCATGGAAGATTTTTATGGCAATTCCCAAAGGTGAAGGTGCCCAACACCTCGCTGACATCCTAACACTTGGAATTCTCTTTTGTCCCACTTCCTGTCTTAAACCAAAGTGGGTGGCTCAGTGCTAGAGCCAACTGCCACACTTTCCCCCAGCCCAGGCTGTATTTCTGTGGCAGAAAGGGCTGGCAGGGGGAAGAGCTCTGTCAAGTGCCCCACCATCACCTCCTCAGCCATCTGGCAGGGAGTCCTCCAGGGAGATGCCTCCTGTTAAAGCCCTTCTGGGCAGGACACAGGGAATCAAACTGTAAAACAAAAATACTGAAAAAAACCAACAACCCCAACCACCACACAATGATTGCCTGATCTATATTTATTTCATAACATCCAGAATTAATAGGATACAGGAGTTAAAGCAACCATGGCAACTGAATGCAGAAAGGGCTGTCCTTGTAAATAAATGAATTCATAAATAACTCACAAGTGCTGATATAAAAAGTCAGGGGAATCTAATGCAATGCTAATGCAATTCAAGCCTTCCCTTTTCCACATGCAGTATTATAATATTAGGTGTGCCTTGCTTTGCTCTGTGCTACAAGTGTCATTCTTAAGATAATAGAACTTGCTAATTGTACCAGGAGCCAGGCTGTGATTGATGAGGGCTTGGGGGTTTGTCTCCTCCATGTTCTTGCTAGCAAAATGTTGCACCATTAAGTTACAGACTGATCTACTGGCAAAGGAATCCAGGAAAGTTAGGGAGAAAAGCACAATTCACCCTGCTACAATCCCTGAACAAGGTGCTGCAGGGGCACCCACCAGCCAGGCACAAGGGTTTTGAGAAGACACAGCCATTACTTGTGGGTGTGTTTGAAAATAGTTTTGTCTTATAAATCCTTTGTTCCTTTTTTTTTTTCTTGATCATTTTTCTTGATACAGTTGTTGTGATGCTGGAAAGTCATTTTCTTCTTTGCACTATGTAGTCTGAGCATAA
Organism: Galbula dea; assembly: GCA_013399015.1. Lineage (NCBI taxonomy): Eukaryota > Metazoa > Chordata > Aves > Piciformes > Galbulidae > Galbula > Galbula dea. The sequence continues at coordinate 1,475,110 of VWZX01005690.1, forward strand.
GCTATGTCAGAAAGTCTCCCAAAATGTGTGCAGCACCAGAAGTTTCTCTCAAACTGTCAGCAAAGCATTTTTCTATGCTCTGGCCAAACTATTCCTCAGTCACCTTGGGTAGCCAGTGCCAGTTTCCCTGTGAACACTGGCAAAATTCAGCTTAGCTAAAGGGACAAAGGGTGCAGTTTGTTCGCCAGCAACTGGGGGCAGAGGTGGCTCAGGAGCCTGGAGGGATGATGCAGGGAGTTCCCATGAGCATCCGGTTCTCTCATCTTTGGTACTCGGCGCTGGTGAAGCTGCACCTTGAATCCTGGGTTCAGTTTTGGGTTCTTCACTACAAGAAGGACACTGAAGTGCTGGAGTGTGTCCAAAGAAGGGCAAGGAAGCTGGTGAAGGGTCTAGAGCATAAGTCTTGTGAGGAGCAGCTGAGACAACTGGGGTTGGCTGGTTTGGAGAAAAGGAAGCTCTGGGGAGACCTTCTCACCCTCTACAACTCCCTGAAAGGAGGTTGGAGTGAGTTGGGGATTCGTCTTTTCTCCTGAGGAACAAGTGACAGAATGACATGAAAGAGCCTCAGGTTGAACCAGGGCAAGTTTAGGTTTGATATTACATAGGACTTCTTGACTGAAAGAGTGGTTAAGCNGGCCAGCAACTGGGGGCAGAGGTGGCTCAGGAGCCTGCAGGGATGATGCAGGGAGTTCCCACGAGCATCCGGTTCTCTCATCTTTGGTACTCGGCATGAAGCTGCACCTTGAATCCTGGGTTCAGTTTTGGGTTCTTCACTACAAGAAGGACACTGAAGTGCTGGAGTGTGTCCAAAGAAGGGCAAGGAAGCTGGTGAAGGGTCTAGAGCATAAGTCTTGTGAGGAGCAGCTGAGACAACTGGGGTTGGCTGGTTTGGAGAAAAGGAGGCTCTGGGGAGACCTTCTCACCCTCTACAACTCCCTGAAAGGAGGTTGGAGTGAGTTGGGGATTCGTCTTTTCTCCTGAGGAACAAGTGACAGAATGACATGAAAGAGCCTCAGGTTGAACCAGGGCAAGTTTAGGTTTGATATTACATAGGACTTCTTGACTGAAAGAGTGGTTAAGCATTGGCCCAGGCTGCCCAGGGCAGTGTTGGAGTCACCATCTCTAGAAGAGTTTAAAAAACTGAGGGGCATGGTTTAGTGATGACCTGGCAGTGCTGGTTAACAGTTGGACTTAATGATCTTAAAGTTCTCTTCCAACAAAAAGGATTTTATGATTCTATCAGGAGCGAAGGGCCAGGACCCCCACCACCCTGGGAGTGAGGGGAGGGGGAGCATGCCTGGTTAAGACCTCTTCGCTGCAGAGAAGCTTTGCAAAGCATCGGAAAAGAGGCTTCACGCTGTGTAACACACTAAATTCAAAGCTTTGAATTTGCTGGAGTTGCTTTTCCCTCCTCCCCATTCCTGCCTGGCTGATGCCAGTGCAGCCGCAGCAGCAGGAGCATCCCTGGGGCAGGAGCTCCTCCACGTGGGATGCTTCTGCAGGCACAGCCCTGAGCTCGGCCGTGCCGTGGGGGGACCCTGGGGCTGCCCATCTCTGGGTGACACTAGGGGACACTCACGGGGACTCAGGGTTGAGCCTTGCAATGCTCTTCCCGAGATGGGAGGTGCTGTGCTGGAGCTCTCTGTGGGATAGTCACCAACCTGCTCTTCCCAGCGTGTGTCAAATAAAAGAATAATAAGATACTAATACCAAAGGAATAATTTACCTGACAATATTCTGTATTTTGTGCACCCTAAGGAAAAGCATTGGAGGATTCTTAGCCCAGTGAACCCCACAGTGCTGTAAAGGCTGCCAGCACACCTAATCCCAGCAAGCAGAGGCTTGGGCACTGCCTGATGCTCTGGAGCCGTATTGCAGACATAGGCAAACTGCTTTCCATTGATCTCACAAGAATGAGTGCTGTCTCTAAATTTGACATTTAGCCAATACCCAGAGTAGATGACTTCATTGGCCAGAGGGATGGAGGCAGGGGAGAGCTCAGGGAAACTCACTTTTGCCAGGCAAAGATTTGTCTCCACTCTCTCTTGTCATCCTCCCCCAGTGTCTGCCCCTTCCCTACATGCAGGTGTGGGGCAACTGAGGCTTAAGATAAAGGAAGGAGAACTGGCTGGCTAAGAGTTCAAGTCTGCTTGGATATCTTGGTAGTGTTTGGTTTTTTTCCTCATCATCTGATCTGCTTCAGGAAATAGTTGGGGAATGATGGAGTGAGATGAGGTCTGTGTTTCCTCTCTGAGGAGCTTCCTCTGAGTCCTCACATTTTGGCCAGCACACATCTCCCAGGGTGATTATTAGTGTTTAGCTGCTGGTGATGCTGCTATTTATCTGCAAAGCCATTGTATTCTCCTATTGCAAACTCCCTGCCCCAAAGTCTTTCTACTCTAAGTGGTGCTGTGGTGTTGAGCACCCTCCTAGGCTGTTAAAATACCTCTGAAAATAAAGATGAGGGCACTGCATATGCTGGAGACAAGACACGCCCCAGCTCTGCTGCTGACCCAGAGGGTAGGTAGCTGTTGATAAAATAACCCTACAGCAGATAGATTTCCTGATGGATCCACAGAATGAGTTTAAAAGGGGTTGTCTGCTACTACCCTAATGTGATTTGAGACACATTATTAATAAAGAGAAAACCAGGGAACTGAGATTCCCAGAGCAAAGGTGTTATTTTGCCCTGCAATAGCTCTCTCTGAGCAGTGCTTGGCAGAGCCAGAGAAGCTGAGAAGCTTCCCAAGCCTGCCTGCCAAAACTCAGCTGCACAAGGCAGATCTGGATTGGGTCTGTTTGAACATCTCCTGCTTCCATTAGACCTAACCTACAAGTGAACAGAAGGCAAGAATGACACTTCTCCATGAGAGTTTCCTGCATAATAGGCAGTTTCTGACATCAGCCAGATCGGGGCTAGCCAACATGATGCAGCAACAAGTTTTGGCAGGAGTCCTGTCCCTGGCAAAGGAGCCAATTCTATTTTCATTTGTTTTAGAGACAGTTTCTCAACCACCATATGTGTGCAGCTGGCTCCTGCTCCAGCCCCTGGAGGTCAGTAGGAATCTTTCCATGACTGCAGTGTCTCTAAAATAACTACTCTTCCCATTCTCATGAGGAGGGGAATAGCTGGGCTAGAGTGGCTCTGGCTTTTGCTGCGTTGTCAGGGCAGCTAAGTGTCCTCACTATAGAATGAGCCAATTTTAATGTATATTTAACTTTTGTGGGTTCACTGGGATCTCACCCACTCTGAAGCTGGTCTTTCCCTTTCTGCCTGCTTTCTTGCAGCAGGGGGGGAGCAGTTTGGGGCAGAGGGGAGGCAGACTGCCCCAGCCCCACTAAGCAGACTCCACGCTTGCCTGATTTTTAGAGCAGCGAAGGCTGGCAGCAGCCCCAGGCAGACTATTATGCCAGAAAGCATGCTGAGTATTGAATACATCAAACATTACTGTGTCCCCATGCCTTACTTTATTTCTTTAGAAACTGCAGACTGGTCTAGTTTTATACTTCACAAGTCAGCTGTAAAATATATATCTATAAAATATTAGAGGAGTGAGGATTCTGTAACCACTGGGGACAAGGTTTAGTGGTGAGCATGGTAGTGGTGGGTGAATGGTTGGACTCTGATGATCTCAGAGGTCTTTTGCAACTATAATGATTCTGTGATTCCTGCTCTCATTGTGCTCTGCAACCTGCCCATCTGCACTGGGATTGCCATTTGTACCTGACACTGCTGTGCTCCACCTTTGCAGAGTGTGATTTAGTTGGAGGTGATGCTTGGACATCACTGACTCTTACCAAAGCTGCAAATAGCTCCACGAGCTGAGGCAGCCACTTCACAGCCCCAGTGACCTCCCAGGGCTCTGAGCACATGGATGTTGCAGTGCTGCAGAAGTGGGAATTAGTTCCACTGTCTGCTATACGTTTTTATTTGATTAGTCTAATACACTGCATTATTATTTATCACATGCAAATGTCTTCAAACTGATTAAAGCTGACATTTCAGCTAAGAGATGAGATCTGGAAAGAAGTAATGAGGGAAAAAAATATTTCACAAGCTTTTGCACTTTACATTTGCAGGGAGGATCGATTACCTTTAAAATTTAAGGTCCAGACATGACCCTAAATCTCCTTTAAGGAAAAGGAAAGAATTAATTCCTTAATTTGTTATATTTCAGCTTTACAGGCTGGCACAGCAAACCCCAAGGGAGTTTGAGCAAGATGCTGTTGGTTTTGGATGGTGTTTTTGGCTACAACTGGAAGGCAGCAGTGAATGTAAGTTTGAAAAATATCATGTTAGAACATTTATTATCTTTTAGCCCTTAAGAATTATGGCAACTTCTATGGCTATAGAATTACTGTAGTAGTTGTTTCTGGGTCACTGAAGGAAACTTCTTAGCTATATTTCTGGATCTACTTTTCAGCACATAGATTTTTATTCCCTGATTTTTACCAGAGCCCACAGCGTGGTAGGTGTTATATATTTAGAAAGCACCATCCCTGTTTCAAATAAAAGGTGACAAAAATGGTCAGTGAGCCTCTGGAAAGAATATTTTGCAGAGAGAGAGGGAAAAAAAAAGACAGAGAGGGGGAGTTTTGCAATGACATGGTCATTCTTACAGCAGCTATATGGACATTCTTATTTTTTTTGTAAAACAGGTGTAGAAAGGTTAAAGACCAACTAAGGGTCTGATTTTCAGAGGTGCAGGTGTTTTATAGGGTTGAATACCTTACAGCCTCCTTCACATGAACCTGTAAATGAGAACCTCTCCATAAAACCTTGCTTACGCTGGCAAAAAATGAGATGTTTAGCTCTCCACAAGTAATAGTATTGAAAGCTTTCTCTAGACAGGGGTCAGACCCATTTTACTGTAAGTGCAGATCCATTCAAAGTGCAAAAGGATTGAGCTAAAGGACATCTCAATATTACAGGGTTGTTACTCCAGCTCCAGCCTAAATGACCTGACCGAGGCTGAAGTATGAATTGGTGCCAGAAAGCAGGGCTGGAAGCCACAGTTCCTAGCCTTGTGTTCAGAGCAGAAGATCACAGTCACAAAATGAGCAAAAAATGTGGAGGGAATGTCTGCACAGGTTTGACTTCTTCCCTCATCTCAGAGTAAAATGAGATTGACTCCCTGGGCTAACGCTGAAGTCATTTATCCAGGCAAGGTCTGCCCATGACAGGTCTTTAAAGTCTTTACTGGAAAAAAATCCCTCCAAAATGGGAATAAAAGATGTTTCCATTACAAAATGACTCTGACCACTCAGCTGTTGCTTTTTTTGCCCTTCAGCCTAGGAAGCATTTCCTGCATTCCTGTCTCAGCACACCACCCCAGAAGCCCTTCATGTGCAGCAGCAGAGTAATTTATCACCACCCAGTCTCCAAATTATTCTAGTGTTGATTAAATTAGTAAATGCAATCACAATCTGAAGCAAGTTAATTGAGAGAATTTATTTGGCCCTGACAGTTTTATGCATGTTTGATTAAGTATTATAAGGTTTGGTTTTGATTTTGCATAATTTAACTTTAAATCCTACACTGGGGGGGGGAGGCATCAACTATTAATGACCAAAATCAACTCTTTTAAGATGCATATATTTATGATTTATTTCTAAACGCAATGTCTTCCAGATTTTTTTTGTTCTGTTGCCAAAGTGACAAATATGTTTCAAGCAATATTTTGAGGCCTTCAGTGGGTGCTATAAATCTTGGGAAATGTACACAATTCATTAAAAGTTTTGAAAGAAGTACAAGTTAGCATTTCTATTGCAACAAGTGACATATAAATGTGTATGTTTGTCTTCGGAGTGTGCCATAAAATATATCAGCACTAGCCAGCTGCGGTGACTAGGACTAATGGCTCCCTCTCTGGGCTGATGATAAGTTCCATCACAAATCTTCAAGGCTGTCAACACAAAACTGTTCAATCAACAGGAATATGAGTTGTGTCTTTAGTAAAATTAGCACAGGAAAGAAATACAGCCCAGAGTGCTGTGGGCGGGTTGCCTTCGGGCTGAACCACAGGCTGCTCCTTCGGGGTCTGATCTCTTTGAATGTCAAAGCTTCGATTCATGCCAGAGCTGAGGACACTTTATTTCTTTTATGAAGATACACATTCACTTAAGCAGCAAAGGAGTCAAGAGGTTCCCAGCTGAAACCTGAATAGGGTTGTCATCCTGACATAAGAAGTCAAAAGGGTGATGGTGACATGTCACACCCTTTCACACACGTTTAGGGTGGTGGCGTCGCTCCATGGAGCTCTCTGGGGCTCCAGACCTCTTTTCCCACCCCAAGGGGTTCCTGCAGGATGCCAAGACCCCACCTCGGTGGCATTTGCATTCAGCAGCATCCCCATAATTCTCCATGGCAATGCTGGAAAGCCAAAGTTCCTTTGCAATTTTGTTGCTTGGGCTGAAATTCTGATCTCTGGGCTGTGGCTTCAGTCCCAGGCAAAGGCAGGGGGAAACAAATGGAACATGGCTCTCCTGCTTATCTTAGTCATTGAAAAGATGTTCCCAGTTTCATGCTATTGGGAAAATGTATCTGCCTGGCACATCCCCATATCCCTTCCACCAGAAGGTATGTGGGACAGAGAGATCAATGGCAATTTGCTAGGAGTACACCACAACTTATTACCTTGCCTGTAATTTCCCCTTGGTGTACGTCCTACACCTCAGGTCCTTCACTGTGTTTGCAGAATAAAACAGCTCTGCAGGGCAGACACTACCACAGGTGAATGGGGAGGAACCAAAACCAAGTGCATACACCAGTTGGGATGCTGGAAGGTATCTGGCCTGGTGCCTCAACAGCCTGTGCAGTGTGGCAGGTCTTAGGTTTGGCAGATGGTGTGAGTTATTATTATTTAATGTTTTTCCACTGTGGTAGTACCTAGACAGCAAGCAGGGCAGGCAGCCAATGCAAAAAGTTCTGTATTCTTTCCATTATGGAAAGTAAATCCTAATTATATTTAAGGGAAAAGAGCAGGGAGGAAATTTGTTTTCCTTCTCTTTATATTGCTTCTGAATTTGCCTCCATTTGCTTGGTTTTTTAAGATGGTTTTGGATCTTTCTGCTCTCCCCAGAAGTCTGAGTCTCCTACATTTGTGATTTTAACCTCTTGCTTCTCTAAAAGTGCTTCAGCTCCTTCAGCAGTGTGAGGCTGTGGGAGATGCATGATCCCTCCCAGGAGCACAGGCAGGATTGCTGCAGGTTCTCCAGGGACATGGACTCACAATGTGTAACCACCTGCACTGCCCCACGCACTGAGCAAGCCTGGATCTGAGGATCTGACCCTGGAGCTCACACGTGCTATTCGCTTGGCCACCAAACCTTGCTTAGTGCCACGAAAAGGCCAACTTCGAGAAATTTTGCTCACACTATGGTTTCATAGATTCATAGAATCATTTTGGTTGGAAGAGACCTTTGAGATCAAGTCCAACCGTTCACCAGCACTGCTAGGTCACCACTAAACCATGTCCCTCAGCACCACCTCTACGTCTTTTAAATCCTTTCAGAGATGGTGACTCCACCACTGCCCTGAGGAGCCTGTGTTAGGGCTTGACAACCCTTTTGGGGAAGAAAACTTTCCTAATATCCAGCCTAAACCTCCACTAGCACAATACGAGGCTGTTTCCTCTTGTCCTATCACATGGTCCCTGGGGGAAAGACCAACCCACACCTCGCTTCAACCTCCTTTCAGGGAGTTGTAGAGATGAAGATTGCTGCAGAGAGAGCATCAAGCAACGGTGTACACTCTGCAGGGCATCCTTTCACTGGGGATGTCCCAACACCCTCAGGATTAGGCTCAGCCCCAGCTGAAACCCTTGCATGTGCTGCCAGCGGGAGCCAGACCCGCCAGACCCGCCATCCCCTCAGCGCTGTTCGCTACCGGCCCGGTTGACATCGGACACGAGCTTCCAGCCGGCCCCGGTAACCTCGGGCGCAAGCTGCTCTCCTGGCCCGCCACCGCCTCTGCGTTGCCCTGGCAACGCGGTGCCCTCCCTACTTCCGGTCGGCCTGCGGGGGGGCGGTGCGGCGCGGCGTAATGACGCCATTGTCGCGCGCCTCCCTGGCCGCTCCCTGGCCGCCGCCGTCGCTACCGGCCGGAACCGGAGCGCCGCTGCCCCCTGCACATGCGCATTGCGGCGCTCGCCCATAGGCCCGGGCCTTCCATCAGCCCGGGCCCGGGGCGTCTGGCCTCGGCGGCCGCCACCCGAAGCAAAGCCATGGACAGGATGGTGAGTGTGGGGCGACGCCCCCGAGGCCGGAGACGGTGGGAGGACGAGGAGGAGATGGTGGAGAAGGAGGGGGCGGCGGCTCAGGTCTAGGCTTAGACGTCGCCTTGCTGCGGCGGCCGCCGCCTCCGCTCCATCCTTCTTCCGCGCCGTGAGGGGCGGCCGCTGCGCTGGGCCCAGTGGTTGCGACAGAGGCCTGTCACCGTCCGCGGGGTCCTGCTGGTGTAGGCCTCGGGTGCGGGCCGGGCCCGAGGGCTCCTGCGCCCGGTAGCCCTGTCCCCCCCTGCCCTGAGGTGAATCGCGGCAGTGGCCTGGTGGCCGTGCTGGGCTGTCACGGCCCGCCCGGTCGGCAGGGGTCCGTGCTGTCTGAGAGGCACTCTCGACGTCGCAGGGCACGGGGAAGTTCTGGTTGAGCTTCCTGCCTTCAGTTCTTTTCCCAAGTTGATGAGGTTTAATTTAGGATCTGGTAGGATGTAGGAGGAGTTCGGATTTCCTCTCCTTCCGGTACACCCTGCTTTCATTTATCAGGACTAACCTTTATTTGTCATTGTCCCTAACCTTGTTTGGCTTCTTCTGGAACACTTCGGTCCTGCTCCTCCTGACGGATGGTGCTGTCAGCTGTGAACGTTGCAGCCTCTTTGTCAGCTTCCTTCTCCGTGAATTATGAGTACCCTGAGCATCAGCAGACCTTGCCTGGAGCGTGTGATAGATGGAGAGAAGTAACACTGTATTTCTGTAACTTTCTCCTCATACACTCCATTTTTAAAAGAGAGGGAGCAAAAACTCACTGAAGTGATTAGTTTTTAGATTTTTAACTTCCTGATGAGGCCATCATTAATGTGATGCTTGGGGTAACAGCAGGAGGGCTGACATCAAGTCATGTGGGCCTTAGGGTTGAAATCTTCTGATCCGTTGAGTGATACCCAGATGAGACTGACTTGGCTTTCCAGCCTCACAGCAATGTGCCTTAAAACAGAAAGGCCCCAAAAGTGATCTTGAGGACTGTGTGTCCAAAGCTGTTTCTAGACCATCATGTGCCCACGTACAGATTTGGGCCCTGCTTTGCCATGTTCTGTTTGGAAAATACTCCCTGTGTGTGCTCTCTGCATCACGTTTTGTCCACCCTGGATGAATGGTGATGTCTCTGTGAGGGGAGAAGGGGACAGACAAATTCTTTCTGTTTTTCTCTTTCCTACCTGTATGCCTGGTGTTGAACACATGTGAGCTGACTCTTCCCAGCATGGATCAGTAAGCTGTAGTACATTCCTTGCTCTGTGTGATTCTTTTCAGAATCCTTAAGGAACTAAAAATTGATGCTTGGGGAGGGGCCTTGTGAGTCTGAACTTCTTAACACAAAACATGAGCAAACTGAAACGTACTCTCTCATTTTTATCTTTTAGATCAACTCACATGTAGAGTGTTGTGAGTCTGTGAAGCAGCTTAGCAGTGTCTTTCACTCCTACTAGAAGGCCAAGTGTCACAGGAGAACTTCACTTTTTGTTACCAGAATTAAGTGGCATCCAGAAGTGGCAGCGGAGTGACCTTCTGCTGGGTGGATGGCAGCACCCTTAAAAATGTAATGTTTAAGAAAGCTTATTTTATTCTTACAGTGTCCCTCTGCTCCTGGTTGTTCTAGAGTTGACATCTGAGTTTAGATAAAGAGCATGAACCTTCCAAAGGCTGTTTGTTTATGTTGTGGGCACAGTAAATGGGAGCAATCTGCTGCTCTTCACAAAGAGTCTCTACAGCTGAGCTGTTGGAGTGCTTCTCTTGGATTCATTATTAAAGATTTTGTCAGAACCAAAACTCATCTAAAACAGGGCTCAGAGGTGAAGCCAGTGTCTTGAGTTTGACCCCATAAACTACAGCCTATGCTATGGGGTTTGTGCCCCATCACTCAGGTGTGGTGTTACTGAGTGCTCCGATTTCCCTGTGGCTGCTCAGGGAGTCAGGTTAAGAAACTCTGTAAGGGTTTGCTGGGAAAGAAGCTGTCTTTAGTGTCCTGATGAAAGAGGTGGTAGAAGAGAGGCTGCATCATCAGAAATTGAATGCTCTGAATCCAGAGTGTGTGAATTTTAACCTGTCTTGCTAATTTAGTCCTCCAAAAATATCTCTGAAGACAAACACCGAGCAATATATATGCAGCATGTGGGAAGCATGCTCAGTTGCATACTCCAGGCACAAAACTAACTTGTTTTTTAAGTAGTGTTGGTTCAGTACCTAACCAATTTATGTCTTGCAAAATACTTTCTTGTGACACACTTCTGAGGTGCTTAGTATTTCCTTTCTACAAACAGGAAAGTATGGCAAAGAGGCACCTAAAACGCTGAGGGTGTCTTTGATAGTTGAGGACAGACCTTGATTTCCTAAATTCCTTAATCATAAGTTACCCCATGCTCTCTTTTATTACTCCTTGGCCCATGGAGACCCAACAGATTGCCTGCAAATTTCTGCAACACTGAAAAGGAATTGGAAGCTGGGGCCAAGCAGACAAGATCAGAACTTCAATTTCCATGTACCTGTAGTTGGAGGCAGGATGCAGTGAAGACACTTGCCCAGTGATACCCTTGCTATCTGAGAGACTTTTTGCTATCAAAGCACAATTTCCTGCAGCCTTATGATTTACTCTGGATTAGTTTTGTTAGTAACAAAGTAAAAAAATCACTGAAGTAACTTTTGAATTAGTTTTAATTTTAAGAGCAGTAGGATTTCTTGTTCAACAAAGCAAAGGTCTGAGGGCCTGGGTGTGAGAGGAGGCTGGGGAAGTCCCTGTTGTGTTCTCCTGTTATCTGATGAGTGCATTGTCATTTCATAATTCCCGGAATTTGGCACGTTGTGAGCCTGGGGTGAAGCAGAGAGCAGCTAACAGGCTACTGCTCATCACTCACAGAACAACAGTGGGTGTGTGGAAGGATGTTAAGATTATGGATCCTAAACACTCCAGAAGATCAAGATATCTCACTTATCTCTGCGGGTCCCAAAGGGAGACATAAACTGGCAGATGTCTTTGAAAGGTGCCTTGCCATGGGATGCAGTGACAGTGAGACCAGAACTGAGCAAGGGGAGGTACATCCTGTAGGGTGTGAAAAGCATGATGGCTTCATTGTTCTTGCAGGCCCTTCCATTATTTTCAGCTTGTTTATGTGGCTAAGCTTTGCCAAGGTTTGAAATGAGCAGGACTCTAGGATCACTGCTGTGTCTGGGCTCTGGAGTTCACTTCCAAAAGGACTTGGTGAACTTTTTTTCCCCCTACTTTAAAAGAGATATGATCCAATGCAAACACATCTTACTGTTACATGGGTGGACTGTTGCAAGATGGCTGTTTGGTTAAAAAGAATGCGTGAGTTAGGACAACTCCAAACCCGAGTGCTTACCTTTCCTGCATTATCACTGCAAAGCTTATAGCAGGTTTCAGCTAGTGCTGACATTGCATGCTGCTAGGGAGCTGTGTGAATCTGCCTTGGTGCTGATGGAAACAGAATTGTGTTTTTCTCTGTGTGCCTGGTAAACAATAAGCGAAGTTGTTTAAAGCAAAGAAGTTGAGATTCGAAAGCAGTTGGGAGTAATCACCAAGCCAGAGAGGATTTGCCATGCTGCCTCTCTCTCCCTGCTGGGGCTACTTAAATGTCTTTTCCTTCTCTGCCTTCCTGCAGGTCTCTTCCTTCCTGGAAATTCAGCAAAGAGTTAGCATTCCCAGGCTGTCGGATCTCTTCCATGTTAATGGATAATATTTGCTATGTGCCCTGTAACTCCTGCCCTGGGACTCTGTGACCGGTGGGGTGCCTGATGCCTGTAATCCCCATTCCCCGCCGGGTCCGTTCCTTCCACGGCCCCCACACGACCTGCCTGCACTCGGCCTGTGGCCCGGTGAGGACCACTCACTTGGTGCGGACCAAGTACAACAATTTCGACATCTATCTCAAATCCCGATGGATGTATGGATTCATCCGATTCCTGCTGTACTTCAGCTGCAGCCTCTTTACCTCCATCCTCTGGGTGGCACTCTCTATCTTGTTTTGCCTTCAGTACCTTGGCATCCGGATCTTTCTGCGTTTCCAGTACAAACTCTCCATCATCCTCCTCTTACTGGGGCGAAGGCGAGTAGACTTCAGCCTCATGAATGAACTGCTCATCTATGGAATTCATGTGACCATGCTGCTAGTGGGGGGGCTGGGATGGTGTTTCATGGTATTTGTGGATATGTAAATAAAACAAGCGCATGTGGGCCGAGAAGGTGACTTTTCTTCTACCCCAAAACGTGTCAATATCATCCTTTTTTAATATAAATTAATTTATTTACCAGTGCCACTTTTTATTGATAAATTCGTGTAGTTGTCTCTGGAATTTGTATTCTTTTGAGGGCTGAGGTGCAGTTTTGATTATCAAAGTGCCACATTTGATTGGGTGTCTTTTATTTGCACAGTGTGAGTCGATAGGAGCGAACCTTGCTGCTGTTCCTGTCTGCCTGTGGGCAGGGAAAAGGCAGTGATGTATCTGGAGGACAGAAGCCAGATAACTTTGTACCCCACGCTCTTAATCCATCTTCACCCTCTTCCTATCACTGTTCCATAACATCTCAGGCATGTTTTCTGTACTTATTTGACCACTGTTCTCCTTCTTTTATGTAGTTTGCTTTTTGCATATTCCCTGTTAAGATTCTGGGGCCAAATTCAACTCAGTGTAGGGACTTTGGTGGGTTTGCTTTCTTTTTTTCCCCCAGTTTTGTTTTTAGGTTTTTTGCAAGATGTGTTTTTGCCACACTGTACTGTTCTGATCACTTTAATGTAATTATCTTGCTTTGAATGGCTTTATGCTTTCCAGGCAGTTAGTGCTGAGTAATTGAGTCTTACCCTAATAGGACAAATCCACAGGAGTGATAGGAGCAGAGATGGGTGTCCTGTGCTCTTGAAATTCCCAATCACAGCAAAGATGTTATCAATTTGCAATGACTAAGGGAACCCATTGCAATGGTCTGTGATGTTTAGATCATTTAAGTCTACTTCTCCCTGAACTGATTGGTTCCAGTTTTCTCACAGAGGTGCTTCTGGCTTACAGTGTTCTGAGAGCAGACTGTCTTACCTAGGAGAGTAGTATCTGAACTGGCAGATTCCAGAAAACTCTGTGATTACAGAAAATATTCTGTCTCCTGCCTCTGCAGCAGTGAGAGTGGGGTCACTGGAGAGCTTTCGTAGCAGCTCAGGAAGAGACTTAAGCATTAAGCTCAGTTTTACTGGGCTTGATCTAAGATCTCAGACTGTTCCTCTGCAGTCAGTCAAGTAACTTTAGTTATGGAGTCCAGAAACTGGCCTAAAGTTTATTTTTGTTCTGCTTTTGTTTGTTTAGCCTTATAATGGAATATTGTTCTCTTCCCCCTGTTCTTTGAAGAGCTGTTTAAAAACAAGTTGGTAAAATGAGAGACCTGGTTTGGTTTGGGTTTTTTCCCTGTGAAATCAATGGAGTCTATCATAACAGAATAAGCAAGACTGGAAAAAACATGCCTGCTCTTTTATCATCTCTTTGGTCTGAGGTCTGAATGTGACTGAGCACAAAGCCAGTTTGCACACAGAGAAGGATGCTTCGTGTTTCAGCTTGCGAGTGTTGCAGTCTTTTGCTGCCATACTTTGATTTGTAGGCTTATGGATGCAAAATAGAGAAGCTGCTGTCTGCAGCCCAAAGCAAACCCAGAAATGATCTCATTATCAAGTGTTAGAGATAATGCAGACTGAACTCACAGAGCTGAATAAATAATGGGCCATGGTGGTGTGAACTTTAGATTAGCCCCACGAGGGCCACAGGCTCTTTCTGCAGGAAAGATGCGGTGGCAGCATATGTCACAGAGTGGTGTCTGGAAGTTTCCTCTGAACTCTGGAGCTCTCCAGAGCCTTGTTCTGGGATCACTCTGGACTGCAGGTCCTCAGTGTCCTGCAGGTCTGAGATAGATACATCTTGTGCTGCAGGCAAAGGGAATTCCCAGTAATTCCCAGCCTAGTGCTTTCCTCCCCAGTCCAGGTGTCAGCCTGGGGCACTGTGGCTCTGGTGTGCAGACTGTGGGACACCTGGGATGGCTGTGTTGAAGAATTTCTACAGGAAACATGGCCAGATGGCCAGCAAACAGCCCTGCTGTGAGCTGAGAGAGCAGGTAGGACCCCAACAAGGCACAGCTGAGAGCAGCTCTCCCTTACCCTTTGCAGGAGGCACAGTGTGGAGACTGGTTGGGTGGTAGGACCTTGTCTCACCATGGAGTGGCTGTATTTTAGCATTCCTCATAATGATGAGTAAAAAAGGTGATCTGTGGTACCTGTGGGCACTGCTGTGCTGCCCACCCATACCTTCATCAGTTAGTGGGTGCTCTTTGTGATGGATACACTCAACTGCTTGACCAAACCTGCGGGTAGTTTGGTTCAGGCCCTGAAGGAAGTAAAGGTCTAGGCTGTGACCAGGTCATGAATTTCTCTAGTTCCAAGCTGTTCTTTGAAAGCCCACACAGGAACAGGGTGACACAGGGAGCTTTGATGTGTATGAGCTGGGAATCCGGAACAGCAATCATGTGATTAACACATGAATAGCAGGTGGTTCTCCGAAGACTAATTTGGGCAAGGAACAAAAGAGGCTGTGGGTACAAGGAGTCTCATGCTTACCTTTTCCATCACACGTAATTTGACTGTGAGCCAACCACTTTATTCCAGAAATATGACAGCCTGAGTGAGCTTTGTCTGGGCTCTCCCTGCTAAGCAGCTGGCTTTGTGGCAGAGCTCCCCTTGAGTTAGGATGTCTCTTGACATTGGGAGACCCCTTACCAACTGCAGGTCGTTGGTAGGTGACCAAAGTTCTGTGTAACCTTGTATCCCAGGGCTTGAGAGTCTTGTCTTGGTAACTTTGAGCTATCATTATATCTTCTCTGCAGTAAGTCCTAGATTGAACCTTGCCATCAGACTTTGTTAAGCCTTACTTTTACAACATGTTACTTCAATAAAACCACTTTTGCTGCTACCTTTGGCAGTGGTTCTTGAAGCAGTCTGGATCTACAGCATGAGCACACCAGGGCTCTGCCTTGCAGTCCTCGCTTTACTGTGCAGAGTTCCATCAGCCCTCTGCATCCAGATTCAATGATGCACACCAAGGAGAAAGGACATGTCCTTATCAATTCATAAAAATTAATGTTTGCCAAATGCCCAAATGTTCCTCAGGAGAGACCTTGGGCCTGAGTTGCTTAGAAGACAGTGGGAAGTGATTCCCCATTCTTCTTTTACAAAGTACCTACTGTCAGAAAGCCCTAACTCTCCAGTCTGCAGTTGCACCACACAGAGATAGACAACCCCAAGATTAAATCATTGAGAAGGAGGCCCCCAAGGTACTGTGGAGTTCAAAATGCTCTCACTCGTGGTCATTACCAGCACTTAGACATCTTGTAGTGCTCAGGTGGTGTGATCCTAGTGTAGAGGGGGGAAGTGAGGTCCCTTTGAAGTCGTGCTGGCAAGGAAGAGGAATTAATTTTCAAATGGTTTGTTTTATGATGTAATAATCTGAACATTTTAAGATCTATGTGAGTGGAACAGTATTTGGCACCTTTATGGCACTTTCCTTCTCAAAGCATTTCCAGCTAGAGCTAATTAAACCTCACAACATCCCCAGGAGATTGCAGAATAAGTAAGATCTTGGTAATGGTTCAGAATTTAAATTCAGTGGATTTAAACTTTAGATTTTTTTTTAAGCTTTTAGGATTACTTTGTCAAAAGATTCTTTTCCTCAAGGAGCTGAGATTCTAAAACTTTCTTAACAATCTCAAGGGGAGCCAAGCCACAACAGAGGGGGAGAGAGTCAGGATAAATATTGTATTAAGTATATGCAAAGAATAATCCTCTTTTGTTTTCATTTCATTTTATTGAAAAACTTGGTATATTTAATAAAGGTGTGGGGGGAACAAACTACAAGTAAGACAACAGGGTGGGGAGGCACAGGCTTCAGAAAAGCAGCACAGAGGGGGCCATTGCAGACTGAACTGGAGAAATCTTGGTCTGGATAGAGCAGCCCACATCTGCATGTGTGTGTGAGATGCTCCATTCTGCTAGCCCAACTTAACAGCTGAAGAGTGACACTGAAGGACTTGAAAGAAAGGGGAGGGAGGATTCCAAAGGAGAGAATGATTTGAGCAAGGGTGGATGCACTTTCAGTATTACTTAGGAAACTGTAAGCAATGCTCAAAAATGTGGCTGGTGCTATTAGCAGAGCAGCAGATGGCAAAGTTGGTTGAGTGCTGTGGAGTATTGGGCTCAGTGACAGTAAAAGGCTCAGGGATGTATTCTAGAAACAGGCATTTTCTATTATTCATATTATCTTTAAATACATCTCTTGAGCCTTGAACTTTTTGCCCTATTCCTAGAGCAAGCTTCTCCTCTGGGCATGTCTGTGTCAGTGTAACTGGCCCAGGCTGGGAAGCTGAATGACCTGGTGCCCCAGCCCAAGAGGCTGCCCCAGGGAATGGCCTCAGGGTTTCTCAAAGGCAAGCACTGTACCATACCAAAAAACTCAGCTTATTCCCAAAGTGTGCTCCAAAAGCTAAGCTTTTTCTTGTCTCTATAGCTTTAGGATCAGGATTGGCATCTTCCATAAAAACAAGCTGGGAGCAGATTCTGGCCTGATTCACAGGTGTAAGTCTCAGAAAGGCACTGGGAGCAAACTGGAGACCAGTTCCTTACCCTGAAGGGCCTTACCTGCCTGAAAGCTGGTTGTAATTCTTCCCAGGGTTCTCATAAGTCACTGATTTTGTTTCTTTCCCTCCTGGGGAGGCAGGAGACAGCATTTACTGCCAGTTGTGGAAAATTAACAGAGATTCCTTTCAGGACCAGCCTTGGCTATTCTGGAGCCTCCAGCACACACAGATAACATGCTGTTCCAGCAAAGACATTGCTGGAAAATATGAAGCCTTGTTATCTTTCTGCGTTTTTATTTAGCCAGAGAAGGTTTCCATAGCTCCTGGACAGCTCTGCTGTTGGGGGAAAAAAAACCCAACACAAACCAAACCAAGACAAAAAAATCCTCTCATTTCTTCACCTGCCAACTCTCTGCACTAATTTTGTCTTCCTGCTTCAAAGCAGTCCTTGTGCCCAGAAAATGTCAGTTCAAAGCAAAGGTTTGTCCAGTAATGAGCCAGTGAAGATTGTTTAGCATAAGATCTTCTTGTGCAGCTATCAGAACTGTACTGAGGTGAGAGCAGAGCTGGGCTGTCGAGGGCTGCTCTGAGGTCCCCGCTCAGGTGGCTTGAAATCAAGGCTGTGTGTGTACTGTACTTCAAGGCTTGTCTGTGTTCAGAGGTACCATGGAGTAGCTTTAAGTTAACATAGATGAAAGGAGCATCCCTCCACCTCCTGCATCTTTCTCAAGTGATAAATTCACCTACTGGGGGGAGAAAAAGCCCATGTAACTTGCACAGGGGCTGTATAAATGTGACACTGCTGCATGTTGGGTTTTGGAGAGCCTCTTCCCCTGCTGACCTCCACCCCACACTTCACTGACTGCAAAGAGCATGCTCCAAAAATGTGGGATGTTCCCAGAACTGAGTATGTGTGTGAAAGGGAACTGCTGCTCTGCTGCTAGCTCTCCTCCTGCCAGCATGCAGCCACGTGAAGGGGCTTCGAAGGGCCACATCCTGACCTCGGATGCACAAGACTGTAGTAAATCACAGTCTTCTAATACATCCAAAAGCCAACTTTCCCCTGCATGGAAAATGCTGTATGTAACACTAAGAGATAAATACCAAAGTCCTTAGCTGGTTCTTTTAGAAAAAAAATAAATCTCTCCTTGGCCCTGGTGAGAGTTTTGCCTGAGTAAGGACGTCAAGATTATGCATGCTAATTAAATGAACCACCCATCCCTTCAGAGTCTGCTCTCTGCTGGGAATTCCCCTCTGAGTAGCTTGCTCCCAGTGAGGAAAGGAGTTGCATGAAAAATTTCCCAGATGGTGAATCTGTTAGAGAAAATCACAATCTGTTTGTGGCTTTTTCAAACAAAAAAGAGCACAGGAGACGCTGTGGAATAAATTTGTTGTTGCAAACCATTTGCTCAGTAATGGGGAGAATTTAGATGGGCAAAGAGCTCTTTTTTTTTTTTTTCCAGAGGAGCCTTATCTCCCTGCCTCTCAAAATGAGCAATGATTTGAAAAAGAAATTACAGTGATGTATATTTTAAAAGCCTGATGTGGTTACTTTAATGATGCCTGTTCATTTATTCTGGCATCAAGGGTGTCTGAAGCCGCCGGGAGACAGTGGCCTTGTCCATGCCATCCTCTGAAGGAACAATTGCTGCTGTGTGCTACACCCAGCTTTGTGTACCCACCCAGCACAAAGGAGCCGTTTCACACAGAGCCGTGTCCTGGCGAGTCTTCTGCCAGCATCTCTGGGCACAGGAACCCATACAGCCTGGGGACCTCAGTCCCTGGCCAGCTGGGTGAGTGCAGGCCTGACCCTAATGCCATCTGGCATTTGGGGCCAAAGCCAACCCCAGCCAGAGGAGGGCAATTGGAAGGGGTGAGGCAAAGGCATTTTGACCAGGGCAGGCGTTGGCAGAACCTGGCAGTGGTCACAGGCAGGAGCTGCCTGCGCGCCCTTGGCATGGACGGTGCTGCCTCATCGCAGGCTCAGCAGAAGAGAGCGTGTGCCCACACAACAACCAGCCCCTTCACCATCACTGCCCAAGATGGGAATGTGTTGAGGTGCCAGACTGTGCCTTAGGGGCTGATCCTTCCTACCAGTCCTGCTGGAAGGGGACAATGATCAGTGGGGACACCGGTGGGTGGCTGCCACTGGAGAGGACTTGGATCCCTGCTTTATCTATCAGAGGCCCAGGCAGTGCATCACTGTGTGGCTCTGCTGTGTTACTGATATTGCCTAGACACATTTCACTTAAAATCTGAATTTCATAAGAAGCTCTGGGCCAAGAAAAATTCTTCCAAGCTTTTCTTTTTTTTTTTCCATTTAAACTTCAAATGAACACTGCTTAATAGTTTCTTGGAAATGCTTTTGCTTGCAGTTATGTGCAGTGTAGGCACTGTTACTTCCTTCTTTTCCATGTGAGGCTGACTGCAAACTGTCTGGTGGCAAATACAAAACCTGGAGTTGTGCAATGCAGCAGGGCTGGGGAGAGGCAAAGCAGGGGGAGCAGCATGGATGGTTCAAATGGACTGAATTGTACATGTGAGCTTTTCTTAACAAAACAAAAGGTGGATTCCTGTGTGTCCAGCAGGACTAGGGCAGTGATTGTATGTGGCACTGGAGAGGCCACACCTCCGAATACTGGGTTCAGTTTTGGGTCCCTCACTACAAGAATGATATTGAGGTGCTGGAGTGTGTCCACAGAAGAGCAACAAGGGTGATGAAGGGTCTAGAGCACAAGACTTGTGAGGAGCAGCTGAGGGAACTGGGGTTGTTTAGCCTGGAGAAAAGGAGGCTCAGGGGAGACCTTCTGTGTCTCTGCAACTCCCTGAAAGGAGGTTGGAATGAGGTGAAGGTTGATCTCTTCTCCCAGGTAACTAGTGATAGGTCAGAGGAAATGGCCTCAGGTTGTGCCAGAGGAGGTTTAGGTTGGACATTAGGAAAAATTTATTGATGGAAGAAGTGGTTAAGCATTGGCACAGGCTGCCTGGGGATGTGTTGGAGTTACCGTCCCTGGGGGTGTTCAAAAAATGTGTAGCCGTGGCAGTTCACAACATGGTTTAGTGGCATGGGGCTGTTGGGTCAGCTTTGGACTTGGTGATCTTAGAGATCTTTTCCAACCTTGATTCTGTGATTTAGTCAGCCCATGTCCTTTTGATAACCCAATCCTTGTATAGCTACATGAATGCACACTGGCTTGGTTTTGCCAGGTTCAGTTTAGGAGAGATTTATGTGCTTTCAGGATTTGTACAACTTGCTGAGCTTCAAGGACCAAGAGTCCAGCATGAGTCACAACAGGGACTTGCAGTTCTACTGCAACCTTTCCTAATGAACCAAGCTGGTACTGCTGATTTGCCAACAAATTTCCTATTTACTGTTCACCAGAGCATCAGTTGTGACAAATAAACAGAAGAAGGCAGCATTTCACTGGAAGCATTTTGAGTACTGATTAAGATACCATACAAAGAGAGCTCCTCTGGGTACATGGGAAGGCTTGGTTGCAAAGTAGTTATTGCTGTCTTAAGGAGCTATTGCTGCTTGGACTTTGCAGCACTAGCCAGGTCAAAAATCACAGAATTACCTGTATTCCTGCAAGCTGGCTGCCCAAAGCCAGGGGAGTGCCCTTCTCTTTGCAGTAGCAGAGGGGTGGTTTCCACAGAAGTTGTTTGTTTAGATTGTGCCCGTATGGACACCCTGTGAATGCCTTCAGAAAGGGCTGGATGCAGTGCCTGTGTCTGAGAAAGCACAGGATAGTTTTTATGATCAGTAACGACATGATAGCAATGTGTTACAATAAGGGCAAGCAAATTTCACGCTTCAAGGACTGGAAGTGCTTACCAGAGAGGGCAGGAGGGGACTCATGCTGCTTTTTTTCATTCTTTGGGAATGTTTGGCATGCATGAAAGGGCTATAGGATATTTGGTCTCTTCTTTTCAAGCCACAAAGAACTTCTGAAGCAAGACCCAAGACCTGAAAGCTAGTTACAGTTCTGGGTGAATGTCTAGTTCTGCTGGAGTCAATGACAAACTCTGTGCTTTCAGCAAGGTCAGGATTTCACCTTGTGTTCTTCTCAAACAAAACTGCCTGTTCTTGGGGAAATAAATAAAAGATTGGAAAGCAATGCTCCTAAGGTCAAGTTACAATGTGCATGTGTAGAGAAGATGTAATGCTGCACAAGAAATATGAGGCCAAATCCTGAAGTCCCTAATGTCAGGCCACTGCTGAGGGGTTTGTCCCAGGCTGATTTTGCTGTTGTTGTAGCTCCTATATTGCTGCCATGCTTCCTAGCACTGAACACCCCTTTGCTGCCTTGGAGAGTAGCATGTGGATGGGACTAGCACATGGGAGGTGGTTTTGCTTGTCTACGTGAATGGCAAGCACAAGGGGTTGGATTCAGCCCGGGTGTGCAAGCTGCCCCTCCATGGGGGGCGTCCCAAAACCTCCAGCATAACAACAAGGCAGTGGAGCTGACCCCTGCAGTTCAGCCCCTATGGAGAAACCGTCTCACCGTGAGGTGTCCCACGAGGCAACTGCACCCATTGCCCTCAACTTAGGCTCCTCTTTGGTTGACACAGTGCAATGAAACCACAGAGGCACAAGATGGTCAATGGCAGGGTTTGTTCACAGCCTGCCCATGACCTTGAACATCTTCTCCAGCCTTTCAGCACATGATTCGGGGGAGAAAGCAGGGGCGGGGGCACAGTATCGAAATGTTTGTTCAGCAATTGCTGCAAAAAAGAAAACTTGCTTCAATCTGCAGAGATGCCAACTGAATTTTGTTGTGTTTTGGCATTTTGGAGGCAAGCCAAAAGCAGGATGTTGTGAAGTCTTCAGCAGCTACTGCCTGCTTGTTCCATACCAAGCATAACTTTGTATATATTTTTATCGGCAAACTCGGTCCCACGCGTCTTGATGCGCAAACAAGAGCCTCAGCTGCAGGGCTGCTCTTCCAGGGTGCTGGTGACAGCAGAGCCCCGTTTCTTCCCTCTTTTCCTTCACTCAGAGTTGCAGGAGCTGGCCTGCAAAGGTATCTTTTTTTTTTCCCTGCCAGCTGCTAAGAGGAATAGCGAGTGGTTGATGTGATTGGAGAAGGAAAGAAAAACAAGTTCTGTACCCATTGGGGTCCCTGCTCCTCGGTCTCAATGCGGGGGAGACTTCGGTGCAGTCGTGGCTGTGATTCTGCAGTGAATTTAGGGTAATACTTTTTACATTTAAGTGGGGATGAGGCATGTTTCTGCTTTGTCAGCAGAAGGGCCTGTTCTCTCCCTTGCACAATAGAAAGCCGCTGGGTATAAATAGCCTTTCACGCCTGTCACCTCGGTGACTTTAATGGCGATGCTCTGATTTAAGCTCTGCTTCCAGAAGATGCTTCAGGTGTGTGCTCACCCCACGGGACTGAACATGCATTTAAATTAAATGCCTCTTTAAGAGGCTCTAAGCTGCAATGCACTAAGTCCATGTTTTAGTGCTTTCCAGAGCTGGGACTGGCACGAGGGGGGAGAACTGAGCCCATTGTCGCTGTTTAAGTACTACAACTGTTGCCTTCACAAAGGATCAGTGCTCAGAACCGGGAGACATCCTAAGAGTATCTGACAAATAAATGTACAGTTGGGGACTGGGAGCCTTGAATCTGTAATATGGTGAAGGGTATTGAACATGACAGAGCTCCATGGAGGATAGAGCTATGCTTTACCTGCCTGCCTCAGCAGGACTGGCTCGAAAAAGTCCCTGGGATCTCTGGGGTGGGATGGCAGCTGCTAGCGGAGGGGCAGGACAGGTGCCCAGCTACCAGGGAGTGTGGAGGGAATTGGTGCTTTCTCCTGTTTGCCTTGTTCATCTCCTTCCTCTTCGTGGACACCTTCACAGCTCACTCTCAGCAGTGTTTTCCAGTGCTTACCACATCACAGTCCCAGTATCACTGTAAGTCAGTAAGCATTGTCAATTTAATAGTGGTAGTGAACTGATTTATCTTAGGGACTTAAGGTGCAGAATCCTGACCCAAGTGACAGAAGATCTCTGTCATGACAAGCTGGGCAGAAGCACCCGGATGGGATGGCCCAGTCCCACCAGCTCCCTTGCCCCATTTGTCCTGCCTGCATCCTGGTTGCCCCTTTGTTCTTAAGAAAAGCATCTGAGGTGGCTATGGATGCCTTTTGAAATGCTCATTGTCCTATTATCCATCAGATACATATTTACAATCATTCATTAAATTAGGATGTACATTTCATTCTTCTTTCTTAGAATATTAATGCCTACTCCTGCTTGAAATGCCATATGAATATTCATTAAAAAATCAATCAATTCCTTTGCCAGGAATGATGTCATGTGAGCAATAACTGAAGCAGTAATCGAGCATGCTATGAAAAAACAATGAATGCCATCAGATCTAATGTTTATTGAACTCTGTGTGGGTAAATCACAGTAGGTTTTTTCCCATGCTTTTGTGTGCATTAACTGGTGCTCCAGTTCCTCCTTCTGCCTGGTGCCAGTAAACCCAGCCCAGCCTGGCCAAGAGCAGGGAGCACCTCGGAGCAGGTATCCAACAGCGATGGATGTGTCTAGGGGCTGGGCAGGACATCACATCACAGCAGAGTTCCTAATGAAAAGTGGATTGGAAATTTGTCTTAGAACAATGGGAAACAAAAGCTCTCAAAACTGTTGTGGGAAACCTGGAGAATTAATAGGGTGAAGTCTTCTTTCCAATAGATCTTCAGCTGGCGAAGCTCTTGCTCATCACTTAGAGTGTTGTTCTGAGGGAGTTGAAGAGATGGCTCTTCTTGGGTTGTCCTCTCCATTTTTAATGGTGGAGCTACCAGGGCAAATACAGAATAACAAGTAACAGTAGGCAGGGGAATCATGATCATGAATTTTCTGGAGTAAGACTTCTTCAATAACAGCAAAGGAGCTGTGCCAATGCACAGGCTCTGACTGCAGCTCCCATCATAAGATCATACTCTGGTTGTGTGGAAAATATGAAGAGCTTTGGCTTGACTTCAGCAGCAGGAGTCACTTTGGAGATTTTTTGTGTGTAATGCACCAGACTTGTAAGAGAGAGGTCATCTTCAGGATCTGCTTTTTGGTTTAGCTGCCATGTTAAAATCCTCCTTCAGGTCTGTAGAACAAATTACTTGAAGCCTTTGTTCAGGAGAAAAGTTATTTTGATTATAACTAAACATATTTTCAAAGATAACTTTAATAGGTGAGATTCTCACCCAAAGGAATGGACATTTTATCTTTGAGTTTCACTGAGGTAGCAGAGGGAGACTTCAAAGTACAATAAATTATTTTTCTTTTACTTTTTTTCCCCTTCTGGTTTCTGCCAAAAGATACTAAAATAGCTTGAGGTTGAAAAATGAGCACAACTTTGCTTGGCACAGCCAGTCAGCCGCTGGTTCTGTTCTGTTCTACTGAGAGCACCACGAGCTCCTGGCTGCATCTGTGGTGCTTCAGGGATTGCTGTGCATGTTCAGTAGATTTCCTCACAGGAGTTCAGCCCCAGCAGTAACTCAAGCAGTAAGAGGCTCCTCCAGAGTAGAAAAGAGAATTAGAATGTGTTTTATGATAGGACTCAGGGGTGCTGGAGCCATTCTCACCTGGTGATGGGGTGGGATGCCACTTTTCCAAACAATAGAAAATCTGGACATAATTCTCTCTTCAAAATCCTTTCTGGGTTATGTTGGATGTTCCTGATTTGGTGGTGCAGAGGTCAGGTAAAGCACTGTTGCCTGGGAGGAATGTCAGTGTGACCACTACTGCATGGCAGTGGGCTTGGGGAATGGCTATTGGATAAGCCCAGCAGGCAAATACCAGGCTCCTCTCATTTTTCTGAGTGTTTAGGGGGTTTTGCAACATTTTATTGTTATTTACACCCAGGCAGCCCCTGCAGAGCATCCTCTACCTGTGTCATTGTGCAGGTGTGAAAGGCAGGGGGTTTCTCACTCCTCATTTCCCAGCCCCACGTGTCTCAGTACTTAAGGCAGATGTTTAGTCCGGTAATTGCTGAGCACTTCCCAGTTCCCATCCTTTCCTCTCCTGGTAGAGACTGGGCTGAGCAGGCAGAGGAGGTGGGAGAGGAGCTGACAGTCAGGCACTGTTTTCTCAGGACATTCTCAGTGTGTTGGAGCTAAATATTTAGGAAATGTCACAGTCATAAGATGCTAATGTTCTTACCATGAATTAAGTTATCAGTTAGTCATTCAGAAGATCACCTCAATCACTCAGAATAGTGATCTAGACCATCTTATGTCCAGCAGCAATATTTCAGGAGACATTTAGGCCAGGCCCAGAGCTACAGAGAGGCAGTGCTGCTCCATCCCTTCTCCCCCAGCCCATCATCACTGGAGAAGACAGGAGCCAAGTGCTCCTGGTTTAGCTGCTCGTGTTTTAACATTAACAGATAAAATCTTCAGTGGGTGGCAGGATTAGCATTAGCCCATTTTCAGTGGTGAAAGAACCACTTCTCAGCAGCAGCTGCTGGTGACACTGGATCTGGGGCTCCTGGCAGAGGAGGAGGAGGAGGGAGCCAAGGTTACCTGCTTCCACTTCCAGCGCTGCAGCATCAGCTCATGAATCGTGGCTCTGACAGCAGTGACTTGCTGTATCAGTCACAGCACAGACACTTCAACCCAAAGTGTTCTTCTACAGAAAGGAAGAAGAAACACAGACTGATTATGCCAGTCTCATTTACATGCTTAACTTAGGAAAATTAAATGCCTGACTTCGTCTCAGGCAGTTTCACACTCTCATTGAGGCCATCACTGTCTCCTGCAGAGCAGATGCATGGCCACCTTGTCCCATTTTCACTTGGGCAGAATTATTTGTCCTTCCAAGGGAGACCTGAGCTGCTTAATTTGAGGCGTCTTGCTTGTGCTTCTGTGCATCCAAATCCCAAAGTGGTGAGGGATGGCAGGGAATCTGCAGGGAGATGCAGAACATCATCTGTTTTCTCAGGGGTCAACTGAGTGGTCAACTGTGCATTAGTTAAAATTATTATGCAAGAAAGACTTTAAGAAAGTGATGGTTGTATCAAAAACAATGACACAAATACTATGTGACAAGCCTAGGATCAGTCTGCTGGGATTTCTGCTTTGAGAGACATCACAGGATGTTGCTCAGTGTCCCCAAAACCTCCAGGCTGTCTGCAGCCACACCTCCATGATACTGGGAGCACACAGGGTCCAACTCCACCCTCTCTGCTAAACCAGAAAGGAATGCTCCTTGGAGTTTTGAGCTCTTTCAAGCAAACAGGTGACCTCAAATGCAACACCCTGCAGCAGGGGCTGATCCAAACCAGGGTCAGGGTCATGGAGTCACCCAGGTAGCTGGGTACAGTCGATCCTGTGCTGACAAGATGTATACTCATGCAGCCAGAAGAAAGATGATGCCTCTGAGAGCAGGAATCATGATCAGACCTTAGAGAGAGCGCAGTCAGCCAGAGAAGGACTTGTAAAGTCCTGTGAACTGTGCCAGTTCAAGTTAAATACCATTTCTGAGCAGTAGAGGCAATTAAATATCATTTACAAGAAGAGGTTCTCTCCACCAACATGTTGAGTTTTGAAGATGAAAGGGGATATTTTTTTGAAAATTTTATTTTAATGCTGCTCCTGGGAAAAGAGTCTGCAGTCTGAGTCTGGGGAGGTCAGGAGCCTCCCAGCATCAGAGCCCAGCAGCTTCAGCTGAGCTGAGGCATTTAGTCCCTGCACGTGAGTTAACAGCCAGCGGGAAAATGCCTCCCGGGACTGCATTTTCTCTTCTCCTCTTTGCACAGTCACCATCCCATTATGTAATAAATAACTATTAAAACAGGCCAGTGAGGCATTATTCCTGCTCTTGTCCTGCTCTCACCTCGTGGGAGGCCCAGCTGGAAACAAGCAGTGCCTTGAGCTTCTGGAGCAATTCTCATGACAGGATCTGAAGGATTTCTCTGTTTACAAACAAGTAAAGCCTTTTTACACACAGCCTTGTACCACTTTGGTTAGGATGATGTGGCCACCTTGGAGACTTTTATGTTTGTTTTAAATTAGTTTTAATCATTTTCATGTAAACCAAATAAGCCTGGCTGGAGTCAAAATAACAACTGTTTGCTCCATGTCAGCTGGGTGGCAAAGGGTGATGCCTGAGCCTTGTGTATAGATGCTTCATGTGAGGAGCTCAGAACTGTATTTATCTGTCTAACCTGGGCAGGCTGAGTGTTGAGTGGAGAGGAACCTAATGAAGTTCAACAAGGGCAAGTGTAGGGTCCTGTACATGCAGAGGGTAACCTTGTGGACCAGGACAGGTTAGGGCTTAACTTGCTGGAAAGCAACTCCATGGAGAAGGACCTGGGAGTTCTGGTGCACAGCAGCTTCACCATGAGCCTGCAATGTGCTGTCATGGCCAAGAAGGCCAATAGTCTACTGGGGTGCATTAAGAAAAGTATGACCAGCAGGTTGAGGGAGGTTCTTCTCCCCCTCAACTCTGCATTAGTGAGGCCACATCTGGAGTCCTGGGTCCAGTTCTGGGCTCTTCAGTTCAAGAGAGACAAGGAACTGCTGGAGAAAGTCCAGTGGAGGCTATGAAGATGCTGAGGGGACTGGAACATCTCTAGAAGGAGGAAAGGTTGAGAGCCCTGGGGCTGCTTAGCCTGGAGAAGAGCAGCCCCAGAGGGGAGCTGCTCAATGCTGAGCAAGAGCTAAAGGGTGGGGGCAAGAGGCTGTGGCCAGACTCTGCTCAGTGGTGCCCAGGGACAGGCCATGGGGCACTGGGCACAAACTGGAACCCAGGAGGTTCTATGTGAACATGAAGAAAAACTTACTTGGTGTGAGGGTGTTAGAGCCCTGGCCCAGGCTGCCCAGAGAGGTTGTGGAGTCTCCTTCTGGGGAGAGATTCCAAAGCCAAGTAGTTGTGATCCTGGGCAACCTGCTCTTGTTAACCCTGCTTTAGCAGGGGGTGGTTGGACTGGATGATCCCCAGAGGTCACTTCCAACCTTTACCATTTTGTGATTCTGTAACACCTGATTCTGTCACACCTGATTCTGTCACCTGGGCTCATTCTGAGCAGTATCTTATCCCATGAGTCACTTCTTCATGTCACTGGGGATGCTGATGTGGGAAAGCTCTGCCCAGAGGAGTGAGGTGGCAGAACCTGCTGCTGGTGTTTCCCATTTTCTGGTCAGCATTACATGAGCTGCAGCAGGTGTGGAGTTGGGATAGCTGGGGCTGCATACTGTGTTCAAAGCTGGAAAGGAGAATACCCAGGGGAGAAAGAAATAACTGATCTGAACAGCCACCAAAGACAACAAACTAAAGGCTTTCTTTGGTAGGAAATTGTATCCCTGGGTCCTGCAGGTTTGGCTGAGCAAGGATTTTGGGAGCTCATCCCAAAATGTGGTGTTAGCACCCCGTCCCTCTCCAAGAGTGATGGGGGACAGCAGGGTGTGGTGGCTGTGCTGGTCATGATCCCACCACAGCAGCTCACGCCTGCCCATCGCAGTTACTGTTCCGGGCAGGTTGCAGTGGCAGTTATCTCCCAGGGTCATGGTCTGGTTCAGAGAGCTCAGACACCATCAAAATGCCAGTTCTGAACCCTGAGCCTCCTGGGAGATCTCTCTAGGGCCGACATGAAAACATTGCTAGGCTGGAATGAGACCCTCCGTGACCCAGGAGAGATTTACTGCAGCAAGGTTAAAGCTTTCCCATTGAAATACATGCCAGCAAGGCTCCCTAATGGGAGCAGAATGTAATTCTGGAGTGGGAAGTGAAATGAAGACACCACAAAGTGGTTGAAGAACAGAGGAGCAGGAAACTAACGAGGCAGAGGCAGCAGATAAATTCCTGGGGTTGTCACATGTTGTCATTTAACCTCTCTATCTCTGTTTTCCTTAGGGAAAGGCAGGTGTAATCCCTACCTGCAGACCTGTTCCAAGCTTTGTGGCTAAGTGGTGTGTTCCTAAAGAGTTACTGTTCTTGTATGGCCAGAGCCTATTAGTCCTTCCACACCACTCAGCTCTACTGCACTGATTGCAACAAATCCCCCAAGGAGCCAACTCTTTCCTCACTTTTGGTGTTTTGGTTTTGCACAGGGACATTTTGACTGTCTCTGTTCTTGCAGGCTGGAGCACAACAAGCAGAATTCCCCATCTGGGAAAATTCCCTTGGCTGGTCGTGATGGGGAGAGGGAAAGGCAAATCCCTCTGCCATAGGTGTTCAAAAAATGTATAGATGTGGTACTTAGGGACATGGTTTGGTGGCATGGTGGTGATGGGTTGACGGTTGGACTTGATGATCTTAGAGGTCTTTTCCAACCTTAATGATTCTGTGATTCTATGAAATAAATAAAGTATGTAAACAAGAGTTTCTGAATCATTTTGTTTTGTCATTTGCTGCTATTCATGATGGTGTGTTCATGCCAAGGACCTTTATATGGTTGCTGTGTCCTCTCCTCTCTCCTGTGAATACCATATATGCTGATTTGTTTGCTGAATGTACCATCAAAGGAAAAGTTTCTGGTAGCAGGTCATTTTCTCTCCCTACCAGATTGCCTTGTGGTTCTCAGTGCAACACAAGTACTGGTTGCATGGGTTGGCCTGAGTAGATCATACTGCTAGTACAGAGACAACTTCTGTCCCAGTTACAAAAATTCACCCTACTATGACAATTGATCTCCTTTGCAAAGTCTTCTAAAGGATTGCTTTGGAAAAAGGAGTCTCTCAGGCAGACATCCTCATTTCTGCATTTCTCTTCTGGCCCAGAGATGCTCTACTGGGCTTTTGTGGTGTCTCCACAGCCATGAAGTGCTGGGGAGCAGCCCAGCCTTGTCTGTGGCATGCTCTGGCCACATCAATGACCATCCTCATGGCAGCAGACCTGGAGGCAAGAAGATTAGAAAAATCTTATCAGTGCTAATAAATACCTAAAGGGTTGTTGTCAGGAGAATGGGGCCAGTCATTTTCCAGTGGTGCCCAGTGACAGGACAAGAGGTAACAGGCACAAACTTGAACATAGGAAGTTCCATCTAAACATAAGAAGGAACTTCTTTACTTTGTGGGTCATGGAGCACTGGAACAGGCTGCCCAGAGAGGTGGTGGAGTCACCTTCTCTGGAGACATTCAAAACCTATCTGGACACCATCCTGTGCAACCTCCTGTAGGTGGACCTGCTCTGCCAGAAGGGATTGGACTAGATGATCTCCAGAGGTCACTTCCAACCCTTGATGTTCTGTGATTCTGTGATCTTGCAAGTCATGCTTATTACCAAGTGTGCTGGAAAATCACATCCTGTGCTCATGGGGTCCATGAGAGATCGGTGTGGTGGTGCTTTGTCATGGGCCCCCTGTGGGTCAACAGGACCATATCCCTCAGTCAGGTGTTCAGAAATGCAGCTAGGAAGCAAGATGCAAAGTGTTATTTTAACCATCTTCAGTGTCCTTAGAGCCTGGAATTTGGAAAAGGAAGCAAATCTTGAAAGCTTTGCAGTGAACAGCTGATGTTTCACAGAATCACAGAATATTAGGAGTTGGAAGGGACCTCGAAAGATCATCTAGTCCAACCCCCCTGCCACAGCAGGATTCCCTAGAGCTGCAGCCAGAAAGGGTTAAACAAACGTGGGATACTGCAGGATTGCTTCTTCTGCTTTACTAAACTACTGTTCAGATGGAAAAGGAAAAAAAAAAAGCAGTAGTTCTCTTTTCATCTGCAAGAATGTAAATGCTGGGTGTTTTATCAAGTGATTTCTTCAGCCCTCAAGCCATTCTTCAATTTGAAATGCTAGATTAAAAAAAAATGCAGGGAAGAGAGAGAAAGAAAGAAAATATTTTTGTCAGCCCACGAACACTTTGCAGACATTATGGAAAATGTTGCCTATTTTGTTTCCTCTCCTCTCTGAACCAATCTTTTGCATTAAAATCAGCAGAGTAGTAAATAAACATGTTTTCTCTAGCCCTGGAGCCATTCTGAGACATCAAATGGTACTTAAGAAATGTTTCTTTCTCCATCACAGAACATTTTGAAAATGTCCATGGCTGAAGGGAGGGAAGATGCTCTCCTGGCTGAAGCATTAGCAGGCTTTCTGCTCTCAAAGCTGGGGGAGGCCCTGGGCAAGTCACTGAGCTCAGATCTTCTGTGCTGCTTAAACACGTGGGGAAGAACAGGAGTTTTTCGAACTGTGCAGCATCTTGCAGCTTCCCATGGATGTGGCTGGATTTTAGAGAATCACAGACTGGTTTGGGTGGGAAGGGACCTTTCAAGGTCATCTAGTCCAAACTCCCTGCAGTGAGCAGGGACATCTTCAACCAGATCAGGTTCCTCAGAGCCCCAAACCAACTGACCTCGAATGTTTCCAGGAGTGGGACATCTCCCACCTCTCTGGGCAACCTGAGCCAGTGTCTCGCCACCCTCGTTGTAAAAAAGTCTTCCTTCTATCTAGTCTTAATCTCCCTTTTTTAGTTTCAAACTATCACCCTCTCTGTCCAGCAAGTGGCCAAATCACTGCCTGATTCCTTCTCTGGGAAATGGAGAGGTGGTGTCCATGCAGGTGCTGAAGCCTTTGGAGCACCATGGTGAGATGCTTTAGTGGCACATGTAGGAGGGGAGCAAGGATCATCACCTCTGAGGAGTGGCAGGATTGCTCCATCTCAGGGTGTGGTTTGGGAACACATTTCTCATGCATCACTTCTAAAAAATCCCGATTTTTCTCTTGTGCAGCAGAGGAAATGTGTTTGTCCTGACCTGACTCAAGTGCTCAAGTGCTAATGAAATTCCTCAGCCTGGAGCAGTTTGCAGCATCCATGCTTGGTTGGTAAAATATGGTGATATTTTGCTGCAGGTTTTTAAGGCAACCTTAAAGTGATAAATGTTTGAGAGTGAGAGAGAAAAGAAATTTCCAGAGGCAAGGAAGCTCCAGCACAAAACAGGCAGGGAGAGGCTCAGGCTTTGCAGAGGGTGTTGGGATTGCTCTGAGATGTCTTGAGAAGAGGCAGAGCTAACACTGAGCACTTCAACCATGCCAATAGGTTGTTCAATTTCAATATTTCGGGCTTAGAGAAGCAAAAAAGCCAATTTATTTATTTATTTAGGCTATAGGATGAGATTTGGAATGGAAATGTGCCCACAGGTCTCTCAGCCCCACCTTACTCTGGTTTTGTCCATAATGCTTAAAAGGCTCTTCACTGGAGAATGGGATGGAAGAGGAGAGCAGAGCTGGAGGGTGGCAGGTGCTCTGTGGGGGAGTGGAGTGAAATATGGGAAATGAAAGAAAAAAGGAATAATAAAATGAAAAAAAATAAAATAGTAAAATAAAGTACTAAAGGTAAATAAATATAATAAAATAAAAATACAAAAATCAAGGAAAAAGAGAGGAAAAAAATAAAAATGAAAGAAAAAATAAATGAAAAAATAAAGCGTAAAACAATAAAATGAATTAGAATAAAACAATAGTGAAAAATAGTCATAATGAAATAGAAAATAATAAAATAAAAATGAAATAGAAAAAATACAATACAATACAATAAAATAATGCCATGACACGAAATGCCATAGCGGAGGTGTGGCCCCCGGCGATGTCCCAGGGGTGTCTGGGGGATTGCCGGTACCGGCTCCCTCCCCTCCCTCGGTCCCTCCCTCCCCTGCCAGGGGCANAAAACAATAGTGAAAAATAGTCATAATGAAATAGAAAATAATAAAATAAAAATGAAATAGAAAAAATACAATACAATACAATAAAATAAAATAAAATAATNCCTCCTCTCCTCCTCTCCCCCCCCCCCCCCCCCATCCCCCTCCCTCACCTCCCGGTCCCGGCCCGGTGCCGTCGGGGCCGGTAGTGAGCGGCAGCCGCGCTCTTGCTGCTGCTGCTGCCGGCGCTGCTGGGCGAGGTCAGGGAAAGTCCATGTGAGGAGCGGCTGGAATCACTTCCTGCCGCCGCCGCCGCCGCCGGGACCGCGGCTCCCGCCGCCGCTAGGCCCAGGGCAGCGTCCGGGGGCCGGTGCCCCGCAGGTGAGTGCCGCGGCCGGGCCGGCGCACGGGTGGGGACCGGGACAGCGTCCGGGGGACAGCAAGCCCAGCATCCCCCTCCTCTCCTTATGGTTTGCTAAGTAATAGCCCCCCGTGAGATGTTAGAACTCCACGCGAACAGCCTCACCCCCCCTTTGGGGAGGGCCTAATCCGGAGCGCTCAGAGCACCCTGCGGTTACCCAGAGGGAGGGTTCGGCTTGGCCACAGCAGGGGGCGAGGGGTATTTATTTTGGGGTGTATTTATTTTGGGGGGTGTTGGGTTGGGGAAAGGGGTGACCCACCGGGACCGGGTTCCCCCCGCCCGTGGGCAGCGAGGCTTCGGGGGTGACCCGGGTGAGTTCCTGCTGTGTTTTCCAGTCTTGCAGGAATGTGGGAATTAGGGATATTCTTAACCATCCCTGGCCGTGCGGTGGGGGCTGGATGGGTCCTGTTCTAATGGCTAAACACAGACGCAGGTTCCTACTTTCTCTCCCAGGGGAGAAAAACGCTGTGAAAGGGGAAATAGTAAAAAAGCCACCCTAAACCTGGCTGAACACCTCAATTGGGAGTTCAGGAACGAACCCAGAGGTCATGGGGTGCTGGGTCCCCTCCTCACACGGCCAAGGGCTTTTGCAGTGGGACAGGTGACTATTCCCCCCAGCCCAGCACACAAAAAGAGGTTTACGGTGTTAATCTGCTTCTTGATGTCTAAAGAGGGAGGAATTGGGGTGGGTGGGTGGTTTTGTATTGGGTAAGCACCGGCGCGTTCCCCTGCCTACTGCAGTCTGCAGCCTGCGGTGCTTAAAGTGCGTTTGCTGTGCTCAAGGACTTCTCCAAACACCTTCCCTGCTGTAGGGAAATAAAACACCAGCAGTACGTCGCGGGCTTGCCCGTACCCACCAACGGCAGAGCGCAGGATGATCGCTTGCAGATAAGGCTCCATTACCTGCTGGGTCGTTCGTTTGAATATTCCCTTATTTCGCCCGCCGGCCCCCCTCCCCCCCCCCCTTTCAGGAGGCATTTGGGAGGTTTCGGGCAGCTTGATGTGCACAATGCCTGCCAACCGTTCGCCTCTCACCCTGCGTAATTGAGGGGCTGGCGTGCTGCTTTACCTCCTCCAGCTGAAATATTAAACAGGAGGAGAAGCTGGAATGGGTAAATAACCTGGAATGATTCCTGCCCTCTCAGCAGCATGTTCTTGGCTTCCAAGCTGTGGGGTCGGGGCGACTCTGGCAGCGACTAGGTGAACCCCGTGGTGTCCCCAATGCCAGAGAGAACCGATCTGGCTGAAAAGCTCAGCTAAACCCAAATGACCTGCCTTGTTCACAGCCTGCTATTAAATAAACCCCTGCAACTAACAGGAATAAAGCTGAGCCTGTCCTTCTGAGCTGAATTGATGTTGTTTGCCCTGCCTAGGACAATAAGTCCATGACCTCAAGGTGTGGATAATGGAGGTAATAATAGTTTGATCTGAAGTAAGCAGCAAATAGAAAATAATTAGGGATCATCTTCTCCTCCTGAGAATAAATGGCCTTCCATAGCCACAACTGCTGGGGGGTTGGGGTTTATCATCCTTATAATAAAGGCTTTGTGGGAGAAAAGTTGTCATATTTGAACAGTCAGGAATTTCTAGAACTTATAATTTGTCAAAGAAAGCTTCCAGGGCTTGCTGAACAATGCATAGTTGGGTTAGAGTCAGATAGCAGCAAGTGTGAGGTCTCTGTGCCATCTGAAGGGCTCCACTGGGGTGAAACACAACATTAGGGTTTAGGCCAGGGCAGTGTTCCCCAAAATGCCATCGGTTCCTGGCTCAGATCCTCCTTCCTTGGGGGCTCAGCCTTTGGGCCAGCCTTTTCTGCTTCTGCTGTCAAGGAACTGGCCCCTGGGGAAATTTGGGTTGTTCAGGTCGCCTCCAGCTTTTCCACAAGTCTTCTTCTGTTCCTAGAAGCTGGACACGTTTAGATACAATGGTGCAGTCTCTGTGGGAGGGATGTTTTCAGTGCCCTCTTGTGATATGAAAACTTTTTCACTCCCCCAGCCATACATTCAGTGCTTTCTTGAGGCACTCTTCTTGGATTTGGGGCAGGAGGGCAGATTTTGGTTCCTCTCAGTGGGTGCCAGTGACAGGTGAATGTCACTGTGGGCATCCCTGCAGAGTAGTTGTGCTGCCAGTCTGGAGGACATAAGAGCATCGTTACTGCCAGTAAGTCCTGGGAAGAAAAATCCCCTCCCCTGGAAGGAGCCTGACTGTAAAGTCCAGGTTAGTCCTTCCTGGACTAGGTTTTGGTTCAGGAGCTGCTCTGTGGCATTGCTGGTTGGCACTTAGGGAAGAAGTGCCAAGAAGTCTTCCAGAGCCCATTTGGCTCAGTGACCTCTGGGTTTGCTTCAGAGAAACCTCCAGACTAGAGGCTGGGGAACACAACCCATCTCCCCTTGGAAGGGAAACAGTTAGTGTAGCCTGTCTTCTTGCACAGTCTGCTTTCTCTGCCAGACCTTCTGGAGGGCTCGCAGGGGGCTCCAGAGCTCAGCAGGGCTCTGCCGTATCTGAGAGCTGCCTTTATTGACATCCCAGTACTGAAACGGCTCTGGGGCGTGCGGCAATGGGTGGTGGCATGGACTGGGGATAAACACAGCCAAACACCCAGCACAAGGGGATGTGGCTCTGCTCCTGCTTTGCTCTGTATGATGCCTGTGTTTAAAAATACCCAAGCCTGACAAAATGGGGTTAGTAGAAGGAGGTTTCAGCCACGGGTTTGGATTTTCCCAGGTTTGCTGAGCCAGCCAGTGTCTTAGGTGGGCAGGTTGGGTGGGCTGTGCTGGGCTGAAAGGAACCGGTCCTGGAGAGCTTCAGTCATGCTGAGGAGCAAGGGGCTGCACTTTAATTGCTTGTCCCCCCTCCCTTTTCCTACATCTCCTTGAATTTAGTTGAATGCAATGAAAGGAGTAAAATGCAGGCATTCAGCTGGAGGAAATTAAACAGAATTGTAAGTTCTCTGCCATACCTGATGGGCAGCAAGAACACTGTATGCTGCTGCAATTAGCCTTCAAATCAAGCCCAAAGAGCAAAAATTCAAATTACCACCTGGTGAGCAGCATTCGAGCTCATCTCTTCTTCATGCAGGGCAGTAGAAGCAGATCTGATAGCTTCAGCCCCCAGCTGGGATGGGCACACCTAAAGGAGATGATATGGGTTGGTTTTTTTCCCTTAACTGAAGCCTGTGGAGCAATTGAGAAATAGATGAAGCGTGCTTAAAAGAGGGTGAGGCTGTTGGTTTGCTCTACCTGACTGTATTTGCGAAGTGACAGGAATTTTGACAGGCTTTGTGTCTTTTTTAGCAAATCAAGTGTCATGCCAGGTTTGCCTGTGGATGAGATCATTTGCAAAATATGTTTCCCAGCTTGCTTCAGGCATAATTCATTGTGTCAACTGCAATTGCTCATTTGCTAGGAACTGTGATTCATTAGTGGTTTATTTTTATTTATTTTTTTTTTAAGTTCAACTCGTTTTTAAGCAAATGTTTGGAGGCAGAGCAGACATTAAAAAAAACCCTAACAACCTAAATCTTACAGTCTTTGAAGCCACAAATGCTGCTGTTAAGGGAAAACTTGCTCAAATGCCGTGATCTGGGGGAGGAAGAGGCAAACCCTGGGCAAGCTCCACTGTGGAGGACTGCACTTGGTTTTGTCATGTGGTTAGTCCTAAATGGGGACAGAGGTAATAAAAATTGGACTGCTGGGCCAGAGCCTGCCACGTAGAGCCCTGGGTGACGGAAGGAGCCTGTGGAGCTTCCTCCTCCTTTTCCCTGGCTGGGGCTTTCAGCCTGGTGAAGGTCCCACACTCCTGCTCGTCCCTGGATTTGACTGGGTTGGAGGCTTCCCTGTGGATGAACTGACAGGCTGGAGGGCAACACCAGTTCTTCCTCCTCACTTCTTGCTAGAGGAAGCATTGGGGGCGGTGGTGATGAGAGCAATGGTTTGGTACAGTGACTGAGACCCCCGAAAGCTGGCAGCTCAGTGGGATAAAATGAAGATAAATAGTGCTTGGCACGTGTTTTGTGCTCTGTGTGTTCCCAGGGCTGTTCGCAGACATCGCAGTTTGGCTTCAGTCTGTTTCAGAGGTCCTCACCTCAGACTTTTTAAAACAATTTGCACATCAAGTACATTTTCGTGTTGCCTTTCCTATGAAGACAAATATTTCAGTGCATTTTTTCCCCTAGGTGGGTGGATAGGGAGAGAAGGGGGCAGAAATTACTGCTACTGCTTCAGCAGCCACAAACTACCTTCCAATAACAAACTTGTGTGTGTGGGCTGAATAAATTGATATATTTTTCACAAAAAGATTGATTTTGTTTTGTGCAAAACTTCTGATTATGCACTGTACATTTAAACATAAGTAACTTGACAGGGTTTTTTTTCCCCCCATGTAACAGTTCTCTATAAAGTATACTTAAAGTGTTGGGTGTTTTTTCTCTGAGCATTTGTGTATTCTCTTTATTTTACTCCCAATTTAAGGTTTTAAAAATTATAAGCCAAAAGAAAAAAAAATTGGGAAAGGGGGAGAGGGAGCAGAATAACGTGGGGAGTCTGCTGACTTCTGGCTCGCCGGCGCCGTGCCCGAGCCCTGCCAGTCTGCTGCGGAGGCCAGTGCCAGGAGCGAAGGGCAGCAGAGCGTGAGCGGAGGGAGGTGACTCCATCCCAGTGACCATATATAGTCACTGGGATGAGATTAAATACTTCACCTCCCGGTGTCATCCCCCCAGCAATAAAGCCAATATCAAGATCTATTAATCATTTGTAAAAAGAGGAGAAGAAAAATCCTTGTTTCCTTGCAGCATCTCATTTGTAGCAATCAGGGCTCTTCTGGATCTATCGATCGGAGGAGAGGAGCCAGATGTTTTTCATCCCTGGGTGTCTGGAGACCAAATTTCAGTAGCATGGTGAATAGTAGCATGTGTGAAGAATTGCAAGTTAAATAGGACCGAGCTTGTGCTTCCTCAGGCTGGTGTGGGCTCGGTGGCAGAGTGGAAAGGGTCCTGTGTTCGAGTGCCAGCCCTGGCTCAGCTCCACACGCACGTTCCTACCACGATATCCACTGGGGAAGCATATGGCAGCCTTGGTTATATATATGTATGTTGGGGGGGTACATGCTTTACGTGCCAGTTCTCCCTGTCATAGGACAAACATTTATACTCTGATTATAGGAGGCATTAGGAAAATGAGAGTTAGGCTTGGAAAGAACATAATTCCTTGAAGAAATGTTTAGTGATGACATGGCAAAGGAGTGATAATGTTTCGATGCTCAGGGCTTTCCAGGGTGCTAAGCTCTTAAGGGATTGAGCTGTAACATGCAGGTGGATAAATAAAACCTTGGCATTTTAAGGTGTGTCATGTAGGAGGCAATGGCCAGGTGCCCAAAAGACGTGGAGAGTGAGGTTTTAGACAGTTGAAGATGGTTAAAATGACTTGATTTCCAAGGGAAGAGGCAGGTGGGCCTGGCCAGCATTGGCCAGGAGACCTCCAGCAGGACAGCTCGTGCTTGACTGCCCTGGTGCACCACAGATTCGTGGGGAGAGGCTCTTTCTTCGGTGCAAAACTCATGGTTGAGATCCTTCTGGAATGAAATTCCCCCAAACAGGGATAATCGCTCTTCAGAGGTGCCCCTTCTCTGGAAAGCTGCCTCAATGCTGCACGATCTATGACCTTCATAGGACTAAATCTGAGCAAGATAACATGCTTTTTGGTTATGTTCTATTGGAATTGCAAACTTGGGGGTTTCTGATTAGCTAATGACCGTATGCAGAGTTTTTATCACTTTGTGCAGGTCTTCTCCTTCTAACAAGTTCTGATAGACTGCAAGGTAAAATGCTGTGGTTTTTGCATTGCTCCTGTAGCTGCAGCCCAACCTCACAGGCAGGTGCAAGCATCTGTATCACAAGGTCACTCATTTCTGCAATGAAAAGTTGTTTGAAACTTCATCTGCCTGCCCTGCAATTATCTTCTCTTTTTCTGCCACCCTCCATTTATACATGCTAGCATCATCAATACGTGCCCATGCTTAATGAGACATTACTGCATAGCTTTAATTGTCTTCTAATTAGGAAAACTAATTTTTTGCATGGTGGTTGTAACAGCATCTTTCATGTCTGTGGATGCTGCTGTGGCCACGGTACTTGAGCCTGCCAAGCCGGGACAGCAGCATCAGTGCCATCATGTAAAGAGGGTGGTGGGCAACAGCAGCAGCAGAAGCCTTCTTTGGATCTGCTGCCCTGGTATATCACCCTGATTAAATTAGATTAATTGCCAGGTTTAAAGCATGCTTTTTGAGGGATAAATCTATAGATGCAGTTGGTAGTGCTGCCTGGGTCTTTGTTTCAGGACAGCCTTGCTGTGAAAGACACCTATCTGGGGTCATGCTGAATATCTGGGGAAGGGGAGGAGAGGGCATGGGGCTGCAGTGCTGAATTTTTGACTCTTGTCTGAGTCAAATTCCTGCTCTTAATGCATCATTAACGCCGTTTTCTGCACTTCATTTTGTTCCCATTACAGCACTCAGTTCTGTCTGTTAATTTTGGGATGTTGATATTTTTGTTGTCAGCATTTTTTTTCCTTTTTTTGAAGCATATAAAACCGTTAGTGTGAAAGGAGATTAAAAAAGATAACATTACAATTAAAATGTTAATGAAATCGGCATCATACAACTTTTGAAACTATTTAGGCATTAATCTTTCTTGGTCTTATGTCCATTAACTCAGGCGATTCTTATTCCACACTGACCCCTGCTGAGAGAGTCCTGCTATAATTGGATTTTAAAAACTAGGGGGAAGAAAGGAAAAGGAGAGAGAGAGGAAAAGCCTTTTAAAAAATACTAGAAGTTGGGAAGCTTGTGTTAGCTTTCTGCCTGGGTGTCCATGGAAATGAAGCCGATGGAAAACAGCCTTACGGCTCCATCCCTCCCCTGCCTGCATCCTCCCCAACGGGGAAGGTCTTGGCCATGAACTGCTGATCTTTAGCTGGAGGACAAGGGTGGTGGGGGCAGAGCCCCGGGAAGCACCGAGCTGGGCTCCTTCTCAGTGGCTTGCTGTCACTGTGACCTTGGGCAGGACGTGAGCACCACGATCCCACTTCGGTTTATCCGAGTGAAATGTGAGAAGGGCCAAGCGGGATGGTGGGAAAGCTTTTTAAGGTTGGAGGAAGGGAATGGGAGAACAGCAAGGAATCATTTGCCATTAAGGAAGACTTCGGCTTTCCCTCATTCCTCCAAAATCCTGTTTCTACAGATGAGCTGTTTGGAGGGGGTTTTTTAATAGGTTTTTTTGCAGCTTGCACAATATTTGGATGGGGGCCAGTTCCTCCCCCCCCACCCCCCCGCCAGCTTTTCAGGGTAGGCGAAAGAGGAGGATTGGCTAATTCAGAGGCTGTGTAGTGAATTGAACAACAGGACTTCTTGACTCATCAGACAGCTCCCAGGATCCGTGCCACGGCTCCTTCAGGCCAGGGGCTGTGCTCGGTCGCTCCAGCCTCGCCAAACCTCCAGCCCATCCAGAACACTCTGTGCTGCCCAACTTGAGGCTTAGACTCACTTGGCTTCTGGGCACCTTCTCCAGAGCTTTGCTGTGTGCTGTTCAAGAACTTTACATCTCTTACACCTCCTTCAGGATGCTGGAGAAGTTGGGAAGGACAGGTCCTTTAGTGAAGAACACAACCGTGCTTCCCACTGTGGGGTGGGGACATTGACTTGCTGATGGGGTGGGTGTGCTGCTAAAGAGGCAGTGATGCTCCTCCGGAGGGGATGAACCGTAAGTCAAAGGATGAGCACATCCTGATGAGGGAGGAGTGAAGTAGTAGCCCAGCTTGTGTTTATGCTGCAAGCATGGGGTTTTTTGTTGTTGTTAAGAGTCTAAATAGAAATGTGGAAGCTGCAGAGCTGTCAATTTCCAGCTGCTCTGCCCTCCTCCAGCTTGCCATGCTGTCACACAGTGCTTTACTGGACAGGCACACCAGCAAGGGAGTGTGTTGGCCAGGAGGCTCACTCCAGCAGGGACTGGGAGAAAATGATGGTGGTTTCGTGGGGCTGGGTTCATGCCTTGTGAAGTGAGCCATAAAGCATAGAGCATGCTGCTGGCACCTCATCACAGGACCTTGGGTGCTGGACAGCTAGGGTGATGGAAGTGCTTTCTTGGAGCTCTGGACCAGCTATTCACACACACCAGAGATGGAGGTTTAATTGTTTTAATCCCTTTTTATGTGGGTAAAAAATAATTTATAACCTTGTTGTTGTTGTGTCAAGTGTTCAGGCATTGTGTGAATTTGTAACCTGAGAGAATTTGGGGTGGAGATCCAAAATGACTGTATTTGACACAAATGGAGGAGACCTCACTGAACTGTGACCCATCCATGTCCCAGCTCTGCTGGTTGGATGAACTGGAAGTGTACTGGTGGCATAGATGTACCCCAGGGTGCTGGTTTGTGCTCGTGGGTGAAACCAATAGCATTTGTGGCAGTCAAGTGAAACAACCTTAGGAGATGGGAAGGGAAACCACCACTCCAGAGTGACAGCACTGGGCAGAATATCCTGGTGTGTTTGACCTCTGTCTCTGCCCTCCTGTTCTACAGTCCCATGGGGATCCAGCACCAGGAGGGAATTCCTGAGGGCAAGAGGGATGGGAGTCTCCTGAGGGCCACCTGCAAGTCTAGTCTGGAAGCCCTCAGAGATATAGCCAGGTGATGAGCACTGTGGAGATGACCACCCATGAAGGGGATGGGAGATGTGGCAAATATGCTGCATGCTCCTTTTCCTGCGTGGGCATTGAGGCTTCCCATGCTCTTCCATCTCTCAGTGTGGCAGCAGACATGCAGACAGGGAACAAAGAAATTACTGTTTCAAATTCCTGGCTGGTTTTATTGATGTGCACTGGCAGTTGTAGGCCAAAGAAGAAAGGAGCAAAACAAAGCAACCCCAGACATTCCTAAATGTGTGCTCCTGGCCCAGCATGCAGGTAGGATATGTAGCAAGGTGAATTTCTGTGTTGCAGACCAAGCAAGAAGCACGCTAGAATCAATATCTGAGGAGTCCAATAAAATCTGTGGGAATTGAATTTAAAGTCATTTCAAGCTGTCTAATAACTGGGCTTTCAGATGACTATTGGGTGCTTTGATTTTTTGTTGTTGTTTGGGGTTTTTTGTTGGCATTTTTCACTGTGCAGCTATAAAAGTGTAGATTGAGCCCAGTGGCCATGCTTTGGGTCTGCAGTGTAAATGTTGAGGCCAAGGCTGGTTTATCCTGGAGACCCTGTGTTGCCACCTGGGCTGGCTTGGCTCTGGGTGGCTTTCAGATCCACTGGTGGTGGCAACCCTTCTGCATCTACGTTGTAATGCTGATTTCAGCACAAAGCAGCTTTTCTGTCCTTGCATGGCATTGTTAAAGTTTCTAGTCCACTGTCCTTTAAGATGAACTAGTTTGGGGAAGAGCCTGTAACATGCTGTCCTGTTCTGCTCCCCAGCAGGCACCAGCCTGGAGAGGAGAATGGGAGCTGGGTGCCTCTCGATATGTTGCCTTCTGAGAGGTCATCCTAACCATGTGTTAGGTCAGTTGATATCCTGCTGTCAGTAATACCTCTGTCAGTGTCCATCCCTCTCCCTGGGCTTACACAGGCTACCTGACAGTCCCCACTTGAGAACCTTCAGAGACTTGGAGAAACCTTGGGAGTCACTGGGCACTTCTGCAGAGAGTAGCTGGAGGTGCCTGAGCCACTTGGTACCTTCCTGAATATTTTTTACAATCAAATTTGGGAAGTTTCCCAATTTATCTTCCTCTTACAATCCCAAACTGGCTGTTGTGTTGTTTGTGAGTGGCCTTAGGGGAGATGTATCCTACAGTACTTGCTGACTGCTCTGCATTTGGCATGAGGAATGATACCAAAGGGAGGACTTAACTTTTTGCTCTTTGTAAGGGAGCTGAAGCTGAGGTGGTAGGACAGGAGGGCAGTGTGGCTTGAAGGGGGTGGAGGAACCAAGTGTTGAAATCACTGTGTGTCCTCAGAGGAGCAGTCATGTGCACAGCAGGGCTTGGAGCTGAGCAGTCCTGGCAGCGCTTGTGTTTTATGGGGAGGTTGTTGTTTTGGAGATGCACCAAAGCTGTTTGCTTTTTACCAAGGCTTGCAGATCTTACCAACATCATTAGTTATTATTTTTAACCAAAGTCCAATAGATACTGTTGAGAAAGATCTAGTCTGTGCTGGCCCAAGTGCTGCCAGGCCAGGCAGCCCTTGCAGAAGGGCTTGTTGGATGGGACCAGCTGCCTCATGACAGCTCCTGCCTGAGAGATGAGGAAAGATCTGCAGGGCTCTTGGGTACCACTCACCTGACACCCTGATGAGCTTTGGGCAGACTTCACTCATGGTCTGCATCCAGAGCAGAACCTGCAGTCCAAGTGTGTCTGATTCAGGACAGGCACCCACCACAGCTCAGCAGAGCATCAAGCATTTTTCTGCTTGGTCAACAACAAAATACAGAGGACCTCTACAGTAGTCCCTATGTCCACTGGTGATGTCCACAGTGCATTGTATTGCTTTTGAAGTGATATTAAACCTCAAAACTATGCCAGTAGCCTTTACTGCTGTTTTGAAAGGTTTTGTCTAGTGAAAAATCATGATTTGTTTATACCAGTGCAGCCTTCACACCTCCAAACTGGTATTTCCCCTCCCTCCCCAGATTCTTCAAGCAGTTTATATGCAGTTCAACTGCAGCCTATTTATAAAGCCACACAAGTTGATGCTGAGTGCCAGCCCAACAGGAGCCACACTCTCACAGCCTCCCTTGCCTGTGCAGCATGGATACATGCTGTGGAAATCGTTTGGATGTCTGGCAGGCAGTTGGTGAGCTGCCTGTCTGCTCCCCACCCTCCAGCCTCCTCCTAACCTCCTCCTCCTCCGTGTCTCAGCAATGTTATGTAAAACTCAACGTGCAGCGTTAGCACTAGAAGTATTTGGTTCAGTTCAGGCGATTCCCACACCCTTGTCATCTCCCAAGCACATGTGCCTGACAGCTGTGGAGTTTGCTGGGACTTTGGAGACATTTCCCCCTTGGTGTCTAGGTTATGGCTGTGTCAGGCAGGCAGGAGGTGTCCACGTCCATTGCTTTTGGTGGTGCTGCTTGCTGATATGGATGGATGTGTCAGTTTGAGGAAGGAAGGGAGAGATTTGCTTGCAGCTTTTGAAACAAGTTCCCAGTGCTGCTTGTGCTGCTCAGCATCCCTGAGCAGTCAGGGTGTTAGGGGATTCACCCCAGAACACCCCATGCTGCAGCATCAGGAAGAAGGATCAGTTTTGATCTGGTGCAC
Source organism: Galbula dea (assembly GCA_013399015.1). Taxonomy (NCBI): domain Eukaryota; kingdom Metazoa; phylum Chordata; class Aves; order Piciformes; family Galbulidae; genus Galbula; species Galbula dea. The sequence goes on from VWZX01005690.1 coordinate 1,519,295, forward strand.
AGAGAGATTGACCAATTCATGCTGTTCGTGGAGACTCTTCTGAAGGTTTGCTGGAGGCAGAGCTGCATGCAGTCAGAGGTTTTGGTGGCTTTGTGCATGGGGTGCCCATCTCTTCGAGGGCTTTAAGTATCACTACATCCCCCAGGAGCCAGTGGCCAGGCTTCATCACCACACTTACAGCTTGCATCTCCACAAACCAAGTCAGTTGAGTTTAAATCTGCTCGGTAAAGAGTTTTAAGGAGTTCTGTGCCCAGCAGCAAGTCTGTTCCCTGACCCCATACTGCTGTTTGGTTTGTGCCATGGCTGCAGGCATGAGAGCTTGGGGCAGGTTTTGGTTTTCCTTTCTTCCAGTGCTGCCTCCATCACTGGTTTTCATTTTGATCACTGTTACATGAGTTTTGGAGCTGCAGAGGAGCCTGGCACCCTGTCTCCAACACAGAGAGGAGGATGCTGCTGGTGGGTTCAGTGTCAGTGTTTCTGTCAGTGGAAGGACAAAACCCATTTGAGGTGTAGCAAGGAACTGCTCGAATCTTGTTAAAGGGTATGAGAAGGAGAGGATGGGATGGAAGACCCTGCAACAACATCTTGGCATGTACATGGGTGATGAAACTGTGGCAGCCAACACGGAGAAATGAGTGTCTGCAAAAATGCTCCCCAAAATCCTTTCTTGCTAGTCTGTGGTCTGAGGACTTGCCCTGGATGTTTTTCTGCCTGTTGCTGGATGTGGTTGGACAAATCCTGCCAGTTACTAGAACTTGGAGGGGAGCAAAATGTTCACAGGTCTCTGTTATGAGTTCTGTACCAAGTGCAGCAGTTCTGCCTTGCTGAGCTTTCCCTGTGCCTTGGCTGCACAGAACTGGCATTTGAGTCTGAGACTTAGGTTTGTAGGTGGGAAAAACCCACCCACCCTCAGTGCTGAATGATGCCCTGTTGTGTATGTTAGAGACGTGGGTAGCACTAGCTGAACTATGTGTACTTCTCTCTCTGGTCCTGAGGATGCTATGGGTAGAGGCTGGGACACTTCGGGGCACCTACGAGCCCAGGCACTGCATGGCAATGCCTCCAGGAGCACAGCCTACACCATGGGTCCTGCTTTGTGCTTTCTTCCAAATATGAGTGTTATCTCATTGGTGTGGTGAGGAATAGATTGTTGTGAACCTGTTGTCTTTCTTTGTGTCATTGAAGTGTGTGACTCCTGTACTGACCTGCCCTGTGCCAGGGCTGTCCCAAGAACCTCCCTGAATTCCTTTTGCAGTTTTATTTTAGTTCAGGGAAGGTTAGCTCAAGTTGAAACCACTTGGTTGTGGTTGTTAAGTCTTAGTGACATATTAAGTATTTAATATCCAAGTGCATTAGCTTCCCACCCACATCCCCTGTTTGAGATGGGCTGAGGGAAATAGTTGGTGCCCACATCTAATAGGATGCTGCTTGGCATACTGGATAAATGGCTTCCTCCTGGACCTCTTCTCTTTATGTGTAGTTCCTGACCTAATTAGGCATGAATTATGATGTTAGTGGAGATCCTGTGTCTGCATCAGAAAACACCTCACCCCCTGAAGGGTTTTGGGAAGGGTGCTGGCACCCTGAGGGGATGCCTTCTTGTGCAGTAGGGACATGGCAGTGGTGACACACTCCTAATTCCAGTGCTCTGTGCGTGGTTCTGCAGCCAAAATGAGTAACCCAGATAAACCAGTGTCCCCAGTACCTGGTGGCGATTGGGGTATGCCCTAGTGCTGCCACCTCTGCTTGCAGCTTGGCACAGCTTGGTGTACAGACAGGTCTCCTTAATCACTGCACTATGTCTGATTGTTTTACATCTTAATTTCCAGGTCCTTACTTGACTCGTGCAGAGGATCAGAAGTTCTTGTGAAATGTAATGTGCTGGAGCATCAGCACAGGAAAAAGCTCTGCCTTCTGTGAAGCCAGACTGTTGCAGAGTAATTTGTTTTGTAAGATTTTGAAAGGCAGTGTTGCAATCTGTAACAGTAGAATAGTGGGAAGATGGTCAGGTGGTTCTGGGGACTTCAACAGACAGATTTCATGTCTGTGTGTTTTTGCAACACCTTTCTATAAAGGGAAACATAATTTAAAATATGATTACTTAGTGTTGTAACAGTCTTCTCAAACGTTTTTGCATTATGCAGAGATCATTATCAGAGGCTGATATTAACTTGCAAAGAATATTATGCAAATCATTCTCCTGTTCTTCTAAAAAGAAATTTCCTTCATAATGCAAAGCGTGACAAAAAAAATTGTGCAGAGGCTTTTGGCAAAATTACATTCAGAAGATGTAACAGTTTTTCTGCTTACTAGCACAATCCATTTGTGCCTTTCTACTGGATTTTCTCAACTCAGGCTGATAAAGGATGAATTTTTAAATGAGGGCTGGGCTTGGGGAGAGGGGGGGAAGAAGTGTTGTACCTCATGGGTTCAGGGACAGTCAGGGAGGCTTTTGGTGTTTAGGTCATTCTTTCAAATCCATACTGATAGTCACTGTGGGCTCAGTAAGTTTTCAGCTATTTGTCACTCTCTGAATTATTTTGTTGGTGATTCTGGTATGTCCAACAGGCAAGGGTGTGGAGCATTTGCTTTATGTTTAGGTAGAACCTCCTGGGTTCCAGTTTGTGGCTGTTGTCCCTTCTCCTGTCACTGAAAAGAGTCTGGCCCCATCCCCTTGACCTCTGCTCTGAGAAGTTCCCCTCAGAGGCTGCTCTTTTCCAGGCTGAGCAGCCCCAGGGCTATCAGCCTTTTCTTCTCCCAGAGATGCTCCAGTGCCCTCAGCATCTTCCTAGCCTCTGCTGGACTCTCTCCAGTAGTTCCTTATCTTTCTTGAACTGGAGAACCCAGAACTGGACCCAGGACTCCAGATGTAGCCTCATTAGGGCAGAGTAGAGGGGGGAGGAGAACCTCTTTGACCTCCTGATTGTACTCTTGTTAATGCTTCTAAAGAAGCCCTTGGCCTTCTATGCCATGAGGACACATTGCTGGCTCATGGTGAAGCTGTCATCTATCAGCATTCCCAGCTCCTTCTCTGTGGAGCTGCTTTCCAGCAGGTCAAGCCCTAACCTGTCCTGGTCCATGATGTTATCCCTCTGCAGGTGCAGGACCCTACAGTTGCCCTCATTGAACTTCATTAGGTTCCTCTCCACCTAGCTCTCCAGCCTGTACTGGTCAAGGGGATCTTCACCATTCCTTCACCATGAGCAACAGCTTGTAGGTACCTGACTTTGATCCACAGCATCAGGCTCCCCAAATCTCCTGAATTACACATTTGTTGCACTGTTAAGGCTCTGTATTACTGGTACCAGTAAGAGCATCCTGAACCAGTGTGATGAGAGGTTGGACCACAGATGCCCACAGTGGGATCCTGGCCTGAGGTGGTCCAGCCTTGGCATCTTCTTTGGGTTTCTCTGAGCATCAGCACATTCCTGGAGGAGGTCCTGGTCACTGGAGATCTTGCCACTGACTTCATCCCTCCTCTGTATTTTTCTCTTGTTACAAGCTGGTTATATCAGTTCAGAGCTGCCCCTTTCTACAACAGAAACTGGGCTCTACTAAAATGGAGAGGATTGTTCTATAGGTATTGGCTGTTCTGCTCTTATTATAGACTGATTGACAAAAATAGACCCTAATAAATATTGTACCTGGCTTAAATGACTGAAATATTTACAGGCTGCAGAGCCCAGTCAGCTCTGGAAAGGCTGCTTCACCATAGACCTCCATTTTTTTAGGCACTTAAGATCATTTTGAAAAACTGTAGCCTTTATCCTGATTTTTTTTTTTTTATTTAGGCACTTCTCAATACAAATGTGATTGAGAGAAGCCAGCAGTATTCAGAGATACAGATTGAATTATAGTGTCATAAAATGGCAGAGAGAGTGTGCAGTGGCATGGGGGAATTTTCCAGCTTTTTGTGTGTGTGTGTCTGCTTGGATAACTCAATATTTTCGAATCAACCCAAATTAGATAAATAAGCTGGAAGACATCGTTAGCATTCGGCAGGCAACTTAGGGCTGGGTGGTGAGGCACTGGCTGGCTCCACCTCTAGCTGCAGGCTTTCCCTGTTCTGAACGGGTGAATACTAATCCTTGTTTATTCTCTGCTGCAGAGGAATGGATTCATCAGGATTTTTCAGTCTTGACAAGAAGCCCTTAGTGGGAGCAGGGCTGGAGTGCCCTGGGCAGGGGAATGTATCTCTGGGATGTGCTCCGCTCTGCTGGGTTGGGTCCCACCCCTTCTACCTGCTGCCAGCCTGAAATACCCTAGTTCAGTGGCACACAGGAGAACTTGGAATACCCTGAAAGTGGCCCCAGGGTGTGGTTATGATGTGATAATTGAGATGTGATAACAGCAGTGAGTGATTAGGAAGAGTTGGCTCTGCCTTGTCCTTCCTGTGGCCTGCCCTGGGCATCTGCTGGTGTCCTGCTCACCCCCTGCAGCCAGCTGCTGGTTGAGCTGGAGGCAGACACTAGGACCCACTGAAGGAATTCCTGGGAAAGGATCACTTTGTATTCTGTTAAAGATTGCATGGAAGGATGAATTAAGGTAGTGAGGTGTTATACTGTAAAGATGGTGCCAGAAAGGAATGTTTTTACCCCCTGGGTTTCTTTCTTTCATGGGTGTTTTATAGTGCAGACTAAATATGTGTCTGCAAATCTTTCTGGAATCCTCTTGAAAATGGTGATGCTGCCAAATGCAAATCACATCTTTAGCTCTAAACTTTCAGTTTTCTTTGCTCCCAAGGATGACTCCTTTTGACAGCATTTGCTTATCCCAGCATATGGGCTGAGGAGTGATGGGCAGCTCTCCTATCCAGAGCCTCTGTCGCTGCGGAGGGGATGTGGTACACCTGCCCTGGCTGCTCCTTGGATTGTCCCTGCTGGGCTTCATCCTTGGAGCTGGGCTGTGCTGGTGGACAAGCTGCTCTTGGCTCTGCCCATCCTGCTGTGTACCTGCCCAGGTGTACCTGGGACAGCAGGGTTGTCTCTCACTCTGGATGACTGATTTCCCATGTTCCTGTTGTGTTTCCTTGTATCTCTGTAAGAAACATAACCAGGAATATTCCCTATCAGTGGGTATGACCCTGGCATGGAGCTGGGCCGTGTCCAGAGCAGCACTTAGACCCATGGCAGAGTCTGGTCACCCATTCAGGGCACCCTGTTCTCTTCACATGAGTCAAGCATTTCCCTTGGGGAACCTATCTAGTGATGGGGCAGAGTGCTCTGAAAAGCTTGTCCAGGTTGAATGATGACCTCAGAGTCTTTTAAGTGACAGTGAAAATTTCTAGACTCTAAATGATTCTTTCTGTAGCTAAGCCCAACCTCCCTGAAGGGCTGCAGCATAAAGAAATATAATTTCTTTAGGTTTTATAGTACTTTTTAGAAGAGCATTTGCAGCTCTAATGACCAAGCTCCTTCTCTTTGTTTTACTCCCTTTCCCAATTAACCTCCCATTAGATTGTGCATATCAACAGCAGCTTTGATCCCCTGCAGTCCTATCTGCCTCACTACAACCATGTTCTTACCATCTCATGCTAAGGAAACCAAAGCAGAGGCCAGCATGATCTTCTGCTAGAGGGAAACTCTTCCCAACAAACAGTGAAAATTGCAACTGCTTATGTAAATTGTGGGCAAGGAAAAAAGAGAAAACAACCTGGAACCTGGTTTCATTTGTCAGTATGTGTCTTGGAAGTAAGTTATATTAATGAGTAGCACAGTTTGTTGTGAATTGCAGGCTCACCCTTGGGAGCACAAAGACGAGTGTGACCAACCAGAACCAAGGGAGGGTTCTTCCCCTCTGCTCTGCCCTAGTGAGGCCACATCTGGAGTCCTGAGTCCAGTTCTGGGCTCACTAGTTCAAGAGAGACAAGAAACTCCTGGAGAGAGTCCAGCAGAGGCTACCAAGACACTGAGGGCACTGGAGCATCTCTGGGAGGAGGAAAGGCTGAGAGCCCTGGGGCTGCTTTGCCTGGAGAAGAGCAGCCCCAGAGGGGAGCTGCTCAACCTGATCTAGTGGATGGTGTCCCTGCCAGGCAGGGGGGTTGGAACTAGATGATCTTTAAGGTCCCTTCCAACTCTGATGATTCTATGATTTTATGATTCAATGCTGGGCAAGAACAAGAGGCTGTGGCCAGACTCTGCTCAGTGGTGCCCAGGGACAGGCCATGGGGCACTGGGCACAAACTGGAACCCAGGAGGTTCTGTGTGAACATGAAGAAAAACTTACTTGGTGTGAGGGTGTTAGAGCCCTGGCCCAGGCTGCCCAGAGAGGTTGTGGAGTTCTCCTTGTGTGGACAGATTCCAAACCCAACTGGACACTATCCTAGGCAACCTGCTGTGGGTGACCCTGCTGGAGCAGGGAGTTTGGACTGGATGATCCCCAAAGGTCCCTTCCAACCCCTGCCACGGTGGGATTTGGGGATTCTGCAAGCCTGATGCTAGCTCACAGATGTGGAAGCAGATATTACAACCTTGAAGAATCTTGTAAGATATAAAAGTTTAATTAAAAATCTGGCTTGGTTAAGGGTATTTTGGTTTATTCTAGATGTCTTCATTTCTTTAGAAAAAGAATTAAATGAAACCCTTAGGTTTTTTTTTTATTTCTAACATATTTATTCTTGAAGTTGAAGCATTAGAAAATAATTGAGTAAAACAAAATCCACAAGGCTTCAAATTACCTCTAGCTTAATGTTTTATTTAAAAGGTTTGCTAACTGACATTCTTTATAATGAATTGGGTCACAAGGCTCTAAAGAGTGGTGTGGGTTTTCTGTTTTACATTTAAATTTGAGGCTGCTTCCCTCGAAACTTGGGCTCTGCTGTGTGGTTGTGACTCCATGGCTCAGGGAATCTTGCTCTAATTATTCTCACTCACACTAGTGCAAATGAATATATCCATGTTTGGAGGAGTGAAGTGGTGTTGTCATGGCAATCTCTGTAAGGTCATGAGAAACTCGTGGATATTGTTTGCTGCCTCTCCCGGGAGACCTCTCCTACCTTTGCAAAACTACAGATTTGGGGGTTTGGGTGATAACTTTAAAGCACAATTTTGTAATGATTTGGCTAAAAAGATTTGCTCTTTCCTACCAGAGAGCTGAGGCTTCTGTGGTTCAGGTGAAGCTGGTTGTTAGGGCTCGTGTCTTGTGTCCTGACCAGTCACCTTCCTCTGAGGTCTTCCCAGGTCTTGAGCCAGTGCATGGAGCAGTGTTCCAGGAGGTGTGACTCTTATAAACTGCAGGGGAGGGGACCCATTTGGTCCTGGTGAATGGTGCTCAGTGTGCTGGGACTGGCTCTGGCTTGGGTTTTGTTGGGAAAGGGTTTAATCCCTGAATGACAGAATGGTTTGGGTTGGGAGGAACCTCTAAAGGACATCCAGTCCAACCCCCCTGCAGTCAGCAGGGACTTCTTCAACTAGATTAGAGTTGTTTAATTCAATTTGGAAGAAAGAAACAAACAAACAAAACCAAACCACCAACCGAAAACCTAAAAAGATCCAAAGCTAAAGAAACCTCCCAAACCCTCTCCACTTCCTTATTGCAGGAGGTGATGCTAGCTGGAGCTGTAGCAATAGGAGCCCCTGAGAGCTGTGCCTGTCCCCTAGCATGTCTGGGGCTGTAACCCCATGCCTGTCCCTTCCCTGGCAGGGAGCACTGATGGTTCTGGGTGCTGCAGTCACTACAAAGGAATGTAGGCAATGAAATCCGTGCGTGGCTGGGCTGGAGCTGCCCGAATCGTGGGTAGGGCTCAGCCGGGTCCCATGCACCGGCTGGGAGGGGATTCACGGGGAGGAGATGGGAGCAGGAAACACTGGAGGAAGTGGCACAGGCAGCAAGGAGATGTGTGCTCAGTCCTGCTTGGGCAGAGCTCTCCTCTCCTAAGAGAGATCACAGCAAAGGCACAGGGTGGTTTAGTTTGGGTTCTGGTAACAAAGTGCATCTACATAGGTGCAGCAAGAGGCTTTACAGATGGGAGTGTGTACTTTTGTGTCCTTCTGTTCCTGGGGGTCCTGCTTGACAGCCAGCTGAACGTGAGCCAGCAGTGTGGCCAAGAAGGCCAACAGCATCCTGGCTTGAATCAGCACTAATGTAGCCAGCAGGGCTAGGGCAGTAATTGTCCTGCTGGACTGGGCACTGGTGAGGCCACACCTCAAATCCTGGGTTCAGTTTTAGGTCCCTCACTACAAGAAGGACATTGAAGGTGCTGGAGCGTGTCCAGAGAAGGACAGTGAAGCTAGCAAAGAGTCTAGAGCACAAGTGTTGAGAGGGGCAGCTGAGGGAACTGGGGTTGCTTAGCCTGGAGAAAAGAAAGCTCAGGGGAGACCTTCTGTGTCTCTGCAACTCCCTGAAAGGAGGTTGGAGCCAGGTGGAGGTTGGTCTTGTCTCTCGAGTAGCAAGTGATAGGATGAGAGGAAATGGTCTCAAGTTGCATGAGGGGAGGTTTAGGTTGGACATTAGGAAAAAATTTCTTGACTGAAAGAGTGGTTAGGCATTGGCCCAGGTTGCCCAGGGCAGTGGTGGAGTCACCATCCCTGGAGGGGCTCAAAAAGTGTGTAGATGTGGTGCTGAGGGACATGGTTTAGGGGTGACTTGGCAGTGCTAGTTTGATGGTTGGATTTTATGATCTGGGAGATCTTTTCCAGTGTTAATAATTCTAAGATTCTATTTGTAGATGTTAAATTGTAAATCAGAATTAAAACCTAAATTTAAAAAGGTTCAAGTGATCTAAAAAGTTAGTTGATTTTGTTTAATCCCATGTCAAGAAACACTTTGTGTGTTTGGATTGCAGCAGCAGTGTCAATGGCTTTACAAATGTCTTGGGTGGTAGAAGAAATGAACTGACTAAAATAGGCATTTAGCAAACCTTGGTGATCCTGGATTGTGGGTTTCTGGGTTTTATCTATATGTTGGTTTTGTCTTGAGAAGAAAACAACACAAACAAACCCCAAAATCACCTTATTGATGGAGAGCCACTAAAGGATTTTGATTTGCAGCTGAGTGCACGTTCAGTCTGCAGCTCTTCTGCTAGCCCCAAGAGGTTATCCATGCACACACTCATCCCCACCTTCATTGGAACCATTAGGTTTAGCACATGCATATGCAAATTTGTTATATGCAGGTCACTTGGTTTGAGAGCTCTGGCATTGTTTAATCTTTGATATCAGTATTCCACAAAAAGTATGAGATCCATATTCAGAACTGAAGGAAAATCTTAGATACTACTGGCTCCAGAGGAGACATGACTAAGCCTGTCCAGTGCCTTGTGAGTCTCTTACATGATGCATTAGCTGAATTGCTTCTGCTTGCTGTGTCTGTCAACATTTTGAACTGAGCTGATCTTGTCCTCTCACACCCAACATGTGCTCACCCATCAGAAGAAGAAAACAGGTTTTCATGGGTTTCTGCACCTTGCAGCTGTGCAGACTGGTTTGCCTTTCCCATGCAAGGCCTGGCTTGTGGAGCACGTGCCCTGGGCTGGGTTTGCCCCTGCCCTAGCCTGGGTTTGCTCCTGCCTGTGCAGGCAGCACCCAGGCCATGGGTGGTGCTGGCACAGGGGGTCCTGCACATGGCAGGGGGCACCCTAGGCTGTCACCTCTGCCCTGTGACATGTCAGGCCATCATGGGGTCAGTTCTGACCTACTTCCTCCAGCACTTTACCAGTGTGTCAGTTTAAAAGGTTTTGAATAAGAATTGTGGGTAGTTGCTGTAGGTCAAAGAAGGGCTTCCTGGTTTTGAGTGTGGATCTGAGTTGGGTTTAAAAAAACCCCAACAAACACCAAGCAAGTGGAATTTATAATTAAAGGTCTATTTCCATGTGAAGAGTTCTTTTAAATGGTCTGCCTTTCTCTCTGCTTTCTGCAGAGGGCTGGAGCAAAGGCCAGGCTGCAAACAAAGCTGGTTTTCTCAGCTGACCTTCTGGCACACAGGTTGTCTCACCTACTGCTGCCTGGGCACCCATGTACATGGTGCTTAAGCCCTTCATCTTGGCACCTGGAGTATATCTGTTCATACTTCCAGGTCTTCAGGACTGGCTGAGAAGCCCTCTAAACAAATTCTTCTGACCTATTCTGGCTTGTGTACCCAACACCTGGAGAAGTGGCCAGCAAGCTGCTGTCCTGGGTGAGGGGCTCAGGGTGTCTGATGAGGTTCAGAAGGGCACAGTGGAGCCTTTGATGCTGGGAAAACAATTCACTGCAACTTCTGCAATATTTAACATTGCTTCAGAAGCCTTCAGTCCACCCTCACGTTGGCTTTTGCCAATCATCTGGTTGACTAACATGTTCCTTTCACCTCTGGTGTCAATAGCATGTGAGTAAGCAAAACTACCCACGTTTCTGCCCAGTGATTTCCTTGTTTCCTGAGTGAGCACAGGATTCTTGGGGTTTCATTCCTCTGCCAAAATGACTATTTGCTCATACAAAGTTCTTCATTGTAATGGGAAAAAAATCAATTTGATTACTTTCATGTCAGCATGCATGTCTAATGGCTTAGAAGTTATTGCAGCCATAAAATATACAGTATCATTTCTCTCTCTCTCTGAAATTTGACAGGATTAATATAGTCAGCATGAAATCTTAGTCATAAAGTCGACCATAAGTGATGGTAAAATTAGCTGCTGAAATTGTCTGCTTATGGAAAGCATCTTCTGTTTTTCCTGCTGGGGGAAGAAACACCAAGGGGCTGGCGTGGGGGTCGGGTGGGAGCTTGCTGCATTTCAGGCTCTAATGCCAGGCTCTGTTTCATCTCATGCTCTTCTGATAAGAGGTATGGTGTGTGCTGCTCTGCCCTGTGGTGTCCCAAATAGCTTGGAGTGAGGTTTTACAGCCCCTTCATCGGCTGGCAGGGGGGTAGGAGTGGTGGTGGGGCTGGGTCTAGTGCCCAGTGTAGCTGTGATGGGGGGGATCATGGCTCTCCCACATTCCATCTTCCCCTATAAGTCATTCCTTGGTACATTGCACAGCCTGAAAAGCATCTTCCTCCCTCAGAGGTTGGGCTTTGGGTTAGAAACCAGGGGTTGTGGTGTGGCCCTTTGGTGGTTTGTCCTCCAGCAGTGGGTGATGTTGCCTGGCCAGGATGGAGTGAAAGATGAGCTGATTTATCTCATGCAGCACAAGTCTTCTCGTGGTTGAAAGCTGTTTCTTTCCATGGGTCAGTGCTCCAGTGAGGTTGGAGGAAGGTGAGGTCCAGGTGAGCTGACCTTTGCCCATGGTCTTCACCCATGGGCTTTCATCTGGCTGGTGCAACCTACTGCCTTCTAGTTGGTCTCCTGCTGTCCTCCTTGTACAGTGCCCTGGGGAAGCGGGCTGACCACCTTCACCAGGGCAGGAGGAACACCTAGGCAGCTACTTTGCTCTGAGCTGAGATTGAGAAACCTCAGCTTGAAGCTGAGTTTCCTCTTGCTGAGTGACCACACTGGATGCCAGCAGAGGATCCCAGCCGATCACTGGAGCAGCCACTTTATCCTGCTTATTGCCTCCAAAACTGCCCTTGGAAGTGGAGATGAAGTGCTGAGGCTAGGCAGGGGATGTTTGCTGATGTGCAATCCTTCACCAGCCTTTGAAGTACTCCTTCATGTTTTCATTTAAGGACATCTCATTTCAGCTGCATTGTGTAAGGTGCCCATAGCTGTTTTTTCTGCTTATGAAGCTGGTTCCAGACAGGAGTAAGGAGCAGGATGTTAGTATCTTTAATACCAACTTTATCATTAGACCAAGAGAGGACAGCATCTCGTATCCAAGCATCATGTACCCACCCTGCAAGGTCCAAGACTGGGGTTTTGTTGTTAGCCCTTGACCGCTTGGCTTTGGGAGCAGAAACTTCTGCCCCTTGAGCAAAGACATGCAGGGGTCCAGTTCTCCAGGGGAGCTCAGGAGTCCCTCCCCTTGTCTCTGGACACTCCCACCTCTGCTGGAAGCTGTTGTCCTGCTGGTTTCACGTGTTCTGCCTCCTTTGGCAGCCTGTTGTGAAAAGTTAATATCTGGTCATTGGTTTTGGCTCCATCTCCAAGGCAACTTCATTCACAGGCAGCTCCCGGTTCATACCGATCTGGACATGCCTAGATGACTAACTCCCGGCTCCTGTTACGCTGTCCCAGAAAGCTGTTAACTCTTTCAGCCCAGGCTGGTGGTGGTACAGCAGGGAGTGGCCAGATGGAGTTTGCCATGAACACCCAGCAGACTCTGATTAGCTCTGTGGGGCACATCCACCCTTTCTGCTATGGTTTGCCTCCCAGTGTCCCCAGCCAGCCTAAAGAGCAAAGAACTTGTGGCTATTGAAGATCCTTTTCAGTGCAGAGAGGTCTCAGACTGGGTTTGTTTCTCCTGAAATTATTATACTTCATTATCCTTTGGTTTGGGCAGAACATTGCCTTTGGGATCTAAACTTACTGGAAAAAAAAAAGAGAACTTGGCTGCACACTAGCAATACACTCTGAAATGCAGCTAAAATGTGATTTTACATTTCATACAAGCCAAGGGGGAGTTTTCCTCCAAGGGGAAGATGATACAGTGAGACCACCATGTTCCTGGGACATGTTGGAAGTCTGGGAGCCCTGGGAGATGAAGCTGGGACAGGTTAAACATGGAGGTGCCTGGCATTGCTGCAGTGCCTGGGCCCTCACTGATGTGCCTATTTCTGGATGGGTGTCTCAGATACAGTTTTACAGCCCCCAGAGACTCCTTTTGATTCTCACCAAAAGGTGTAGGAAGGAGGAAAATGAGCCAAATTCAGGGTTTGGGTGGTTTTTTTTTTTTTTACTGTTTGTTTCTCTGGTGGCAGTGCTGAGAGGTGCTGTTGCACTAGATGATGATATATCCTTGTCATCTGCACTAATAGCTGGGACAGAATCAGGGAATCATTTAGGTTGGAAAAGACCTCTAAGATCATCAAGTCCAACCATCAACCCAACAGTACTGTGTCACTAAACCGTGTTGTGAAGTGCCACATCCACAGTTTTGGAACCCCTCCAGGGATGGTGACTCCACCACTGCCCTGGGCAACCTGGGCCAAGGCTTAACCACTCTCAGTCAAGAAATGTCCAACCTAAACCTACCCTCATGCAACTTGAGGCCATTTTCTCTTGTTACCTGGGAGAAGAGACCAACCCCCACCACACTTCAGCCTCCTTTCAGGGAGCTGTAGAGAGTGAGAGGGTCTTCCCTGAGCCTTCTTTTCTCCAAGCTAAGCAACCCCAGTTCCCTCAGCTGCTCCTCACAACACTTGTGCTCTGTATCCCTCACCAGCTTCATTGCCCTTCTTTGGACTCAATTCCCTGTCAGGGTGAATGGCTAGATCCCAGCTTCATGCCAAGATTTGACTGTGGGGCTCTTCTTCCAGGCTAGGTCCCTGGGAAACATCCAGCTCTGGGAAGGAGTAAGGCTGGGACTGGGGTAGGTGGGCAGAGCACGTTTAGCTTACACCAGCAACAAGCAGAGTTTGGCTTGAGCTTGACAGGCATCACTAGGATGTGATGCAGCACTTGTTCTTTGGTGCATCTGAATAGTGACATGATCCATGTATCAGATGTGGATGTCATAATGCTGCTTTTCTGGGGGTCCTGGAGGTGATTAGCAGGAGTATGGGCTCAAGCAGGAAAAGCACACTGGCTTTTGCTGATGGCATTCCTGGCCTCCTTGCAGCCTAAGTGGGGTATCATGGCAGAAATCAAAGGTCAGGGGAGCCCTGAGGCTCCCTGAGATCTGCAAACCTTGTGAATTTTTTAACACCTTATGTATTTTGGGAGATCTGTTGTGCTGAGACATCAGGCAGAGAACTAAACATGCTGGGAACATGAACCTGCCATGCCTGCTGACCATGCTTGCATGGCTGGACAAGGCTGCTCACCACAGCAGTGGCAGAGTGACTTAGAGAAACATCAGAGGGATTACCCCAAGGACCTGGGCTAGGTCTCAGGGTGGATCCTGCTAACCCATGCACCACATCTGAAACCTGCTGTGTCTCACTGTGCTCCCTCCTCCAGGTGCTGCTTTCCCTTCCTCAAGACCCAAACCTGCTCTAGGACTCTTTGAAATGTAGCTGCCAGAACTTAAATTTTAATATTAGATTACCATTAGTATCAGCCTTATATAATGCACACCTCATTATTGCTTACTCAGAATAATTTTGCAGGCTCCTTATAGAACCTTGGAACTTTATTTGCTGAGTATAAAATATGCAGAAATGCATGAATAGTTTTAAGACTCTGTAGCCTAAACTAATACAGCCTGCTTTTTTCTTTTCCTGCACTATGATTGAAGTCAAATTAACATATTTACCTTCAGTGTTCCCAGGGGTAGCATTAAAAAATTCAAGAGGTGATTCAGAATAGTCTCCATTTACTGTGTTTAAAGCTGGATTTCATTTCTCAATAAAACCTTGCAAACACTTGACTCCCTTTCAGCTTTGCAGCCTCTTTCCTCCCTGTGCAGGTCCTTGGACTTATCAACAGATGGTAGCAGCTTTATTACAGCTGTGTTCCCAAAAGGAAAGTTTGTATTTTATTTTATTGGTTTTTCAGGATGGGGGAGAAAGCAGAGATAGAGAATGAGGGAGGGGCTGGGTTGTAACAGATAGCACAGAAGCATAGCTGCTATTTTCATCTGAAAGAAGGAAAAATATCCAGCATGGTTCTTGTCCTGCTGCCTGTGAGTGCTGGTTTGCTGCTTAGTGTGGGTTACCTCATCCTGCTGTGCCTCAGTTTACCTCTGTGTGATAACTGTTGCCTAGGGCAAATCATAATCCTTAATTTTTGCTATCTGTTGACATCTTCCCAGGAAGAGAAGCCATGTGAACTCAGGGGTAGGAAATGGAAATGGTTGCCTTTTTGTCCAGTGGTTTCTTTTTTCTTACCAATGATGACCCAGGAGCCATCCTGCCTGTGCTGTGATTTCTTCCTACAGCTATAGGATACAGCTGCTATAGCACCAAGGATTTCAGACCCCACAACAGGCAGGTTCAGGGGTGCATATTCTCACCCCAAAAGTCCAAGGCTGTTCCACCATTGCCCCTGCCCTGGGCTGCTCCAGGGAAGCGCCATCCTTAAGCATACCAGTACTGCAGGTACAAGCTTCAACTGTATCAGTTTTTCTAAGCAGGTGATAAATATTCTGGGATGAGAGTCAGTGTAAGGAGCTCTTTGCTCAGCTCGGGCATGTTGGTACCCTCCAAGTGGGACAACTCTGAACATTTTGTTTACTATGGACTAGAGATACTTGCAGTGGCTTCTTTTTTTTTGTTTCCATGCCTGCTCCTAGATTAGGAAGTTGTTTCAGCAGATGCTGTTTCCTAAGAAAATGGGTTAATGCTTGGTGGTTAGACTGGTGTGGCAAAAAAAAAAAGCTTATTTGTGTGAGGTTTTGGCTAATTGCCTTGCAAGTGTTACAGAGTGTTGCAGCAAATTTCCTGGATTTCACAATTGTGATGGTTCTGGTTTAACTGGCCAGAAAGATTTTTCAAAAAGACACCAATGAATGGAAGAAGAGAGGCAAATCACTTGCCAAGTTGCTGCAAAAAGCTGAAGGACCTTAAGTCAGGAGTGAAAAGACTCCAGGGCATCTGAGCAAGTGATTGAGACTCAAGGCTGAAGAGGTCTCCAACTTTTATCATCTTTTAATTGATGAAAGAATGATGTTGCTGTGGGGCAGGCCAGAACAAGTCCCTCTTAGAAATTAGAAGTAATCCTGGGTTACCAGTGAGAGGACCAGAGGAAATGGCCTCAAGTTGCACCAGGGAAGGTTTAGGTAGGATATCAGGAAAAATGTACTCACAGAAAGAGTTGTTAGGCATTGGCCCAGGCTGCCCAGGGCAGTGGTGGAGTCACCATCCCTGGAAGGGTTTAAAAAGCATATACTGGTACTTAAGAACATGGTTTAGTGGTGTGGTGGTGGTAGGTTGATGGTTGAACTTGATGATTTTAGAGGTCTCTTCCAAACTTAATAATTCTGTGATTCTGTAGTTTCCATGCTAAGAGTTCCCTGGGAGAACTGGGCTGTTCTTCCTTCCCAGTTCATGAGAATGTCTTTGCTGGGTTGTCTATGGGGAAGGGAAGGCTCCTAGTCTACAGCCCACCCTCTGCTGTGAGGGTAGGGACCTTGGGAGGTGGCATGTCCCAGCTCTGATATGGAAGCTCTTTCTCAGCATGGAAGGCCCTTTTGGGCTATATTCCTTTGTTTTGTCCTGGGAGGTTAGTGTCCTGGGGCTGCTCTCATCCTGCTCTGCCAGCAGTGTGCTTCACAGATGATGCTGCTGAGCTGGGGTTACTCTTTGGGGTCACCTTGTTCTCAAATGCACATGGTGCCCAGCCCCATTTCAGGTGTTCTCCATGCCTGCTCCTATGTTTGCCTCTAATGAAGGACCAAGATTTGTTTTCTGGGTTCCCCAATGTAGGGACAAAGTGAGGTGGCTGCCGTCAGCACCCAGTGCTGCTGCTGCCACCTCCCCCTGCTCTACATGCCAGGGGCACCACACTGTCAGGCAATAAGAAACAAAAGGAGGGAAGATGAATTCCATGCACTTTGAGGGTGTTGGAGCCCTGGCCCAGGCTGCCCAGAGAGATTGTGGAGTCTCCTTCTCTGGAGAGATTCCCAAAGCACCTGGAGGTGATCCTGGGCAACCTGCTGTGGGTGACCCTGCTGGAGCAGGAGGGTTGGACTGGATGATCCCCAGAGGTCCAACACCCATCGTGCTGGGATTCTGGGATCTGTGGAAGGTGCAGGTGGAGACAGAGCCCTGGACTAAGAAACAGGGTTGGTTTATATTCAGTAATATTTGTGCTGCTGACATATGACATCTCAGTGAGGAAAGCTTCCTGTCCCTGATCTCACCTGCGAGCATCCCAGCCACTGCCCATTACTGCCTCAGCTCATGGCACCGATCCTGCCCGGGACTGATGGAGGTGGAAGCTGCTCTGAGCTGGGGGGACAAGGAGGAGTTTCAGGCTGTGCACAGTGCAGTCAGCAGTTCAGTAAGGAAGGCAGATGTGCAGGAAAATGCACATTAAGTGTTGCTATTTCTAAGAGCATCACTGCAAAAAGCTTTCTACTGTCTCAGAAAGTGCGATGATGATGAACTGTGGCTGCTGGGGCTGGGAGGAAACCTCAAGCTCTCTCCTGGAGTGCACTGCCCACCCTTGGGATGCTGCAGGAAAGGATGCCCATGGTGTCATCCTCCAGCCTGTCCTGCTGTTCTCTGTGGCAGAGAAAATTCATTTTTGGTCCAGAGTCCCCAGGGCCATGTGCCAGCACAGCCATGGGTCAGGGGCTCGTAGCATTGGCCAGTACCACATCCCCACACTGCTGGTTCAATCACTAATTAGATTCCATTCGAGCAGCAACATAAACCAGGAAGAAATGGACTTGGCTTCATAAACTTAGTGCTTCAATATTTTCCCAGGCAGAGAAAAAAAAAAACAACCATTTTGCTTTCTATGCAAAACATATAAATCTTGGAAAAGTTCCCAAAGTTGCGTGTTTAACTGTTCAGATCTGGGCCTTTGTGGAACAGAAGTGGTTATTCCCCTGCATAATTATTTTTCTTTTTAAAAGGAAGCTGAGATGTTTGCAAGGAAGACATTTTAAGTGACTGCTGGGGATGAACAAGAGTGAAGGGAGAGTCAGGTTTAATGATGATTGCTTCGCTTTGCTTTATTGCTGTCGGAATTGAAGTGCCTTCCCCTCCTCGCCTCCCCACCAGGACTAACCACAAATGTCCCTTTTAGGATCATGTTCTGGGGCTGTCTCTGTTTATAGGAGTTTTATTGAAACATGTATCTGACTGCTAGGGTTTGGGGTTTTTTGGTTTTTTTTTTTAATCCTATCAAGATCCAAGAGCTGTTACTGGAGTTTATTTAACGCAGTGGAGTCTTTGCATAGTTAAAATTGCAGATGCTGTATGAAACACAGGCTCTAGCCTCCCTTCCCTACAGCCCTGGTGCAGAAGATGCTGCAGTCTGATGCTGCTTTATTTAACCACTGTGGGCAAAGGGTGATGGGGAGAGGGGCAGCCCCCTGCAGCCAGGGCTTGTGTGTGGAGGGGGAAGGACCGGTGGTGCTGTTCACCCCTTTTGTCTGTTTGTTCCGGGGGTGCCTGCGGGAAGTGGTTAGACAGTGGAACAGGTTGCCCAGAGAGGTTGTGGAAGCCTCATCCCTGGAAGCTTTTAAGACAAGGCTTGATGGGGCCCTGGGTAACCTGATCTAGTGGATGGTGACCCTGCCAAGCAGGGGGGTTGGAGCTGGATGATCTTTGAGGTCCCTTCCAACTCTGATTCTGTGATTCTGAGTGGGGAGCTCACACCCAGCAGGCAGAACCGGCACTGCTGACCCAGGACAGAGGTTTCTAGAGTGGAGAGTGAGCTTTCTGCAGCAAGATCCATCAGGTATTTCCTGCACTACCCCTTCCTCCTGCTGACCCCGTGAGAGACCCCACTAGGACTGTGTAAATACAGAGATACAGAGCAGAGATTGATTTTTGGGGTAAAATCACTGTTTCATATAAAATCCCTGAGGAGATGCTGTGGACACCCATCATGGTGGCTGGTGTGATGTACAGTTCATGTTAGCATTGTCCTGTCCCCATCCTGGGGGTGCAGGTGGGTAGCAGGAGTGGGGCAGCACCCCCAGCAGTGCTGTGGCACTGGGATGCAGTTAGGGATGGGGACTGGAGGTGGAGCATCAGGTCTGTGGTGACTGTCCTGCCTGGAACAAGTCCGGTTTTGGCACGAGGACAGGGGAAATGAGTTTGGTGGGCTCCTTAGTTGATGAGCTGTCAAAACAAGGTTCCCAGGAGTTTCTTGGAGAGCTGGGATAAGGTGGGGTTAGGGTGCACCAGCAAGGAATTTACCCAGGACAGCAGTGAGCTGGAGGAGGCTTTTCAGCACGTTGGTCCTTGATGAACAGTATGAACACATGGTTTGAAAGAAGCTCAAAAATAAAAACACACAACAATCTCCTCTGCAGAGAAAAAAAAACCCCAACCCAGTAACCATCCCACAGCTTCTCTCCACGAGCATTTCTTGCATGCTTTGCTGTCATTAATAGTCACCATTGCCAAGCTAGAGATGTTTATTTCTGTTTTCCTAACATCTTTCTGTTTCAGAAGAGCAATCACCTCTCCTGGTTTGGCCGGGAGGCAGCAGCGTCTGCCCTGCTCCCTGTAATCCAGGAGTGAATCAAAGCAACTTCTTTACAAAACAAGATTCTCTGGCTGTTGCAAAAGAGCTTTGGGGAAATCTGGGTTTTGTGGTTAAGGATCTTACTCTGCTGCACAAGGAAAATTATGTGTAGCTTTTATTTGGCCCAAAGGATTCTTACAACATTATCCGTATTTCCTTTAATTTGTGGGATTTCTAGTAAATGGGCTTAAAAATAGGTCTGGGCAAGATGCCAGGGTACATATGAACAGCAAAAAAGCTCTGCAGGCTGCGAGCAGTTCACTTTCACTTCTCCCTCGGCATGGGGCTGCGGGGACCGGAGCAACCGCTCACCTTTTGGGGTTAAGTGTTAGTGAAGCCTCTGGAATTCTTGGGAAGTTTACCTAGCAGAAAAAGATCTTTTAACTCTTGAATAGAAGGGATGCAATGGTGTTGTTGAGCTGGACACAAGTCTGGAATGAGAAGCAGGATGAGCTGTAGTGCCAAGGGAGGACAGGAGTGTTGGAGGACCCAGGGGAGACCTTTACACGAATCCCTGGACCCGCTTGCTGATGAGACTTGGGGATGCTGGAAACAGCATTGGAATAGGAGCAGAACACGGTGATGTTACATGGGTTTTGTTGTTGGTTGTTTTTCTTTCAGCCTTTCATTCTCTGAAGTCTCTTTAAGCCTTTTGTAAGAAGGGAAGAAATCTAATAAGAGAGATGGGATGGCTCGGAGCTGTGCTCCCAGCCGGGCGAGCGCCGGGTGCTCAGCTCCATTTGGTGATGTTTAGCTGACTCTTTCTTCAGAGTCAGGCTCTGCTCAAGTGACTTAAAAATGCATTTTTCCCTGGGGACAGCCACCCACAAAAGCCTTTCATTAAGATGTAGTGGGCTTATGCAGCTGCAGTCCCAGTGGTAAAGGGAAGGTGAGTGGAAAAGGATGCTGGCCACCTGGCTCTGTGTTCCTCTGCCGGGCAAGGGCCCTGACACCTTCCCAAAATGCTTGGTTCTTGTCCTACTTTTGCAAAATTCGATTCATTTGATCTTAATTAAATCTTTGGGCATAAATCTGTAAAACTTGATTTTATTTTGAATACTGAGGATGCTGCATCTCTCTGTTGGGAGCAGCTTCTTGGGGGAGGAAGAGGAGGAGCAGGGAGGTGGATGAAGAGGAGGAAGGTTTTGAGCTTCCTGGGAGCAGCAGCAGCATGTCAGGTCAGTGTAGTGGGCAGGGAGCAGTGTCTGGGAGCAGGGAAGGGCAGGAGTGTGGCAGCAGGACCAGGGTTGAATTGAGGTTGTGGGTCATGGGCATGAGGAGCTTGCCTTGCCGATGCAGGCTCACACCATGCCCCTGCCAGTGCTCCTGAACTTAAAAGATGCATTGTCACATGGTGGTGGTGATGAACTTCCATAAAATCAAAAGGATCCCAGTGCCTGATGCAGAAACAGATTGTTAGAGGGAAATTATTTATGCCATTGGCAGCCATGTGCTAATAACACTTTCATAGGAGGATATTGAGTTGCTTTACAGACACTGAGTCTTCTGACACCTGTGTGAAGTGGATGAACGTGGTTAAGTTGGTTATACAGGTGAGGACACCAGGCCTCATCTCTGTGCCCACCCCAACTCCTCTCCTGTGCTGCACTAGGACCGCACTTTTCCTTAGAAGCTGGTAACTTGAGAGTTGTGGCTGGAGACTGCAGTCCCACCAGCCATTACACCACCCAGCTCCCCAGTGCCCTTTCTGGAAGAGGCAGGGGAATTTGCTGTAGTTCTTATAAGAAGGAATAATGTTTGGGATGTGTCTGGAAGGGACTCAGCTCCATAACATCAAGCTTTGCTGTTGGGTGGCATTACCAGCAGTTGAACAGGATCTGGAGCCTTTTCCATGAGGCTGGTGCTGGTGGGTGCTGCAGCAGGTGTGGGAACACCCTGGGGCAGCTCCCAGCTCTGAGGGCTCTTCCATATTTCAGGAAAAAGCAGAGCAGGGCAGAATGCCCTGTGCTACTTCAGCATGATTTTGGTACACTATGAGCAGAAATCGTCTTTCCCTCTGGACATGGAGCTGCTGCTTGCAAGCTCCCCAAGACTCTTCTTTTCTCATTTAAACCTCAGGGTTTCACAGCTTCCAGCCCTGTGGCTGCTTTCCCTCCCATGCTGGCTGGTGATGCCCAAGCACCAATCTCCAGCCAGAAGTTCACATTCAAGCTGATTCTTCAAATTCACCTCCTTTGCTGGAGATCAGCTTTCCTGGCTGCCCTGGAGGAAAAGGCTCCTGTTGTTTCTTTAGAGACCAAGGTTAAATAAGCTGCTGCAGCACAGCTCCGTGGGAAATGCAAGTTTTAAGAGACTGAGGAGATGAGCTGGGGCTGGGACTGGCCCCAGGGCTGCTGCTGGGGTCCATGAGCAGGGCTGGGCTTGGACAATGTGACCTCCCCTCTTTAAACAGTGCCATCCCTGCTACACATTCCTATAAACCCCTTTGATTTTCCCTTTAAAAAAACAATTGGGTTTGTGCATGTGGTTTTGGGTTTGGGTTGGGGTTTTTTTAAGAAGGTTTTTAATTGAGAGACAGCAAATGTAATATTTTCAGTGTCTTGGCTGTGTTGTGATTTACATTTGATTTTAGGCATAATTAGAAATGCAAGTAGAGCGCTTTGTGTTTTACCTCGGCTTCAACTATTTATGGCATGATATGCAAATGAAGCAAGCTATGAATATTAAAGATTAGCGTGTGTTACAAAGTATCCCTCTCTTTAATGAGTTCAGTAATGGGCAGAGGCTCTGCACACACTTTAATATGGAGGTGCTTCACGTTGTGTGCCGTCTGGGCTGCTCTGCAGCTCTCCCTGCCGTGTTTGATTCCATCCCAGGAGAGCGGGGCCGTGATTTAAGCCCGACCCAGCCCCAGCTGGGCTGCAGTAGGTAGAGCTCTGTGTGTGTGTGTGTGTGTGTGAGATTTCTAAGCGTGCCCATGACAAAGGAGGCTGCGGCTGGCGAAGGGTGGTGATGGATTCTTTCACAGAGCCTGTTTCAGTTCTCGTCTAGGTCAATCCTGTTTCATCTGCTGCAGCGTTGGAGATGGATCGGAGAATATGAAAGCGCTCGTCGACCTTTCAAGGTGCTTTGCAGCGCTGGGAGGGAATCTTAAACACTTGCTCCTGCCAAAACGGAGCTGCTGCCTCCCAACATCACCTAGACCCCATCACAGTCATTTTGCTGTTCCTCACCAGTTAGACTTATTGACAGAGAATTATTTGGGGGTTCACTGACACATCTGAAGGCATTTGAAGGAACATCTTATCTCCTGGATAGCAGAGGGTTGGGAAGCAGGGTTCCTCGTGTTAACCCTTCCTTGCGCAGGCGGCTGGGCAGCCTGGTTAGCATGGGTTTATCTCTAAACTAGCATCATGGTTACAAAAGAGGAAGGTGATGGTGTTTTGGGGTGCTGCAGCTCCTACAGAGATTTCATCCACGGGTGATGTAGAGAACAAAGTTCTGCTTGAGCCCTGAGGTGCCTGTGAGCTGCAGCAACTGCTGCGGGGGGTGGGGGGATGCGGGGAGGTGGGGAAGAACCAGCCAGCTAGGGAAAGCAGTGGATTGTGTGCCAAGTGGGGTTTGGGGAAGGGTGGGCGGTGGAGAGGGAGAATGAAGCATGCCCCAGGGAGCATGCTTTTCAGATTTGAGGTATTTAAATTACAAATTTTGATGAGGAAGATTGTCAGCAGTATTCAAAACAGTGCTTAAATTCTTTTGAAACACTGTCGAGCTGTGCTGTGGCAGTTGAAAAGTTTGGCACACAGGAACTTGGCCCAGAAGTTGCTGCTTGGGTTTTTGTGTGGTTTGTTTTTTTTTTTTTCCCCTTTAAAGCTCAATTCATCTGTATTCAAGTATCTCACATGCTTAAGAAGAAAAACCCCACCAGGCTCATACTGTTTTGAGACAGACCCTTGCTGCAAGGGAAGCTGCAGGAGCGATTGATCGCTCATACTGGGGTCTTCCTTGTCGGTTAATGAGCATTAATAACTATTTATACTTGGGGATTTACAAAATAATAATAGTCATTTTATAGTGTTTGTGTCTGCTCATAGAAACTAAAACCAGCAAACTAAACTGAGATTTAGAATATGCTTGTGATCCACTGGATTATTAACCCATAAACCTTAGCTATACCTGTTTGGTTTGGGTTTTTTTGAGTCGGTGTCGATGTTCATTGATGTGGGATCAGCTCAGTGTCTGCTGCATGTTACTTTCTGATCTCCAAGCTCTGAGTCTCCTGTGCTGCATGAGGCTTAGGTCTCTGTAAAACCCCCAAATTTAACCAATATATGTGCTTTAGCTAGAGCTGTGCATCAACAGGGCTCTCCAGGGAAGCTGGCTGCTCAAATGTGGCACAGCAGTACAGAACTTGTAAGATGCTAGTGTTGGCTCTGAAGATCTACTTGACCATATATAATAGGTATATAAAATAATAACATTTTATATATAGTCTGTCATGTAATATAAAATTGTAATCTATAATATATAAGCTACAATATATAAGCTACAATATAATGCAATGTAATCACACAATCACATAATATCCTGAGTTGGAAGGGACCCATGAGGATCATGAAGTCCAACTCCTGTTTAGGCACAGGACAACCCCAAAGTCACACCATGTGTCTAAGAGCATTGTCCAAGTGCTTCTTGAATTCCATGTACTGTAATGTAATGTTCTGGGCTGTGGTGCTGCCTTGGGGGTGTTCTAGGATGCATTACAGAAATAGTCACATTCTGAAGCTTTGGGCAAAATTTTTTGGACCACTGAAGAATGTTTGTTGCAGGAGCAGAGAAGTCAGAAAATGCCAAGCAGGTGTTGAGCCTCCTGAACCTTCCTGCCTTGGTGCTGCGATCCTGAGAGCAGGAGCTGTGTCTGCAGCGACTTTTCCCCCTGGGAAGGGAGAGAGGGAGAATTGTTTGCTGAAGTGCAAGCGGTAAATGCAATGTATGAAAACTGCAGGTCTTCTGCTTTGCCCCTGTGGCTCTGGGGAAAGGGAGCATGGGGTGGAGTGACCTCCTCAGGTCTCAGATTTTAGGTTTCTCAGGGTTTTTGCTCAACGTTCAGAAATGTCAGTTTGGAAAACCATCCTGTGTGATCTATTTGCTTCTCTAAGCCTGAGAGTACGGAGTTAAATTTCTGCAGTCTATAACTTTCCTTTTCTGCAAGCTTCTATTTCCATTAAGGCTCAAGCTCAGATGCAATTGTAGCTTCGCTTTATAGAGCATTAAAAGTTTAATGTATAAATGCCTTCCTTCGCCAGAACTTTTTGGCAGTATTGTTTTTCAGTACTGAATTTGCTACAAAACCGTGGAGATCCCGAGAGCTGTGAGGGCTCAGCTACCCTTCAAGGGTTAGTGACAGTTAGCCTGACTTCTTTTTTTTTTTCCTTTTGCTTTGTTTTTATTTAAAGCAAGGAGAATAAGCAGGAGCCAAAAGTAAAAGTCATTAATTTAAAGGCAGAGATGTAAGCAAACTTTCCTTCCCCTCTGCAGGTTGGTCAGGGTAGGCTATGCAGTAATTGAAAAGTAAAGGCAATTGAATTACAGGCTCCTGGCCAAACCCAGCGCGATTTCTTCTTCTTCTTCTTCTTTTTTTTTTTTTTTTTTACAACCTCCATTGCATCAGAACTAGGCAGGATTCCTGATGTTCTCATGTGTGTTAATGCTGACTCACAGACTAACTTGCACAAGAAAAAAAAAAACCACCAGCCCCACACAGGCAGCTCCACCATACTAGGTAATGAGCTCTAGCAAGAAGCGGCGGCTGATCTTTTGTAAGCGTTTTGGGTTTTTTTTTTTTTAATTGACCTTTTAAGATATTTACTTTTATTTTAAAGCTTTCTTGTTCCCTCGTGGCACGGTGCTAGGACTGAGTCATGCATGTTAGAGATTGCTAGCTCTGCTGTTGTGTGGACTAGGAGCGAGGAGAATACAATTCAGCATGGCACTTGTCTTTTTTGATGTGTTACGGATGGGAATTCGTGTTGGTGCTGGGATGCAGGCAGCGCCGGCTCTGCAGGAGGCACGGTCGTGGGCTGCTCGCTGCTTTCTGCTGGACGGAACTTAGTCGGGGTCTTGACTTTGGATTAGATTGCAAAATGTTGAATTCTGTAGCGTGATTGTTTCTTTTAATCCATGTCTCTCCATTCCCCTTTATCCTTGCAGCAATCTACAAAAAAAACCCCAAACCCTAAAACGTTGCATTTTCTATTTTTGCTTCTCCTTGCTTTGAGAGCTGTTAAAAATCCGTGATAAGGGGGAGGCGGGGGGGGGAGCAACCCTAATTAAAAAATAATGGCAATAACATGCTTTACCTTGGCTGAATGACTGCACTTTTGGGAGGCAGCAGCCTGCCGGGTGGGTGACCTCGAGCAGGGAGTTGTGCCCAGGCTGCTGGTGACTCACCTTGCAGCAGGACAGAGCTGGGGATACTGCCAGAGGTGCCAGGGCTGTGCTGGGGGCTCCAGGGAGAGCTCTCGGGGCTGTGCTGGGGGCTCCAGGGAGAGCTCTCGGGGCTGTGCTGGGGGCTCCAGAGAGAGCTCTCGGGACTGTGTGGTGTCCCCAGGGAGAGTTCCTGGGGCTGTATGAGATTCGTAGGGAGAGCTCTCAGCACCCTATCCCCAGGCTGCTCTGGCCGTGGAGCTGCCCACAGCAGCTGGGCTGCATCGTCAGCATCAACTGAATTCACTTTTTTTGTCTTTTCCCCAATTCCCTGACTTTCTGTGGGAACTTTCAGGGTTAGAAAGCAAACGTGGTTCGGTGCCGCATGGATGCTGCGTGCATGTGACTTGGGAATATTTGCAGATTTGGTTTCTGCTCTCTTAACAAGGCAGAAATCATCTCCTTTTACCCATTGCCACTGGCTGCTTCACTAAAAATAGTGTGTGTGTGTGTGAGCTCTGCTCCCTGCTTGCCACTTGCAGCATTTCAAAAATAAATGCTTTGGAGCTGCAGGAGCAAATGCTGCAGAAGAGCAGAGCAGAGGAGTCTTCTCCCTGGCTGTCATTTGATTACCAAACTTAACCTTGTTTTCTTTCCCCAGCCATTGAGCTGTGCAGGCTGTCAGGGTAGGTGGTGGTTATGCCCCAATTCCTCTCCCTTCCCCTCCCCAGGATTTCTTCCCCTGAACCCCAACGTGGGCAGAGGGGAGGCTTGGTTTTGGGATGGAGGGTGCTTTTTTGCTTCTGTCGCTGCAGTGCCCAGCCTAGACCTAAAGTGCATTTTATTTGACTTTATTTAACTGTTTCTTTTCTTTAGGATGTCTTGGCAGTTCTGTGGTACTTTATCACTGAGTTTTGCAGTTAGCTGTTGCATATTTTCTTCAGGCTTATGGAAAAAATGCATTTCCTTTTCATTTAAAAGGGGAAAATAAAACCCCAAGAGCTGGGTGACTGCACCCCTATGCCAAGTGACGGGGGACAACTCTAGGGTGACCCGTTGCCCATCTAGGTGACATCCCCCTGCCAGCCTCAAATCCAAGGGTGAGATTTTCCCCCCTCTCCTCATTTACAGAAGAAAGAGAAGCTTCCTTTGACCCTTTGGGGCCTTCAAGGGCAGAACTTTTCAGCTCTTTTCTTTTGAGGGGCTTTAGCTAGGGGGTGGGTGACAGCTCTTGGCTGCTTTGTCTCCTACCCACAGAGGGTCCTGCTGCCTTTGTCCCTCCCTAGCTGCTGCCCAACACACCTTCCTGTGGGAAACCTCAGACTTTGGGGGGCTTGGGGTTGTGTTTTTTCTAGGGGGGGGGGGGGTTATGAAGGGGGTGAAGTCTCTGAGTCTCTTTGTATGTTGGCTAAGGAAAAAGACAATTTAAATACATTATCTAATTATTTCTGATGACTCCTGGGGGAGCTCTGATTCCAGCATCTTATTCCAGGTCGATGCTTTTTTCCTTTGTTGCTGTTGCCTCACCCCAACCTTTCAGGTTTCAGAGCAGGAAAATAGTTTAGAAAAGAGCAAATCTGCTTTTTTTTTTTCCCCTCCCAAAGGACATGACAACAGAAACTGAGAATTCTCTAACTCTCCTGGAAGTTGTATCAAATAACGGCTGCATTTTTAATGAACCTCCTGTGACAAAGGCTATGACTCTACAAAAAATCACCCAGACATGTACAAATTGTCTGACTCTCTCCAAGACCTGCAAAAAGAAGCTGCCATTAGAAAACAAAATGATGTTTTGCTTGAATGGTCATGTATCTTAAAGAATCAGGGTGAGGTGGTTAGCTGGTTTTAATCCAGTTTTGTCCCAAGTTTTCCTGTTTGGTGATGTCCATCTGATATCTGTCACCTGTAGGATATGGCAGACCAAAGGGGGCTTTGGTTTTTTGGGGTGATGATGGTGCTGGGAGCATCTCCTGCACCCTGGGACACAGCTCAGCTTGGGAGACTTATATTGTAAGAAACTTGGGAGCTTATATTGTAAAATACAGTTTACATCTGTAATTGCTAAGGTCATTTTCCCTGCAGTACAGCTCTTCCAATGTCAAATAGGCTGAAGCCATTTCAAACCACTCAAAAGTAACTTGGTGCCCTGCTGAAAAAAATAGAAATAACAATAAGGTATAAATGAGAATAAAGAGAAGCGTATTTAGTAAAGGGGATTTTGAAGTTGGACACCATGAAGCATCATTGCATTCACTCTCTAGTCACAGTAATATTTTATTGCTGTTGGTTTTAGGAGGTGTGAGGTCTGGTAGTGAGCAGCTTCTCCTTGGCCTTCATAGAATCACGGAGTCATGTAGGTTGGAAAAGACCTTTAAGTTAGATCATTGAGTCCAGCCTTTCAAGGGTGGTGAGCAGGTTCTCCTTGGCTTTCAAGACTGATGCCTTTTATTTCTTGGATTTGGGGGAGTTTTGGCTTGTGGATGGTTTTGGGTTGTTTTGGGTTTGTTTTGTGTTTGTTTTTGGTTTTTTTTTCCTATATTCTAGTCATAAAAGGGCAGGGAGGGATCAGCTGTCTGGAGCATCTTGGTTCAAACTCTGATGTCTCATGGGAGCTTTTACATGCAATCTGCCAATAATTTCCTAGGCTGGAGCACTCGGGTGCTTCTCTTAGGCTTAAATATAGCCTGAACCAGCACAATTTGGGTGTTTTTAGAGAGAGACATGGGTTCCTCCTGGCATGCCTGGTTTGTTTATAGAGGAAATTCTAAGCAATATTAGTTACTTTTATCTATTTTATGTTGGTTTGTTCTGCACTGCCAAGCTCTCCTTCCTTGGTCCTACACATGCTGCCCTGTTGGGTTTTTCCAAGGCAGAGGGTTGTGAGCAGGTCCAAGGAGGTCCCATCCAGCATCTCCCTTGTCTCGCCTCCCTGGAAGAGGAGGAGATCCTTCTCCACCTGCGATCTGCCATCAGCATGGATGAGGCTTCCTACAGGTGCCTGAGCAGTGAAGTTTTGTTTCTGTAAAGCACATTATTTTTCAGTACTTTTCACAGATCCAGAGTGGATCTGTGTTTACCAGGGCAGACTTCTTTCCTTCTCCAACAGAGATTGGTAGTGTCATGGTTGGAAGAGGTGTTGGGCTCTCGGGCTTGGATGTCATCGTGTCCTCTCTGACCTTCTCTCAGGATGTCACCTTAATCCCCTCTCAGTGCCTTAGTCTCCTCATTAACACCAGGCAGAGATCCCATTGACTTGACGTGGGGTTTGGATTAACCCATTCAGTGCTTCCAACACTCTGAGGTCCTGGAGGTCCTTGGCTGGGAGTGTCAGGACGCTGCCAGGCGCTGGGAGGCTGCAGGTCCTGTGGGATGCAGCGCAGACGTGTTAGTGCCGTTTGCTGGAAGAGCAGGGGAAGGCAGCCAGCTCCTGGGCACGTGGGAGCAGCAGCAGTTGGTGGCTGTGGAGTTGAACTTAATGCACCAAACATCTACTTGGACAGTGGAAGAGGAGTCATGGTCAGCAGGGAGGGGTCATGCCAGAGCATCACTGGCCCCTGCAGTCATCCTTCTCTAAGGATGGCTTCACCTCTAATCGCCTACATTTTAACTGTCTGTGACCACCCAAGCAGAGCAATTGAAACAAATCTGAGAGCAACAGCAGAAATCAAAACACTCTGGGCAGGAGAGAAGTAAAGCAAGTGAGGCCCCACCCTCCTTCCCAGAAAAAAGCACCAAACATGCTCAATAAATGTGAAGGTAATTTAAAATCTGAATCCAGGAGACAATGTGACTAGGATTTCATTACTTAAGCAAATGGATTTGCTTTTAGTGGATTCAGCCACAGACTGCAAGAAGCTTTCCCCAAGGGGTAAACATTTTTCCTGCCTTTGAAAGGCTTTCTTGTATGGAGGGGAACACAGGCTGTATGGCGGGGGGGGATTCAGGACTGTGGCTGTCCAAGGAGCGCATTTATTTTGGGCAGCTTGGGCATTCCCAAAGCTGTCCTTTTGGGTGGGTGTTTTTGGGAAGCCCTTAGAATGGGATAGTAGGAGCATGCTGGGGCAGGTGGGATGCTAGGAGGATGCTGGGGCAGGTGGGATGCTGAGGGGATGCAGAGACAGGTGGGATGCTGGTGGGGTGCAGGGGGATGCTGAGGGGATGCAGGAGGATGCTGGGGAAATGCAAGGGGAAGCTGGGGCAGGTGTGATGCTGAGGGGATGCAGAGACAGGTGGGATGCTGAGGGGGTGCAGGGGGATGCTGAGCAGATGCAGGAGGTTGCTGGGGAAATGCAGGGGGAAGCTGAGGCGATGCAAGGGGGATGCAGGGGGATGCTCGCTGTGCCTTCCTCCGGCCGCAGGAGTTAACCAGCAGCAGTGCCAGCTCTGCAGACTGTTTGGAATAGTTTAAATGCTTTGACACTCTGGATGTACTAGATGGCAGGGGAGGCAGTTTACAGTGTAATTCATATGCAAAACTGCACTATAAATTTAAAACCTGTCTCAGTTGCCGTGGCACCACTAAGCATTTCATCAGCATACAGTACAGTATTTCTGCCATCTTTGTTTGCATTGCAGTGACTCATCAAAAGTCTGTCTTGTACCAACACTGAGAGCATTCCTCTGGCACTGATATTTCTCTGTTTTTAAAGCTTGGGTTTGAAACTGGCATTTACTTCAGGTCCCTAATCAAAGGGCTCTATTCATTGCAGAGAGCAGCCTGAATGTTAATCTGCATCCGGCCTATTCATTTAGATGCTGTGTGCTGCCGGGGAGATTTGACTTGGTAAAAGCTTGAGCTACAGCAGATCCAAACCCAGGGTTTGATACTATATATTATTTTACTTTTTTTTTTTTGCTCTCTCCTGAGCCATCATCTCTCTGTGTATAGCGTGGGGACGAGGCGATGCAAGAGGAGGGCATGCTGAGCCCCTTGGCCAGAAGCTGCTGCTGAAGGTAGGTTCGCTCCCAGCCAGGCGAAGGGACCAGGAACTTCCTCGCTCGGAAGAATTTTTTTTAACCATGCAGATACAATTAAATTGGCTCTGAGTGTGTTCCCTTTTCTTCCTGTTACCCTGTGGCCTTGCAGATAGGACTTTACTTTTTTTTTCTCCCTCCCAGCAATGGGAACAGAGCAGCTCTTTGTGGGTTACTATTTTCTTTCCAGAGATTTTTTTTCAATCTCTCTCAGATAAACTTCTTTTTCTCCCCCCCCACCACCCCTCTTATTTTTTTGTATTGTTCTTATCAGCTTTCAGCACTAGTTAACCATAGTTTTGCTTCAGTACTATTGAAGGCAAACAAGATTTTAAATCTCCTGGACTCTTCTTGCATGGAACTTCAGGTGGGAGGACAGAGGGGTTTGGGCTTCGGTTTGTGTCGGTGAATCCGCAGTGATTTGCTTCGCTGGAGTTCCAGTGCAGGGCTGCACTAACGCTACCTGCTCCGGGTTTGTGTACGAGCTCCCTTCCAACACCAGGCTTTAGCAGCTCGCTGAGAGGAGAAATTATCCCCGTGGCCCAAAGGTACAGATGGCTGCTGTGGGGTGAGAAACTGGAGCCGTCGACTCGAGCCTGTTTCATGTGAGGTTGATGCTTGGAGGGACCCTGATACCGCTGGACTGGGGCCGGTACCCCCAGCCAGAAGTGATGGGCTGAGGAGGGGGGATCTGGGGGCTTTGGCTGCAGGATGGGCTGAACTGGAGCTTCCCCTGCCCCCCTTGGGATTTAGGGGAGGAAAATGAGAAGACAACTTGGTAGGAGGCTCGCTGCGGCACGTCGGTTCGCTTTATTGGGGCTCAAATATCTGGCTTAATTTGGAGATAAGCCTGGTTTTGTTGGAGGCTAAATCTGTTGAGAAGGGCTTTAACTGTTGAAATGCTCCCTCTTGCTAGTTGCAAATGGGAAGATTGCCTTTCAAAGTGTTTTTTCCTGGGAGCTGTCGCTCTGGCAGAATCCTGTCTTTATTTCAGGCAGAATGGCACATTGTTGTATAAATATCTCTTCTGTAGTTTCGACAGAGCTGTTGGTTGTTGTGTTTCTTATATAATGCTCCCTGAGATCTGGCTGACTCTCTTACGGTTGCTTTACTGTTTGCTCCTCTCCCATTACCCTTCAGATTTTCCTGCATAAAGTAAAAACCCTGAGGGAATAAATCAGTGGTGCTTATTTGAACAGAGCACAAATGGAAGAAAATACTTGCAGTTTTGGAATATCCTTTGCCATCCACCAATAGCATTTCCAATGTTGTTTGAAAGCATCGAGAAGTAATTTTTATAAGCGATTGCTTTTCCACATCGGCTCTGGGAGCTTAGCTTTGAGCCTTTGCTATTGGGTGAGGTGAGTTCCTCTGCTTCTGCCTGCTTTGGTGAACTGTCTAAAAACACTGTGCCTCTCTCCCTGCCTTCTTCCTTTTTTCAGATGTGCCCTACTTTGGATATTCCTGCATTGAATGTCTGAGAAGCTCCAGCCGATCCTGAGCCATGTCGCAGATGTTGCACATAGAGATTCCCAACTTTGGGAACACCGTTCTGGGCTGCCTGAACGAGCAGCGGCTGCTGGGGCTCTACTGCGATGTCTCCATCGTGGTGAAGGGCCAAGCCTTCAAGGCTCACCGGGCAGTCCTGGCTGCCAGCAGCCTCTACTTCCGAGACTTGTTCAGTGGGAACAGCAAAAATGCCTTTGAGCTGCCGGGTGCCGTCCCACCTGCCTGCTTCCAGCAGATCCTCTCCTTCTGCTACACCGGGAAGCTGACCATGGCGGCGAGCGAGCAGCTGGTGGTGATGTACACGGCAGGCTTCCTGCAGATCCAGCACATCGTGGAGAAAGGGACGGACTTGATGTTCAAGGTCAGCTCTCCCCACTGTGACTCTCAGACCACCATGATCGAAGACCCCAGCTCGGAACCACAGAGTCCCTGTAACCAGCTGCAGTCGGCCTCGGCACCTTACGTCATGTCCCCCTCCATGCCCATCCCGCTCCTCACCCGCGTCAAGCACGAGAACCTCGAGCTGCAGGCAGCTGCCCTGCCCGGCCTGCCTGGCAAGCGCCCCCTTGAGCCCGGCGCCCGGGAGGGCACAGGTGGTGGTGGCCCCAACGCTGGTCCCTTGAAGCTCTCCCGCGTCTCCTACTATGGGATGCCCAACCTGGCCACCCTCCTTCCCAACGTCCAGCAGGTCCAGTACTCGCAGGGGGAACGGACGAGCCCAGGTGCCAGCAGCATTCCCACCACCGACAGCCCCACCTCCTACCACAACGAGGAGGACGAGGAGGACGACGAAGCTTACGATACCATGGTGGAGGAGCAGTATGGGCAGATGTACATCAAGTCCTCGGGAGGCTACTCTGGTAATGGACAGTCTCTCTCTCTTTGGGTTTTCTGCTCTCCTTCAGTGCTTGCTTGGTCCTTCTCCAGCCAGCACGGGTAGTTTCGGGCTTGTTCATCAGGTTTTTCTTTTCAAGGGCTTTGTCTGTTTATTTATGTAGTGCAGGGCAGGAGGTGGTGCACGTGGCGGGCTCCGTGCTGCTGTTCTGGTATGGCATGGGCAGGTCCCTCCATGCCATCACTCATGGGCTGTGTCTCCAGCTGCAAGATTCTTTGGATAAGAAAGGCTGCCTACATCATCCAGCACAGCCCTGCACTTTTTGGCTGATGCTGCCGACCAGCAGCTGGGTGGTGGCATGAGCCATGAGGTGGTGACACTGTCCCATGGTGATGGCTAAGCTCACCTGGCATAGATCATCTGAGAGGGAAGGTAATTCACAGGAAGGGAAGCATCAGTCCTTGCTGTCTGGTGGCAGTTAGGTGGTCAGTCTAGGAGTCAGTCTTCAGCAAGGTACAAGGCAGGTTCCCTCTGTCCTAGCCTTTTAGGGTAAAATTTTTTAGAAGGTGCTGAACATAGAACATTTGGAGAAAGGGTGAAAAACACCAAAGAAATCATTTGCATAAGCGTTAATTAGGAATATCTGCAAGAAGAAGAAAAGGACTTTTATGCCCACTGCCTGAAGGGCAGCCTTTCCTTTGCCAGCCTTGCCCAGTGCATCGCTGTCATAAAGAGAAGAGCAATTTGGGAGTCTCTTGATACTATTTTATTTCTCTGTTAGGTGAGTCTCTGGGCATACTTTAGACAGAGGAAATGGTTTCACTTTGGTGCTGCTCAGCTAGGAGATGCTGGCTCAGCCCTGGGGTGGGCACAGGGGCACAAGACCCTTTCCCTCTTGCTTCCCATGCAGGAGAGGGCTTCCTTGGGCACCTTGCTGGGCTCAGACCTTGTTGAAGAGCAGGAGCAGGAGAGGGTATGGAGCCAGGGGCTTAGATCAGAGTGGGAGATGCCCAGCTAGGTCACTGGTGTGCCCACATCCCACACAGAGGCAGCTCACAGCATCCCATGCAGAGGCTCAGCCTCAGCACAGTGTCCTCATCAGAGCTGTAGGTGTTGCTGGCAGCACTTTGATCCACAGATACTTCCCAGGAGGAGAGACATCTTCCCGTTGGTTCTGGCCACCTGGAGCTGCTTTCCCTGCTGTGGTTCTGTGCAAAATTTCTGGACCAATTTTGCAGATATTTACCTGTCATTTGTTGAAGAGCTGGCATGCTTTCCTCAAAGCTGTTTGATTTTATTCTTAAGCAAGGGAGAAGATGAGGAGATTTGACAAAACCTACCCTTTCTGTTACCTGAAGCCAGGCTCATCCCCACACGCTGTCCCATGCCGTCCCAAAGAGCAGGAGCTCAGTGTCCCCTTGGCATCTCTCCCTGCCAGGGTGCAAGCAGCTAAGCAAGATTTTTGAAGCATTTTTACTAAGCCCTGTGAAAAAGGGAGAAAGCATACTGATAGTGATGTTACTATTTTAATACTAGCAGTGTTTGCTGGGAAAAGTGGATGAGCCAGGTGTAGGAAATGAGCCTCAGAAGCCTGTCTGCTCTCTTTGCTGTGCTTCAGGCCCCAGAAGTTGGTACTGGATAGGTGAGAAGGAGTGGGGTGAGGGGAAGGGGACAAGGTTAGGGTCTCCTCCTTAACCACCCAGCTGGCAGGAGCAGGGCACTGTGCCCTAGCTGCTGGTAGACTCAGCCCAAATAGGACTCAGGCTGTTTTCCCACATAACTGGTTTTGGGTTTATTTTGCTTTACACTTCTCCCTGTAGAGCATGCAGAGAGTAATGCAGGATTATACCCTTGGACATGGTGTTTTCCTTCACTGTCACAGGGCCAGTTCATGCTGTAACAGAACAAAGTAAATTCAGAAAGCAAGAACAGGAGCAGCCCCAGGAAGGGGCAGACAGCAGCTATTAGGCTGTACCTAATTCTTGCAGTGTGGGAGTCATCCCAGTTGGGAAAGTGAAAATCTAGCAGCTTTGTTGGGCATGACTGGATACACTGGAGCCATCCAGCCCTGAGGCAGGTATCCTGCAGTAAAGTTGTCCCTTTGGGTTTCTGTAGAGGGAAGACTTGAACCAGAAGCCATGCAGGGAGCAGGAAGGTTGGGAGCACAGCACTGCCCAGCCCCACTGTGAGCTTCTAATATACCACATTTCTGCTAAAAAATCTGCAACCAACACATTTCAAGGGAGTTATCTGTTGTAAATAACCCAGCTAGAGTATCCAGGTTCCTGGAAAAAGAGGGCACACAAAAAAAAAGAGATTAAAAAAATTAAAACCTAAGCTATTCCATTATGGTTTGGACTTGTGCAACTAAACTGTGTTTTAATTACTTGGGATAAAGTGTACCCTCAAAAGGTGCAGAATAATAAACCCATAAGATGGAAGAGAGAAGGCAGCTAATCCTGCTCCTGGCATGGAGATCCTGACAGCCTGACAAAGGCCTGGGGGAGGGGGAAGCCCTTTAAGATAATGATTGCCAAGGTTTCCAAGAGCCCTGTTTGTAAAAACAAAAACAGAGCCAAAGAGGAGCACAGCAAATGAAGCCTTGAATTTCAGAGAGGTTTGGGGTTTTTCCTCCTTTTTCTTTGCTTTTTCAGTCTCTGGCTGAAGTGTTGACTGAGCTAATGCCAATGAGTGTGTGCTGAGTTGCCCGTGGCTGATGTTCACTTCCCTTGAGCATCACCCACCTAGAGCATCACCACCCAAGGCCAGGGCTGCATGGGGCAGAGGAAGGTGGTTGGCAGGACCTCACCAAGCCCAGGAGGTCTCAAAGCCTCTTCTTGCCCTAAAGCTAGGGTTTTACTGATTTTTGTTCACCCCTTTTTATAGTGGGAACTGTGCCAAATCTCCAAGGCTGGGATCAGAGACACATCTCCAAAAAGAGGATCAGAGAGACAAGAAGCATGTCATCACCTTGGCCAAGGGTTTGGTGGTGGTGGAGGGAGCAAAGAGGAGGTCTTGTTGAAGTGTTGTGCCTCCTGCAGTGGTGGCACTGGTGTGATGGACCAGGAGAACTCTCAGACCTACAAAAGGAGCAGCAGATAAATGGAAGGATAAGCCCAGTCTTAAACAGGAGGCTGATGGGAGGGTGAGGTTTAGATGCTGGTAGACAGGTTGGCAGCTTGCAGAGAGATGTAGGAAAAGGTAAGTCAGCTCCCACGAGCCTCTGGCCACATTTGGTGGCCACAGTGTCACCACCACTGCCCCTGTGCCCTCCTGCAGCTGGGGCAGGCTCCAGCACCATGGTAAATGGCTCCTTATTTTCTAACTAGGTCTGCTTGTGGAGAACATGTGGGCCTTGAGGACATGAGTGAGGCTTAATGAGGTTTCTAGCATCTGATCTGAGGAATGTACAACTCCAGAAAATACTAAACAAAAGCCAAGTATTTTTATCCTGGTTAATTACAGCGTCGTGGGCCTGCTCTGAAGTGGGTTTCAGCAGGACTTGCAGATGCTTGGTGTTGTCAGTCAGCTTGCTGCTTAGCAGATGCAGTTAATTTAATTTTGACAGGCAGAAGTGAAGTTGTGTGAGGGTCCAGCCTCCTCCTTGGTTCCTGCTGTGCCTGTTTGCAGGGGAGAGGAGAAATCTTGCTGCAGCAAATGGCTGGAATGCAAAGGCTGGACTTGAAAGTTATGAAATCCTGAAGTGACGAGAGCACACTTCATTAAAAATTCATCTAAAATAGCCATTATAGAATAGTTGTGGTAATTAGCTGAGAGAATAGTTTCTCTCCTGGCCTCTGATTCCTGACAGTAAGGAAAGAGGGCAAGAAACAACCCAGAATCCATAATGAGAGGCTCCAGCAGCATCCCAGCCC
This sequence comes from Galbula dea, assembly GCA_013399015.1. Taxonomy (NCBI): domain Eukaryota; kingdom Metazoa; phylum Chordata; class Aves; order Piciformes; family Galbulidae; genus Galbula; species Galbula dea. Next base: position 1,556,034 of record VWZX01005690.1, read on the forward strand.
GAGCCTGGGAGCGACACGCTGCAGCGACGTAAATCACTGCTCGAGACACCAGATAATTGCAGCTGTAATAAAGTAGCTGCTTCCAACTGCAGGGGTGGTGAGGAGATCCTGCAAGGACCAGGGCCCTGCAGTGACCAGTCTGATGCTGGGCTGGGCATGGGAGGATGCTCAAGAGCAAAGAGCTGGTGGCTTTTAGGAAATAAAGTGGTCAGGATGCCTTGTTTATCCAGCAGAATTCCTTTGCCTTTTCGCTGGCTCTGCTGTTGGAAGTGCTGCCAGGGGCCAGCCAGCACCAGCATTGCCCATCCCAGCACTGGGACTGGTGGTGCTGAGCAGCTGAGGAAGGCAGAGCCTCAAGCTGGAGACCTGCAGCCTCTGCCCTTTTTTGGTGTTAAAACTTCCAGTCCTGGTTTCCTCACTGTAAAACACAGATGTTTAATTTTAGGCTGGCAGATGTTTCACTCCTGGCTGAGATCTGAAGCGAGGGTGAGATAGGGGTATTTATAAACCAGGAATATTTTTCCTATACTAATTCCAGATTACCTCTCTGTATAAATAGGTCACAAATCAAATCTCTGCATGCCAGTGTATGGTTATAAATGTACTATTTGCATAGCATAAACTCTCCTGGTTGGGACTGTATCACATAGCTGTGTGCCTGTGTCCTCTGTGGTGCAGGTTTACGTAGGCAGGCAGATGCTGGGGCTGCAGCAGGGATGCTATTTTTGGGGTAGTCCAACTGCCAGTGGAAAATAGGCTAGTGGGATGAAAATGTTTGTAAAATACTGGTATTTGAAAAGAAACTTCTGGCTGCTTAGAGAACAGGGGAGAATTATCCCTGTGTTTGCATACGTGGTGGTGGTGGTGGAGCAGGTGGAGATGGTTTTGTAACTGCTGTGGTGGACCAGGGCTTGTGACTTGTGGTTTCATGTTGGGGCTCTGTAAATGTTAACTTTTGGTTGAGAGTCCCTCACTTGGATCTTTCTGTACCTCAAAATGCCATTCCTGAAACAGAAATAGTTGTTTCTTACTCACTGGAGTGTGTTGAGGTTCATATGCAGTAAATAGTCAAGAGGAGAACCCAGACTGGTGGAAACTGGAGGTTCATGAGTCGTTTTGAAGCCCTGTTGTTTGGATTGTCAGGAAATCAGTCAGTCCTGGTGCCAGGTGTGTGGCTAGCAGTTCCCAGCACTGCCAGACCCCGGGCACTTGCCTAAACAGCTTGTTGCTCATCACCAGGGAGGGTCAATAGGAGCTGTGTGGCTTCAGCATCTCTGGTCCTAGGCACTTGAGTGGGACATGCAACCATCCTGGCATCACCAAAACCTTTGGGAGCTCAGCAAGAAGGTAGCGTAATGGACCTCTGAGCTGGAGAGGAGGTTTTAGGGACAAGGGGGACACATCTGCAGTATCACTCAAAGCCTGGATCTGGGAGCACTGGTAATTCCCAGAGCTCCAGCTTTACTCTGAATGTGGATTAGTGAGTTGGTTTGAGGCTGATTTTTCAGCCAGAAAACCCCGAATATTTCCCACTCTGGACCACTTGTTGCCAGCTGCAGCATCCATGTAAGTTTGAGATGAAAGCATACATGTGAATAAATAAAATTTAGCAGAGTTTGGCTGGCAGCTCCCATTGCTTCCTCTGTAATGATTTCCTGCCTCCCTTTGCTAGCTGGTAGGTTCCTTTCTTGGTCGAGAACAGAACTGTATTAAACAATACTTCACATTGTTTGCCTTTTCATTCAAAGGGAAGGAGCTGCTGCCCTCTGAAGAGACAAATTAATTAGAAGCAAATACTATCCTGTTCTTCAGAGCATAAAGGCCAAACAGAGTGGCTTTCTTTGAAAACATGGGACCAAAGTGTCTCTTGAATCCTGCTGCTTTACATAACCCATTGCTATCTGCTGAATTGAGGTGGCACTGAAAAGCCTAAATCTTTGGTTGTTTTTGTTTAGTATTGTGTTGAATTTGTGCTTACTGCTTCAATGGAAGCAAAGGCCAAAAAATGATTCATGCCCATGTTTGATAGAGATTTATAGACACTGAGCCAGCAGGACAGATGTAACCAAAACAGAAGAGGGGATTGAGTTACTCTTGGTCTTCTTAAGCCTGAAGTTTAGTTTGTTTCATGAAGTATTTGATTTCACAGGAAGAAATGAAATGTAAGCTTCTCAATGTCTTCATGTTAGGAAGTGAGAAGCCTTCAAAAGCAAAGGATTTCTTCAGGGCAGGATTGTCACCAACCAGCATGGCAGCATTGTCTTCCTGAAGACCTGCTTTTCTGTCAGGGAACAGGCTGACACCAGAGCCTTCAGAATTTCTTCAGCAGTACAGAGCTTGTGCTGATCCTTTTCTTGCCTGCCTTGTTAGGCATTGGCCCAGGCTGCCCAGGAAAGTGGTGGAGTTACCATCCATGGAGGTGTTTAAAAATGTGTAGATGTAGTGCTCAGGGCCATGGTTTAGTGGCATGGTGGTGATAGGTTGACAGTTGGACTTGATGATCTTAGAGATCTCTTCCAACCGTAGTGATTATTGCTACCTTAGGATCTCTTTGGCTCAAAAATGGTTATTTATGGAACATTTGCCTGTAGAAGCTGGTAGAGCAGGAAGGTTTGTCCTTGTCTGCTGTAGCTATGTGCCACTTGGATGTTGTGGATAGAATCATTGAATCCTTGAGGTTGGAAGAGGCCTTTCAGATCATTGAGTCCAGCCATTCATGTCAGGTTGTTTAATTTCTTCGATGACAGCAGTCTTGATGAAGAAGCAGCAGGAGGAGGCTTGGCTGATGACCAGTCCAGGCTGAGTTCTCTTCTGTTCCCATTACAGCAATAGTGGGTCATAACCTGTGAGGACCTTCTCATGCTCTGAGCTCTGTCTCATTTGGCCTATTGATTGCAACTGCTTTCCCTGCAGACTTGCAGCCTTTAGATCACTTAAGAAATAATTAGAGACCTCTAAGAAACTTTGAGAATCCATATCAGTCTGTCCAGCTTCCCTTCAGCAGCTTCACATCTGAGGGTCTTCAGGTGGCAATTAATATTTTGTGTGCTTTTGACCCAAGTCATTAGTTAAAAGCCCTAATGAGCTGCCTGCAATTAGCAGGAGCCCTATTCACAGGCACAGCCTCAGCCTCACCCACACCTGTCCTGTCACCTGGTGGCTTAGGGACATATATTTAGGGCAAAAAGCTGTTGTCAAATTCTGGTTTACCTCTAACAGCATCATTCTCCTATCTTCTGTTGCTGCTATTGAGGAACTTGGAGATGCCAGACTGGTTTCTGGGATTTAGCAGCAGAACAACAGCTCACATGTGGTGTGTGTTTAAATTCTCTAAGTGCAGCCTGTGTGTAACCTACAGAGGACTCTGGGGGGGGAGCTGACTGTGGTGTCCATTCCTGCTGCTTCCTCTGCTCTTGAGGTTTATATTTGTTTTGCCATGGCCCCTGTGTTGTAGCCTGCCTCAGTGGGCAGCAGAGTGATTCTCCCTGGGTGTTGGTTCCCTCATATCTAGAGCTCCTCTGCTTTTGCCTTGTTTAAGATGGAAAATACTAGTATTTAATTAGGGCCTTTAAGAAGATGGAGACAATCTTTTTAGCAGGTCTGTCGGATCAGGACAAGGAGTGATGGTTTTAAACTAGAAAAGGGAGATTTAGACTGGAGATGAGGAAGAGATTTTTTACACTAAGGGTTGTGAGACCCTGGCCCAGGTTGCCCAGAGAGATGGTGGATGTCCCATCCCTGGAACCATTCCAGATCAGGTTGTATGAGGCTCTGAGCAGCCTGATCTAGTTGAAGATGTCCCTTCTGACTGCAGGGGCCTTGCACTAGATGACTGTAAAGCTCCCTACTCAAACTATTCTATCTTTCTATGATTAATTGGATATAATCTGCTTATCAGTCTTCAAAAGCATCAGAAGTACAGCAGGTCTTTGAGCTGCTTCCTCTGGGTGAGCAGAAGATGACTCTTGACTCCTAGGAGAGGGTGCCTGGATGCTCAAGAGCACTTTTAAACAGGGAAATACTGCAGCTGGTAATATTTGGTGTGTCCATGGGACTGCACATCAGCACTGCAAGGCACTTCCCATAGATACTGAGCCTGTGATGGCAGGAGAAATTAGTTTAACATCATCAGATGAATTGTTCTGCTGCTGTTTGGTCCTTAGTCGTGGATGCTTGGCCATGGTATGGCTCCAGGAGCTAGGGGCATCCTCCTGGTATTCCAGCTTTTTAGGGGAGGAGGGAGCAGTGAGGGTGAGGATGCTCCCAGCCCATGCCTGCGATAGAATGCCATGGCCCAGCACGGCGTCACGGGGCATGTCCTAGTTAGAACACTGCTCCCTTTGTACAGGAGCCATCACCCTCTGGTTACTGCAGCAACAAGTCTGCAAAACTTGTGATTTTATCTAGAGAGAGGAAAAGCAGCCCCCAGAACACTGAAATAGTGGCAGGAAAAGACACCTCCTGAGTCAGAGACATTTTGAGTTCAGAAAAGCTAATTCCCAGGCTGTTGTCTCCTCTCCATTCACAGCTACAGAAGCACAGAGCTGGGGCTGCTTTTATGGGCAGCACTTGCCACATTATCAAACAGGTGGGGGGAGAAAAGTTGGATCATTGTAGCACTGGGCTACAATTCAGAGCTGTAACTGCTCCCCCCATGGAGTTGATGCACACCCCTGTCAGCCCTCTTTTGCTGTCAAAAGTTGTCACTTGAAGCAAGTGTGGGGACTTGCACAGTAAATGTGCTTTAGAAAGTGAATCCTCTGCATGCCCACAGGGCTCAGACTTGCATGGTGCTGGTGGGACACTGAAGTACTTCCAGCTTGTCAAGGGATGGTTGCTAATGGGCAGTGGTGGGCTCTGGGGATGGTCCATGGGGACAAGTCACATCTGTGTCCTGGTAAAAGCCAGTGATTTAGTTTTGAAGCCACAGTTCAGTGACAGGGTTGGGCTTGTTGATTGCAGTCTCTTCTGTTATTGAGAAGAAACTTTAGCCTGCAAAAGGGCAGAGTAAGAGAAGATGCTTAGGAGGGTGGTTTGGAGCTTGCAGTAGGTGCACACTGCCCTCAGGAGAGGCTACAGTGACCTTTCTCAGTGCAGTGGGTATCTGCAGAGTCTGGCTTTTAGCTTCAGCAGGAGAAGAACCTCAGGAGAAGTAGTAATATTACTGCTGCAGGTATTTATCAAATTCTGGCCTGTTTTAGAAACCCCTGGTGAAGTAACCTGTTAGTCCTCTGGGAGTGTTTGGGGAAGCCAGCTCTGTATGCTGCACTTGCAGAAGGATGCTAGCTGTGTAGAGTTGCCCATTTTCATAAATGATTAACTTAGGAAAAGCTAAAGCCTAATTAAATTCTCAGAATCCTTCTCACAGAACTTGAATGCCCTTATGAGACTGCTGTGGGGGAGACCAGAGACTCTTTCCACGCTTTCAGGTGGTATCTGTCCCATGGCCAGTTGTCCTGGTGAGTGGTTTTACTTCTGAAGGGAGGAATATTTCCAGCAGCTGTGTGAAAAAGTCACAATCTGACCTTCTGTTAACATTGTGCCTGCATAATAAACTGTTTCAGTGCTTTTCCCTTTTCATTTTGAAGTTGCTCAAGAGAAGCCAGAGCAGATCCCACTGGAGAACCGCTCCTGTGTCCTCATACGACGCGATCTGGTCGCTCTCCCAGCCAGTCTCATCAGCCAGATCGGATACCGCTGCCACCCCAAACTCTACTCAGAGGGAGATCCTGGAGAAAAGCTTGAGCTTGTTGCAGGTAAAGAGGGGAGAATTTTTCTTTGCTTCTGAGCTCCAGGAGATGGTCTTCTCCTTCTCTTAATGTGTTCTTCCTCTTGCTTGCACCATTGCTGGAATGGTTCATCTCGTGTGCCCTTGCTGTATCTTTCTGGATTATTCATCACCAATCATCTTGTAAAAAGTTCTGAGTTGCCTTTAATTTGCTGATAGAAAAAAAATGTGTCATTAACAGGATTTATTCAATTGAATTAATTTAACATTTTAATTGAATTCTCCAGCTTGTGTTCTTCCAGATTGGTGTGGGCTGCGTGGCAGTTCTGGTTTGATTTAGATGCACAGATCTAAAAAAACCCAACAAAATCCAAAACAAAAAAAATCAAACAAAAAAACCCCCCAAACCTTATCACATTAAAATATTTACAAAGCAGTGGAGATAAAATTTATGTCAGTGAACAAGCTTTGATAATGCTTTAAAAGTCTTTTAAAACTTGGAGGTGTTGAACGGTCAAGCACTGCAGTAGGAAGGAAGAGAAGGAATTGGGTTTAGTTCTTTCTTCTGGCTTTATTTGCATTTGGGGAGGAATTTCTAACATTGGGAGAATTCACTGCTTCTCTGTAAAGGGTTTATGGCCAGCTCGAGGTGGAAGATGGTGCTGTTTAGCTTTTAATGATCCTGGTGCTGTAGAGCTGGGTGAAGAGTGAAATCTGGTGGCCGTGCCAGCCTGCAGCTGGGTACCTCCAGTGCTGCTCTGAAGATGAGTATCTGACTGGAGCGTCCAGGTCAAATTCCACTTTAACTAACCATACTTTGCTTTCATAAGTTCTCTCCAGCTTCACTTCAGTGCAGTGATCCTCTCAGCTTATAGCCTACACTGTTGGGAAGTTTTTTCCCTTGGCCATAGCTGTGTTTCAATGATCTTTGCACACCAGCCCATAGCTGCTGCTCAGGCGGGAGCTTTAATTAGCAGCTGTAAAGCCCTTGGTGCAGAAAGGCTGTGTGGCAGCACCATCAGTCCAAATCAGTTGTCCCTTCTTGCTGGTCATTTGTCTCTTGGTGAGTAGAGTGATCTGATTTTCAGTCTGTAGAAGGAATCTGAATTTCAGGGGATGCCCAGAAAGGTTTCCTTCTGATGGAGGATAGGTCTTTGATGGAGTAAAGCACACACACCACAGCAGAGCACACAACCACAAGTATTTATTTTGTATCTGGAATATTCATTTTATACCCATTTACATTTTATGTGAGACTTCTTAAAACCATCAAGTGGTGTGGGTTATTTTCACAGTGAGAGCTGCAAATTGGCTTGAGGCAGCTCTGCTTGATTTACATTTTTCAATCTGGGGGAAAAAAAAAGTAGATTAATATCACTAACTGATAGTGGCTGCCTTGGTTATTTTTGATTTATTAAAGTGAAGTTACCCTTGTTAGCATCTGGTGTTCCCTCTGAGGGCTTATCTCTTAAAATACCACTGCTGAAGAAAGCTCTTTCCTGTCTCAAACCTGCTGAGACCTGGGAGAGGCTTGACCCTGGAGCATGCATGAGGATCCTGCAGCAAAAGTTTTCCTTAGCTCTCCCTTTGGAGTATTTGCCTTTTGTCTCTGATCTTTCATGCCATGATTGATTCCACAAACGTCAGCAGCTCTCTGAGAGGGTCTTCAACAAGCCTTGCAGTCCCTGTAGTACCTCTGATGGACAGATAGTGTGTAAGAGAGTGTGGAAGATACATGGTGAGAAGCAAGATCACTCAGAGATCTGGAGAGATGCTTGCTGTTGGCTGGGGCAGGACTGGTGGCCTGGGCTGCCTGCAGTGGCAGGGAAGGTGCAGGCAGCTGCTGTCCCTGGGCAGAGGGGCAGACTCAGGATGATGCTGGGTACCTGCCCCAGCACAGCCCACCAGCATGGGCTGCTCTGCAATTCTGTCTTCATCCAGAAGATCAGGGACAATCATCTGTAGGCTTTCCTGGGTATCCAAGAGGTTAATTTTATTTCTCCAGTAGATGGTTTTATATCTTGAGAACAGAGACTATTCTGGATCCAGATATGAACTATTATTCAGTCTTAGTTAAAAGCAAGGACCAAAACCCTCTCATACAACAGCACACTTGAAGACAGGATAACATCCTCTTGCAAGCTGATGCCGAGGCAGGAGCAGCTGGGTCTGTGTGAGCTATCTGCAGAGGAAAAGGGCTTGATAAGAAACCTGCTGTAAAGCACTTCCAGACCCCTGGATGTGTGAATGTGCTTTGGCAGGGTGTTTCAAAGTCAGCAGTTCTGTGCCTTAGAAGGAAAATTCCCTGTTCCCCAGAAGTATCCAGAGGTGATGGGCTGGAGGTTTGGAGCAGTTAGGTCTGGAGTGTAACCAGTACTTTTTCTGTGCTAGACAGTTTTTCCTTTTCTTTCTGGTGATATGTTCTACAATCTTCCACTTGAGAGAAGTCCAAATGGAGTGGGGTTTTCTCCTACAGAAAGAATAAATAACCTCTTCTGTACATGTAAAATCACAGAATAAAGCCTTGTGCTGTGGTTTTTTGCAAGAAAAAAAAAGGAGTAATTTCATTTCCATAGATTTCCTTTCTGTACAGATAAAATTAGGAATTATTATTACCTGGGACTTGTCAAGGCCCTGAGGGACTCTGATAATTGTCCCTGCTGGGCTTTTCCAAAACTCATGCTGTCCTTGTTGTGCTTTTGAAGCAGGGAATGTAGAGCGCAGCCCATCCCATGTCACACTCCTGTGTCACCCCAGTGTCAGGGCCGACAGCACAGGAGCAGCAGCTTGTCTGTGGCTCAGAGGTGATGCTGCTGGTGAGACAAGGCTTTTCATCTTGAATTCTCCCTCTCCAACCCTTCCAGGCTCAGGGGTTTACATCACCCGGGGACAGCTGATGAATTGCCACTTATGTGCCGGTGTCAAACACAAGGTCCTTCTAAGACGTCTTCTGGCCACCTTCTTTGATCGGTATGTCCTGCTGCTCTATGTGCTCTCCAAAGGCTTTGGTTGATTTTCTGCTGGTTTGATCAGGTTAATAGATAATGTGTCATGTGTGCTTCATCCTCTGGATGTGCTGCACTGATCTCTGTGCTGGTTCTTAATGCTGCTTGAACCCAAGCACAAAGTTTTCCAGTTGTCATCCCTCGGTAAGAAGCTAAAGGGAAGAGGAGAAGGTGGTGGCTGTCCCCTGGAGTTCCCTGGTGTAAGGATCTTCCTTTGCCTTTCTTGCAGGAACACCCTTGCCAACAGCTGTGGAACTGGAATCCGCTCCTCCACCAGTGATCCCAGCAGGAAGCCCCTGGACAGCAGAGTTCTTAATGCAGTCAAATGTAAGGAGAGAGATTTACTGCTGCTCTGAGGGAACAGCATGCTGAGAGCAGAGCCGAAACCTGAGCAGGGGAGGCCATCTCTGTGCCTAATAATGGGGACTAAGTATGGTGAAATTAGGTTACAGGAAAATTAGTTTATATTTTATTTTGCATCATTTTAAGGGGGGGATGAAGTTTATTTTTGGTGTTTTCCAGCAGCATCTTCATATAAAACATCATTGCTACTTGCCTGTTTTGCTACATTTTAAAGCACTAATTGTGCAGTTAATTATTTTACTGCTAGATTCTCTAAGAAGGAAATGGAAATTATGTTTTTGGCAACATTCAGAGCTTGATACTGCTGGAACAGGCTGTCTACACATCCTGGCTTTTATGCCTGTGGGCTCTGGCTCACATTTGGATCCATCCGAGAGCAGGGCACTGGCAGGTCCCCTGGTTTACAGAAGCAGAGCTGTCTTCCAGCAGCATCCTCCACACCTTTCCCAGAGGTGCCAGCCTCACTCTGCCTGGTCTGTGGTGGTGTTCTGGGCTTTGAGGTTGTTGGTCTTCAGCAGTAAAAGGACCCTTAGGAATCAGGGAATCCACTGGCTGCTGCAGCCCTGGCAGCATGGGCCAGGATCTGCTCTCCATCTCACCAGCAGCCTTCCTGCTAGATGTACAGACTAGTTGCTTGTCCTGTCACTTGGCACCATTGAGAAGAGTCTGGCCTCATCCTCTTGCCTCCACCCATTAGCTGATCAGCATTGAGCAGATCCCCTCTGGGGCTGCTCTTCTCCAGGCTAAGCAGCCCCAGGGCTCTCAGCCTTTCCTCCTCCCAGAGATGCTCCAGTGCCCTCAGTGTCTTGGTAGCTGGACTCTCTCCAGTAATTCCTTGTCTCTCTTGAGCTGGGAAGCCCAGAAGCGAACCCAGGACTCCAGATGTGGCCTCACTAGAGCAGAGCAGATGGGGAGGAGAACTTCCTTTGACCTGCTGCTCATCCTTGAATACAAGGAGCATGCTGTGGGACAGAAGGTGCCTCCTGGTGAGTGAGGACCTGGGTGGTGATGGGTTAGTGCAGCAGAGCCAGTTTAGAGTGGAAAGCAATGTGCTCTGTCACCCTTACTGGATTCTGGGTAGTAAATCTTTATGTAAAGTATTATTGTGCTGGAAAAGGAAACTCTTAAGCAATTTTAAACTTTTTCTTTATTCTTATTTTTAAGATGTGGAAGATAAGTCTTTCCTCTCCCTAGTTGTTGCTGTGCTGCTGAACTCCAGGGGCTTTCCAGCCACTCTCTGAGATCTGTAGCACATGGAGAGAAAGGATAAGATGACAGATGGTCAATACAAAAAGACAAAATGACTACACTCTGATGATGGTGCTTGCCCAGAGCTTGTGCAAGGTGCCCTCCTGGGACAGCTTCCCTGTTAGCAGTTTTGCCCTCAGAAGCCCTTGTCTGGACCTTCTAGCCTTGTTCTTACTAAGGCTTCCAAAGAGTTTGAGGTTGGAAAGGCATTGCTGTCCAGGGACAGTGCTTGTGACACGCTGTCATGTGTCAGGGCATAAGATGGCTTCTTACTGCCTGAATTTTACCCTGTGTACCAGCTTTAGTTGGTGATTGTTCACCATGGCAGTTCCTTGGATGTTGCTCTATAATGTCAGGTGCTTGGCCCCTGTGGAGGAGCGGGGCTGCAGCTGAGATATTGCTGGGCTGCTGCAGTGCGTGTGCCAGTGGTGGGACCCTGGCCAGGCTAGAGGTCCATGCAGTGCTGGTTGGCCCTGCAGTGGCCAGCAGAAGGTGTGGGGCAGGCAGAGGATGGTGTTTTGGTCCTGACATTTTCTAGTCCCACAGCTGTGCCTGCACCACTGTGGGTTTAAGAGCCATTAATGGATCTACTGTTGAAGTGTTAGTGTTGACCTTGTCTGTGTCCATCTCTGTGTTTGGCTGTGCCAGTGTGCTGTGGCTGTGGTGCTGTGTGCCAGGTGGAGGCTGGGTCCCGCAGGCAGGAGCCTGGTACTTCTGGGCCTCACTGGCTTCCCAGGGAGTGAGTGCTCCTTCTCCAGCCCACTTCCCCATGCCTTTGGCTTTTATCCCTTCTTGACTACCTCTGTCTCTAGCTGAGAAATTCTTGTCTGTAAGCATCTCCTTGTGAGAGGTCTGGCCCACGGGTGAACCTCCTCCACTCCGTGGCGTCGGCCCTTGCTAAACTTTGCTGCAGGTCTCTAGGACGGGGCAGAGGCTGTGAGCATGCAGCTGCCTTTGTGTTGCTTTCTCTGAACCCTCAGCTCTGTGTATCCCTGTCTTTGCAGTGTATTGTCAGAATTTTGCCCCGAGCTTTAAGGAAAGCGAGATGAATGTCATAGCAGCCGATATGTGCACCAACGCCCGCCGGGTCCGCAAGCGCTGGCTGCCGAAGATCAAGTCCATGCTGCCAGAAGGGATGGAGATGTACCGCACAGTCATGGGCTCCACCACAAACAGTGTCCCCTTGGATCCTGAATTCCAGCCCAACACTGCTCAGGTCTTTGAGCAGCGAATCTATGCAGAAAGGAGGAGCGATTCGGGAACTATAGTAGCCTTGAGAACTAACACGGTGAACGTAGAGCTAAGCAATGGATCCAACCAGTCCTTCGAACAGAGCGAGGATGCCGAAGGGGCTGGCTCTGTGATACAGGAGGCAGCTGCCACAGATGCGATGGCATCAGATACCCAAAGCACTCCACAACCTTTTGAACAAGGTTCAGGCTCCTCCAGCCGACCTGAAACTCCCGTGAGAAGACAAGATGGTACTTACGGAGGGACTTTATAAAGAGAGCAAACGTTTCGTGACCTATAAGGGATCTGTAATACTAAAGCTGCTTGCATGCATTACTAATACAAAACAAAAAAATGTGATCAAGCCACTTACCTACTGAACTGCTACTGTTGCCTGAAAAAAATGTGATTTTTATTCTGCTTGTATTTAAAGTTTATGAAGGAAATAATCGCATTCGTTATACTGTAAACGACTAGGTCTGTGGCGACCTACTTCAAAAAAATATTGGGCTCCTTTTTTGATATTCCTGAGGTTAGTCTATAAGATTGTAGCTTTTTCTTTTTTTTTTCCCTTTTATTTTGTTTTATTTTGTTTTGTTTTTATTTTAAGAAGGGGAGGAGAAAAGCTAGCCACCCCCCCAACCACCACCACCCCCCTCCCGTCATCACCACCCCATCCATTACTCAGCTCAGAAGTAAAGCCATCGTGAACCTTGTCCTCTAAAGAGAGTTTTAGTGTCACTTAACAGGAAAGCAGAGGTGTGTTAGGGTACAGGTGCTGTGACTGGAGATGTTTTGTCTCGAGCAGAAAGGCTCTAGCCAAGTGGGACAGGGTGGGGGGAAATCGTTAAGAGGCTTCTGGTGTCGGAGGGAGCCCCTTGCTGGGGGTGCTGGGGGCAGGGTGCTGTGGTGCCCAGCTGTGGGCAGGGACTCGCTGCTGGTGTCTCGGGGAGTTTTGTCCAGCTCCTGGGAACAGGGATGGTTCCTCGGGAGCTCAGGCTTGCACGTGTCAGGAGGACTGTGTGGGATGCAGGTGGAGACCCCGGCTGGTGCTGTGGTTGTTGTTGGGTTTGTTGGTTTTTTTCCCCATACAGCTGGGGGTTGGGTTTGGTTTCTCTTTCCCTCCCTCCTTCCCAGCAACTCCTTTTCCTTTGCTTCTTCTTGCTTGCACCTTTCATGTCACCAGTTCCTTGGGCAAACGGGCTCGTGTCACCCCTCTGCACCTGGGTGTGCAGGCAGAGGGACCAAGTCCTGAGGCCACCTCCTGGGGGGGTGGCAACCCCTTTCAGCCACCTGAGCAGGGCCTTGGTGAGGAATCTGAGCACAGAAAGCGCATGGTTTGTGCTCTGACGAGCACAGAGCTGGGAGCTCTTGGCGTTGGCTCCCAGCAGCATCTGCACCAGAGGCAGAGTGCAGTGCAGGCACTGGTGTGGGGTCTCACCCACTGTCCCCTCCTCTCCTACCAGGCCAACTTAATCATTTGGAGTGTATCAGATGCAAAAAAAGTTTAAAAAAGAAAATAGCTTTGTGCCCTTCTGTACAGAGGTTTTGGGGAGGAGGAAGTGTTTCACCTCTTGCTCATCCTCCAGCCAGGCCCTTCTGGGGAGAAGCCCAATGCTGAGTCATTTGTCTTTTTTTTTGTTGTTGTTCTTTTAACTTGTGAAAGCTGATGTCTCTAGGCTGTGTTGGTGTTGGTGGCCCCATCTGGTGTGGGTGCTGGGAAGGGTCCTGCAGGTGCTTCTGGAGCCTGGTCAGGCAGCAGGTACCAGCTCAGTGCCTGCTCACTGCCTCCTGTCTGCATTGGGTCTGCCCACTTGCCCTCAGCAATCCCCCAAATCACCCAAATCCTTGCTGCAGCTGCAGCTGGACACTGGCATAGTCACTGCCTGCTCCTGCTGGCTGCAGCTTTGCTCTGGGAGATGCTGCTGGGCAGGGGAACGCTGGGCAGGGTGATGCTGGGCACCCCCCAGGGGCTAAGGCTGGACTTGTTGCCACAAGTGTCCCCAAGGGATGGGGACAGTGATGTGAAAGCCAAGTGTGGCTTTTTTTTTTCTTTTTTAATGATTATTTTTACTGTGACTAAACAACCTGCTTTAATGGTATTTGCAGCTTGTTCTTTAACAAGTTTGGGACTATGAACAAGTGCAAGGTGCACCAGGAGTCACTTTTGAAGGCTATTGTGGCTGTGCTCTTCCTTCCTTCCCTGCTTTGGTTCCATAACCTAGACAGTGCTTTGCTCAGGGTCTTCTTCCTTCTTTGTATTTCCATTGGGAACAGGGGAGCAGGGAGAAGAGAACCCAGCTTTTGGCCATGTGTTTTGTTTTCTTCAATACTTGAAGCAGGTTTGTTGCATCCTGATAACAAAGCTGTCCAGTGCTTAGCCTATTCCACTGCTCCTTGCCCTGAGTTTAAAACCCTCAACCATGGGATGGTTTCCACCTTGTGCCTTGCACAGCTCTTGGGTTTTGGCATGGCTTGGCTTGGGTGTACCGTGGTGGCCCAGCCTGGGTGCCCTGGTGTCGGGGTGCTGGTGTGGGTGGCAGTGTGAAGAGCTGGTGCAGAGGCACACGGTGCTTGGGGGAGTGAGGATGAGCACAGCCAGGAGCTCGATTTGCACTTTACCCACATCCACAAACAAACCTCGTGCTCCTGCCGAAACCTGGAGCTGGTGCAGCTCATCCCCTGCCTGGCTGCACCATGGGAGGAGGCTCCTTTTGCTTGGTGATACCCCTTGGTGCTTGGCTGCGTGCTGGGGGGACACAGCTGGAGGACAGATGTGAGCAGGGGATGTACCAGGGACCACAGGGTTGAGCTGGGGGAGAGCTTTCTTCCCCAGCCATCCCCGAAGAGAAGGAGCCAGTTCCTTGGCCTTTGGGGTGTCCCTGGCTGCGGGGGATGAGCTCTTGGGTGGCTTGGCCAGGCTGACAGGGCTCAGGTTGGGGCAGGTTTGGCTGAGGACCCTCCTGATTCCCCATCACCTCCCCAAAAGTTTAGGTTTGCCAAACGTTTAAGGCAAGCTGGGAGCAGATCTGTGTGTCAGAGAGCAAAAGTCGCCCCTTCTGTGTGTGTCTGTGTGCATATCTGTATCTAGGTTAAAGATAGAGCAAAGGGTTCCTCCTCCTTTTTGGCACTTGCTGGGGTTTGGTGAGCAGGCTGAGCCCTCCAGCTGAGGTTCCCAGTGGGCTGTAGGGGTTAATTCTGGACCAAACCCACACCCAGAGAGACCCCGGGCTGGGAGGGGGCAGCAGCAGAAGTACTTGAATGGTTTAGGACAGAGTTTGAAGAGAGTCAAGTTGCACACTGAAAATATATATTTTTATACCTAGCACAACTTCCTGTATATTTTGGGGGTTTTTCCTTTCTTTTCTTTTCTTTCCTTTTCTTTTTTTTTTTTTTTTAAATTTGGGTTGTTTGTTTTATTAATTATTATTATTATTATTATTAGGAAGGCAAACTTCTACAATGTGAAGGGCGTTGGGTTTTTCCTTATCTGGTAGATGAGGGCAAGCATTTTGCACTAATGTTTCCTGTGTGTGGAGGATTAATGATAATGTTTGAAAATGTTATATGGTAATGATTGTATTCTTCTGAAAAAAAAGAAAATATAATAACCACAAAAACATATATAAAAAAAAAAGATAAAAAAGAGTAACCCCTTTCCAGTACTGAATGTAAGGTGAGAACAGAGCAGTCCATCGATTGTATGCGGCTTTCCTGAGTGCCTTAGAATTTTTTGATCCTTTTTTTTTCCAAGGAAAACAGCTGAAGAAGATCAGATCATAACCAACTCCTTCCTCCTCTTTGTTTACGACACTGTTTTAAATTCTAGAGTTTGGGGCTGCTTTATAATGTGAATAGGAAACTGCATTCATCTAGGTCTGCTAGTGTAAAATCCAAGCATCAGTATTTATGGTATGTCTGCACCTTTAGTCTTCTGCTTGACTATTAGCAATATTACCTGTATATTATATATCTCAAGTTATTCCAAGCACCTTTAAAGCAAACGGAGTGTAAGCATACAAGTTACCTGCAGCTGCCATATAGTCTAGGAGCCAGCCCCTCTCCTCCTCATTAGCACCAATTAACAAACAGCACCGCACCCAGAGCTGCTGCTTTGCAGAAGGGGCTGCATGAACCTCAGCCCCACCCCGGGCCCAGCGTCCTGCGGGTCCAGCTTTGGCCAAGGCTCGTGGTGACCCCCCCATGGGCTGGTGATGTTCCCACGCTGGTCTGGTGGTGGTGACACCGGTGTGGAAGGGGCTAGGGAGGAGGGACGGTGCCGGTAGAAGATAGGGAGTGAGTCCTTTTTTGCCACCTTGATGGTTTTAATTCTTCTAACTATGGTTTCACCCTAGAACTTCCCCCAGGGCTGGTGGCAGGAGCCTGGCCGTGGGTGCCTGCACCGGGGCTCCTCCAGCTGGGTGAGGGCTTCAACCCCACCCAGCCCCCCAAAAACTGGAATTGCCCATGTTGTTTGAGGGAGCAGAGCACCCTAGCCGTGCTGTGCCACCTCCCCTCAGCCCTTCACCACCACCTTTGGCTCCCATCACTGTTTTTTCCGGAGCTGGCAGCGAGCAGAGAAGGGCCAATGGGTAATGGGGACGAGCCCACACTCAGTCCCCAACCACCACATTGCCAGCCCTTAGCCATCTCTTGGGCTTCAACTGCTGTTCCAAGTGTTCCTGCTGTCAGAATGGGTTGTGCTGGGAGCTCACAGGGCAGGAGGGAGGCGAGTAGGGAGCAGCCCAGCCCAGCCCACCTGGCCCCGGGGGTAGGGGGGTGCGGGGGGGACCTGACATCTAACGCACTCACATTGGAAACCCCTCAGCTCCTCCAGTGAGTTTCTTCCACTGTTAAGCGTTTTGCACACAAAATTGTGATTTTTAGGTAAAAAGAAAAAAAAGCCAAAACTTGCAATACTATTTTTAGCAGACAAAAAAAAAAAAAAGGAAAAAAAAAGAAAAAAAAAAGGAGAATTTAAAAAAGACTAAATACATAAAAATCAACTAAGTATAAATGTATAAATATTTTTGACTTGAACATTTGGATGGCACTTGATTCAAATAGAACATTAATCCTTTGGACAGAATGTTTGGGAAAAAAAAAAAAAAGGACTTAAAGTACAAGGTTGTTTTTAAAGTGTCTTCATAGGGTATGAAGTAGTACTGTAATTCATGACTGTTAAAAATCCTTTCTGTGCTGTAAGGAGATCTCCCAGTACCACTGAGTTATGTTCCTCAGCTCTCTCAGCCACGAACGATGCTAGCTTCTTTTCTTTTTTTTTTTCCTTTTTTTTTATTGTGCATTATTCACTAGTATTTATGTGCTCTTACTCTGTATAGTTAAGACTGTTATTTTGTAGCCATGGCTGACACAATATATCAGTAACTAAAACAAAAAATAAAAGAGAAGAGATTAAGACACACACCCCTCCACCTCCCCCACCCCACCCTGAGCTGGACCTGTGCTCATAGCTGTTTTCATATGATGAGAAGAATCCATTAGAACAAAAAGAAGCAAACCCAATGTGATCATTAATTGTAAAACGCTTTGTAAAATTCACATTTACAAGATAATAAAGTCAATTACAATGAAATGCTTTTCTTTGCCCTGGTTTCTTGCTTCCTGGGCCATGGGTGTTAGGAATCACAAGAGATGGAGCTCCCACAGTCCTGTGCTGCCCCAAGGGACCAGGATGTCCTGGTCATCTCCATCTTCATTACCATCTTCAAGGTGTGATGCAAAACCCAACCTTGGCCAACTGAATGGTTTTGCCCAAACTTTAGGGGGTTTGGAGTTCACTGTCCTCTTGTGGGCTCTCTCCCTATCTCACCTGAGCTGGCTTGGGCATCGTTGGGCTTTTTTTCCTGGGTACCCTCCCTCCCTTGCTTTATTTATTATTATTTTTGAGAACTGTCTTCCCAGGGGGTGAGGATGCTTCAGGAGATGTGTCATTGGTGGCTGCATCCACCATCCCTGCTGATGGGGGATGAGGTACCAGCACCAGCAGGGAAGATGCTCTGGTGGTGAGGCCAAAGGAGGGCACTGGGAGGTCCAAGCCCTGCGCTAAGGAAGGTGCTCCAGTGGTGAGACCATAAGAGAACACAGGAAGGTCTAAGCCCTGCCCTGGGGCTCCTGGCTCCAGCCCTGCTCAGTGGTCGTTGCAGGAGTTGATGTAGTCTTTGGGATGGGGAGAGGGGGAAGAGGGTTACAAAGCTCCCAGCAAAGCCAAAGTACCCGAGATACCCTTTCAGGGTGTGTGAAGCAGGGTGCAAGGGACCTCCTAACTGGAAGGGAGAGCTGGAGGAGGGTGGGTGGGAGCTGTGAGGGTGGTAATGCTGCTCTTTGTCATTTTTATCTTTCTTTATTTTTTTCCCAACCCGATTGGCCATAAAATTGCTGAGAAGCAGCATTTCTTCTGCTTAGCAAAAAAGTGCCCAAACCCACTTGCATTTGGGCTTTCATTTAATCTCATCTTACTGAAAGGAAAAACACAGAAACTTGGATGCTCGTGTAGGGCACATTCTGCTATGTTATATAAACCATTTCAAACTGATTTATTCTAAATGAGTTGCTCTAATCAGAGTTTTCCTCAGGAGCAGCTTTCTTGCAAACGTCAGTATTTCGGGAGGAAAAAAAAAACCTAAAACCAACCCAAAAGCCATCATCCAACTGCTCCAATATTTCAAACTGATTGCTTATAAACACCATTGCTAAAATTAGGTCTTTTGGTGTGTGGTATTGTCAGAGTGGGTGTATTATGATCTGCAGAGAGTCTAAAAAGATAAATGAGTTATTTAACCAAGCCAACGACAATGCTGGAGAAATGTGCGGAGGGAAAGCGTGCAGGGGAGGGCAGGGACAGGACCATGCTGTGCTGAGAGCACACGTGGGGAGAAGCTAGTGGAGCCAACGTAGGGTGTGTGGAGAAAGGTGTCCTCTTCACATTCATATTATTCTTTTTATTGCCATTATTCCACACCAGCCCATCTCCCTCTGCCCAGGGCAGTGATTTCAGCAGCACCCTCAGGGTGAGAGGGAGAAGTCTCTGGGGTGATGGGTGCACCCCTGGGTGCTCTTCCTCGGGGCATTAAAACATGATTATTTGTTGATGCTGTGTTGGTTCACAGCTGAGCTCTGGGAGGCAGCTCTGGGTTTTAAAGACTTGATGTCTCTTCGTTTTCTTGGGATCTGCTCCAGAGGGAGAGATAGCAGTGTTGCACCCACTCAAGCTCTCTGAATTTGGCTCTTCACCTCCACCCCGATAGGGTTTGGCCCCTGGAGTGTCAGAGTGCTGCACAGGCTGCAGGTTTTCTCCACTGTGGGCCCCCAGAGACACAGCCAGGTGAGTACTGGGGTCAGAAACCATCGACAGCAGGGACACTGCACCACCCTGCATGGCCAGGGGGAGACTCCATCCAGACCTCTACCTCCTTCCCCAGGAGAAAAAGCCCCAGTGGTTTGGAAGCTATTCCCCTTGCTGCAGTTCCCACTGGGCTGCTGATTTAGGCTACTTTTTGATTTCTCTTTTTTATAGTTTGTCTTTTCCAGCACTGCTCTGCACTGGCGCCCGAAGATGTTCCACCCCAGGAGGGCAAAGGGGAGCTTGTCACCCACTGCAGTAGATGATAGTAGATGCAGTAGCTTGTCACCCACTGCCTGCCTGCAACCAAACACAGCCCTGCCATAAGGGCCAGGACCTTACTCCTGGGTGTCTTGAGGGAGTCTGATATATGAGCTGTAGATGGGATAAAGCAGGAGGCTAGGCAAGGCAGCTGGCCAGGACCATGTTTCAGAGGGCCAGGGAGCAGCATGGCCCCAGGCACACATACCCATATTGGGGGCTGCAAAAGATGTTGGCCATTGCAGGCAGTGTTAGCCATTGCAGAAGGTGTTGGATATTGCAGGTGGCACTGACAACTGCAGGAGGTCTTGGTCCCTGCCTTTGCAGCAGAGGGAAGCTGGTGGCCAGCAGCCACCAGGGCTGTGATATCCTAGCACCGCACTGCTCTGCCACCACTGAGCTCCCATGTGAGCCCAGCACCCAGCCCCATGGGAAAGAGGAGAGCAAGAACTGTGCCTGACCAGAACCAAGACATCAGCTGGATCCATCCCAGCTCATCTCCTTTTGCGTGGGGGGGTGTGTGGCAGGGAGGTGTGTGCTGGGGGTACAGGGGGTGCTGTCACTCCCTCTCTCTAACTCTGTACACGTGGATAAAGTGTGAGAGAGGCCCAGGGAGCAGATGCTGTATATCAGAGAGGCCCATGGAGCAGGTGCTGTAAATCACAGCCAGGAGCACTGCCTGCCCCAGCAGCTGAGGAACACTTCACAGCTTCTCTTATTTATATGCATCTTTTGCACCGAGCTGTTTTCTAATGGACTGTGGAGGGGCAGAGCAGCTCCGGTGATGACTGAGATAGATCGTGCAGGACAGAAAACACAAATAAAGGCTGAAGGGTAGGAAGTGCATCATTCCTGAGGCACTGCTGTTCTCTGCAGTGCTGACTGGGGCTCACCAGCACTGAATTAAGATTGCCACCGGCACATCAATCAGCTCTGGGGAGCAGAGCTGCAGGCAGGGGCTGGGGAAGGTTGTTGTAGGGTAGCTGAAGAGCGATAATAAAAATAGTAATGATAATGCCCTGGGTTGAGGTTGGGGTGGCAGGGATGGGTTGGAGTGTGAGCATGGGGGCTGGCCACCTCCTTGGGGTCATACCAGAATGGTGACAGCCCCAATGCTGGTGGCAGCCACATGGTGGCAATTAACATGTTCCTGCAGGAAAGCTGTCACCAACGTGCAGGTAATTAATGTTCAGCTGCTCCCCGAGCAGCCAGTGGAGGGATGTGCTGTAGGAGGGAGGAGAAGTGAGCCAGGCACTTGATTTTGGGGCCTGGTGGGGCCCTGAATCCTCGGTGCTGGGGGACCAGTCCTTGCTCAGTTTGGGCAGGGTCTCATGGTTCTGGAAGCCTTCATCCCCTGCTCCCTCTGGGAGAGGAATTGGATCAATCTAATCCAATGCAAGGGCAAAAAGGAAATAAAAAGGAAGAAATGCAGAGCCACAAAGCAAGGTGGTGGATAAATCCAGGAGGGGTATGTGCTCTCACTCGCTGGGGGCAACCAGAACTTACAATCCATAAATTATTGCCCCTAAAAGCTTCTATAATTTCCCTTCTATTTGATTCACCATAAAGCGCCACAGTGCCCTCTGCATCTACCCATCTGATTAGAGGTTTGTACCAAGGCACAGCTAGTGCCTAAAATAACATTACTGGAATAGAGATGGACAAGAGAATTCATTTGAATGGAAATCAATTTGATTAGAAAAGTAAATTACCCAGAGTATATGAGCAGCATATTGCAGTTCTGAATAGTAATAATAATAATAAAAAAATAAATCAGTGGCAGCAAAGGATCTTAAATGTCTTCATGGACCAGAGCTGCTAGGGCAGGCTGAGCTGTGACCATTGCCCAACACAGAGCCAGGACACTCCCAGGCAATGCTGCCCCATGTGCCCAGGGACCCCTGTGCCACCAGGAGCCCCTGCAGGGGATGAGCCCATTCCTGTTGGCACCTCCCTGCCCAACAGCAATAGGCACAGCTTGGGGAAGGTGCAAGACCACAGGTAATGGGCACAGCTGAAGGGGACATGCATGGGTTCATGTGGCTGGAAGTGCCTTCAGGGACATGATTGTATGTACCCAGGGGTGATGCTGGCCTGAAATGGCCATCAGCTGAGCCATGGTCCCCCTCCAGCCACTGGACTGCAAGTCACTGCTTCAATTTGGGTGACACTTGGGATAGCCAGCGTGTCAGGGTGATGGCCTGGCTGGGGGCAGGATGGCAGAGTCTCTCCCTTCCTGTCCATCCTTTGCTGCTGAAAAAGGTGATGAGGTGGCAAGGAGCTAGGGAGGCCAGTGGCCATTGGTGGCCAGCAGAACCCCCAGTCAGTCCAGGACCCCCACTCAGTCTGTCCCCAAAGGTGAGTTTCCCCTGCAGCAGCTGCAGTGCAAGAGAGAGGCTGAGCTGCACGCTTTGCTGAGCTGTGGTATTTTATAAATAATCAATTGGTATTTAATTCCCATGTGATAACTGTCTTATTAAATCTAAATTTAATGTGTATTTGGGAAACCCTAATTTAAAGTGTTACTGCATGCACCATCTGGTGTGCTCTCTAAATACAAATGCAATAACATAATTCAGAATTACATCATAAAAGTAAGTTATAAGAGATTAAAATGCACAACTATGTTCTTCAGTCATGGCAGCTTTTATGCTTTTTTTCTCCTGATTTAGACACAAATCACAGCTGAACCATTCCCTACCCTGATGAAGTGATTTTCTGCAGGGATTTTGGGTTTGATGGGGAGTAGGAGCACACAGGATGGAGGTTGGAGTAGAGCTGGCACCAGGCTCTGTTGCCATCAGAGACACTGAAGCTGTGGAAACCCTCTGCTTGCTGGTGCCAAGGAGGTTCCAGGCTCCCAGTGCTGCCCTGGAGTGGGGAGAGGTGATGGGCATGGGTGCCCTGGGGTGCTGCAGCTCCCCCACCCCAACAGCAAGCTCTCCCTGCTCACCTGTAGCACTGGGGTTTAAAGGCAACGTCTTAATGCTGGTCAGAACATCCCTTCCCACTACTGAGGGCCAAACCAGGTACAGGAAGACTCAATGACCCTCCCCCAGGATGCCTTTTGCTGGAAAATCAGTCAACTAGAACCCAGAGTTTGGTGCATCAATGATCTTTATAGCAGCAGTAAATCTAATACCTTTGCAGAACCCCCCTATTGTCTCTCTATGTTGAATGAAACATGAGATTCTTTAATAGAGAGGGAAATTAAAATCTAGTTTTATTGCAGTTCCTGTAACTGGTATCTAAGCTATTAATAATCAATCCATTCTTGCTTAAAAGCTAACATTTATCACACCAGCTAAGATGAGCTGACAGGCACTGGGGGGAAAGTACAATTGACTGCAATTACACTTTGAAAAATGTTATCTGTGCCACTGACCACTGGGGATAAATGAGGAGATTTCAGTTGTTTCTTCCAGCTTCAGATTCTCTTCCCCAACTCCTTGTTTGCTGGCTATTTGGTTTGGGTTTTTGGCTTATAGGTTGCTTCAGCCCTGAGCTGCTCAGGGCAGGACCTGAGTGAAGGGAATGGCATTGTCCCAAAGTGATGAGGCTCCTCCCTGCTGTGCTCTGGTGAATGCAAGTGCCAGCCCTCTGCTCCCATTCTGTCTGGGTACATCACACCTGCCTTGTCCTCACCTGAGGACATCTTACCTAGGGATGGTGCACTTTCTTCATCCTCGCCTGACACCATCACATGTAGGGACACCACGTCTTCCTCATCCTCACCTGGGGACGATGTAGTTAGGGACTTCACACCTTCCTCATTCCCACCTGGGGACATGATGCTGAGAGTGAGCAGTAATTTCTTCACCCCAAAGGGCACCCATGGGTACCTTGGAGGCTGGACTGCCCAGCAAGCCAGCAGCTGCTCTGCCAGGGGTTTCCTTCCCCATGCCACTGCAGAGAGGAGCTGCACACATCTCCAGCTCCAGCACAAGCACTGGGACTCTAGACCAGCCTTGCTCTGGAGCTATTTCTCTTTAAGAAAGAACCAGGCACCAAAGTTTACTGGTTTTATTCCTGCAGTTTACAAGAGGGAGGAAGAGGCTGCTGAAGGAATTGATTTGCTTGGTTTACTGGTATTAATGAAGGAGTTGACCATAGATCTCCCACAGCAATCTTACACTCCCCATGATAATTCTCCAGGCTCCAAACTTTTCAAATGAGTTTTTGCAACTTAAAATTAATAATTGTTCTGTCTAGAAGAAGGATAATTAAATGCCTGCTCATCCTCATTATTGTCAGCCTTGTGATTTGTTGTTTTCTCTGTAATAAAATTAACCAGTTGAACTAATGGGTGCCAAAACTTGATCATTAAAGCTGAGCAAATCATTTGCAACAACTAATTTTCCCACTGGATTTGGGGAGGCCTGGGGCAGACACATGGCTGATGAGGAGGGGCTGGGAGCCAGCACAGGGCACCTTGGGCAACATCCTTTTCCTTACAATGGTCATTATTTGAATGAAAATCCTTTTCTTTCTTTTTCTGCCTAAGAAAACAGGCTCCCATCGTGGGCTTTTTCTCACACCCAGAGCACAAGGCAGGAAGCTTTGTAGGTTCATCCATGGAGGAGAAAACCCACAGGAGATAGCAGCTGCTCTCTGGTAGATCCCAATCATGGCAAGAAGGTGGCCAAAAAATGGCATTTCTGGAGGGAGGAGAGAAAGGAAAATAATGAGCCAAGGAAAGAAATTTGCTCTGCCCCAATCTTCTACCACAAATGGACTTCCAGATGATGGTTATTAGCCAGCTTTCGTTTCAGCAGCAGTTAAAGAATCTTCAGAAGGTATGGCAATTAATTTGTGAGTTTATATAGCACATTCTCACGCGAGGAGGAGCCGTTAACGAGGCAATGACATTCAATTTAATGTACTCAGTGAATGGGACAGTTTGTCTCTCCCTCCTGGGTACATTCCTGGGTGGGTGGATGAATGTTGTTTTTCTCCCGGGGGGAAGAAACAGTGCCAGACCTCCCTGATGCTCTAGAGGTGGGGCAGGGATGGGACGGTACCCACCAGAACCGGGGGGTGTGTGTGGGGAATATTGCAGCGGTGGCCATTAGTGCCATGGGTCTGGGGGGCACTGGGTGGGATGAGTTTTATCCCCAGCTCTGCAGCATGGCCAACGAGGCTCAGATGAATATGAGGAGACTATGAAATGTCTCATACCTATAACTTTAAATTAAAAAAGCAATGTAGTGTTTATGGGTTCCTGCGAGTGTCTCCGGAGCGGCAGGCTCATAAAGATCATATTACAGTACAAGCCATTATGCAAAGAGTTTACTATATATACATTTCTAAATGCTTCAGCAAACAGCAGCCTCCTTACGAGCAGAGAAGGATAACTGGTTCGTTTGGGGTAACAAATGATCCTTGATTTGATTTTAAATGCAATGACAGCAAAATTTATTTCTTATTTAATCACTTGCCAGAGCTGTTGAGGACGGGATGGCATTAAACTGCACAATGCAGCATATGACTAGTGAATCAGTTGGAATAGGCATAAGAATATATTATGTTTATAGGATAGAAAAAGATTGTACAGCAATGCATAGAACTAGAATGGGTGTTTTTGTCATTTATACAGTAGCTTATATCATTATTTCTTCCCACTTCCAATTTTTCAGTAATAAAAATACAGGGGATGTGATTCTCTTTGCATTACAGATAAACCATCTTGATTCTTTATTAAATATTTTTATTAATCTGAAGTACTACAAAGCATTTGAGCAGATAAATCAGGCTCCCAATAGTCATTTCCTCTCTGCTATGGCTCTATAAAGTGGATTCATTTATGAGTGAGCAATACCAGAAAAGAAGGTTTCCATATTCATTACTGTGCTCCCTTCTGGTCCTGTTTTCCTATCATCCACGTAGGAGGGCTGGCACTAATGTGGTCCCCAAAACCAACCAGTTCTCAGTAATCCACTTGGTAATCCCAGCCTGGGTTTGTGTCCAGTTTAATTTGGAATCCCTGCTTGGGTACCACCCACCAGCCCTGGCGGGGATGATGCTGGGGTCTCCCCAGACCCGGATCCCCCAGCCCCTGGTCAGCAGCAGGGGGAAAACAACACCTTCGAGGTGATTTGGGAATGGATCCAGCCCCAGCATCGTCCTTTCCTTGCCTTCACCCCTCTCCCCATCCGCTCTCCCGGTAGGATGTTGGCATCCTATTGTTCAGCTGAGGGACTGACCGGGAATTTGAGCAGCAGCCCCTGCTGGGAGGGTGCCCAGCACCCTGGGGCTCTGCTGGAGGCTGTGTGACTTCCTAAGGTGTCTCTACCCTCTCCCTACCCCTTCGTCCCCATCACCCTAGATCCTCCCACCCCACGAAAAGCAGAATTTAGGGGACAGCTCCGCCCTTTTGGACAAGCCCCTCCACATCCAGGCTGTCCCAGGGGATGCTGGCAGGGGTGGGGGGACACCAGTGTGGGGGCAAGTGGAAGCTGCCAGCATTCAGCCTTCGGCAGCTGACATGTCAGTTAGTCATCAGAGGAAGCTGCAGAGAGGCACAAAGGAATTAAACCTATTTAAAACACAGCCAGGTGTTCAAACAAGTTTATCCTATTGTAACAGCTAACGTGGGAACCAGGAGAGCTCTAGAAAGGTTACAGCAGCCACGTGGTTATCTAGGGCTCCTTGGGAGATGAGGCATTTAATGCCCATGTTTTCTGGGGCCATGGGACTCACCAGGACCCCCAGAGCCACTGCCTAGTTCAGGACTGCATCTCCCTGCTCTATACAGGGTTGGCCTCATCCTGCCTCTTCTCCCCTCCTCGTCCCAGCCCCTGCTGGCACCCCCAGGGGACTTGGCTTTGCTTGCAAATTTTACTACAGCAGCTGTCTAACATTTGTTTGCTGTTTGGAAACAGAATTATGGTTCTTGGTGAAAGGCAGGGTCCCTCTGGGGCTGCTACTAGCACAGCTCCAGCCTGACACCTTAGGGCTTCAGTGCTCAAAGTTCCTCCTTCCTTTAGCAGCTGAACTGTGATTGCGTGCTGGGGTGTGGGAGCCTGGCTGCAGGGGGGATTTAGCCATGCTTCTGCCCAGACCTCTGCTTTTTCCTGCTTTTGAACACCCCTTCTCTCTTCAGGGCATCCTCACAGCCCTGCACCAGTACAGCCTGGTCCAGCCCATGAGTGGGAATCCACTAGCCTCCCAGAAGGATGGGGATGGAGCTTCCCCCTCCACTCTTTATTCCATTGATGGCACTGGGCTAAGGCAAAGCAGGAGTTTGTCCCCATGGGGACAGGGACCTGCAACAGGACAGTGTTCCCCTGGTAGAGCTGGAGCTGTTTCAGGAGCTGTTACTGCTTTCCATATGCACCAGGATGCTTTCCTGTCTGGGAGCCACTGAGGCTGCACATAAATCCACTGTCAGCCACAACTGTGTCACAGATGTCCCAGGACATGAATTTTTTTCCCCAGTTTTAGTGCTGGTGTAAAGCTAAATTATGGTAGTTGTCAGCATTAGCAAAAACTGTCCTCTCCAAGCTACCCATGAAAAGCACAGCAGTGGGGCCTGGGGGCTAGAAGAGACAGAGGAGTTGTAGAGGTGGGTCAGCTTCTGTTTGCTGGAAATGATAGGGGCTGGATTGTTGTGCTGTGGAGCTGGGACCAGTGCTGGTCAGGTGGCCATGGCAAAAGCCATGGCATGCTGACAGTGCAGGCACCTTGACCATGGGAAGCTCTTCTCCATCCTTCCACCTTCCTCTGCAACCTTGGCAAGGATCAGCAGCATGCTCAGATCCTTCTTGGGGCCCATGGCTGGTCCATCCCATGGTCAGGATGGTGGAAGCTATAATTGAATTAAATCCAACCCAGAAACATTCCTGGCACCTGCCAGGGCTTGAGCATGGACACCTTGGGGTCTGCACCTCCACTCTGCAGCAGGTCACTGTTGGTGTAGAGCACTGGTCCCTCGTTTCCAGGACACTCTGGTGCTGTTAAGCACTGACTTAGCAAAGGAGAGAGTGGAAGAGTTTTCCACCTTGATGAAACAATGCTCAAGAAGGACCTGAGCAGCCAGGGATGATAATTGAGATGGATGAAAGGGCAGTTGGCTTCCCCCAAAGCGTTTCAGGCAACATACTTGAGAAGAATATGAAGTGCTGCTGCTCTCTACAGCTTGCCACGCTGCAGCTGAATTATTAATGACTAGGAATGATTTCATATTTAATCTAAAGACTATTAATTACACTGCAGAAGAGCAACACACCATCCTGAGAGCCCCTCTCACCAACTGAATAATTTAGTGATGCCCCATATTTTACCTCAATGTCAAGGAGGGCAGCAGACAGAAGTGTCCCAAGGGGTACATGGTGCTGAGGACTAACCCTGACCTCTGAGGCCCCTAGTCTGATGAAGGGTGCTGGATGGAGGAGGGGGGGAAGTCACTTGGGGCTGCCATGGGGCTGGGGGCATGCCTGTCCCCCAAGCCTGTCCAGGCTCAGAGCCCACGGCAGCCCCAGCTGGGGAACTGCTGAAGACAGATGTTTATTTGCCCAGGATTATTTGCTGATCACTGTTATGGTGATCCAAGATGCTCATTAAAAAGTGAAATGGGCTGGTTAATAACAATGCTCAGAGCATGCCGTGTGCCTCTCGTTAGGAGGATGTTTAAGCATCAGCCCAATTAAGTCCCTCACATCCCTACTGAATTTCCCCCAGTTGTGCAAACTATTAGGCAAACTCCTGGCTCCTTGTACTTGCAGGCAGTCCTGGAGCCTGGCACTCTGCTAGAGCCCTATTTCTATCCTGAAGCTAAATTAAAATCCTGTTGTGCTGGTGCTGCTAATATTTCCTGTTCTTGTTTCCAACAATTAAATAGGGACTTTCTGCCAAAGCAGAGGAGGAAAGTAGAAAACACTTGATCAGCTGGAAAAGGGAGGGAAATCCTCCTGGCTGCCTCCTGCCTCCCAGGCACTGGAGGGATGTTCAGGAGTAAAATAGCACTGGGTGGGCAAGTTTGGTGGCAGGAGGACATGGGTGTTCATCCCTGTTCTCCAGCCCTGGGTGAGGGAAGCAGGTTTCTAAATATTAACTGGAAAAGTTTTCCTTCTTCTTTTAGGAAAGAAATACGTGAAGTAGACCCATATGGTACCAAAATGTTGGTTATAAGGAAGGATTAAAAGGATGATTTCCACAACTGCTACCACCAGTGACCTGATTCTGCTGCCCTTCCTATGCAGGTAGTGTTGCATCCTTTTAAGTATCATCCTGAGTTCTAACTCTTTTTCCCCTTGTCTTTGCTCCCCTGACCACTACTTACCCCATCACTCATCAGAGAGGGCATAGGTGGTCCTCCCCTCCCAGTGTCCACATAGTTATGTCCTCCTGATTGGTATGAGCAGAACCACACTGTGGCTGCTCCCAGGAAGGAAAGAGATGATGGGGAGAAGGGGATCCCTGTGGTGGGGCTGCCAAGGACTGGCATCCAGGCACATGTGGGTCCTATCAAGCTGGTGAGAGCAAATAAACTGGTGGGGGGAAAGAGAGGAAAATACAAGGCTGTTTAAGAAAGAAATAACGATTTGGTCATGGCTTAGAAGTTGGTACTTAGAAATTCCATGAATTTTAAAATAAAGACATTGTGAGATTTGAACTTTCTTTTGAATACTCACAAACTGCAGTGCCTAATACCTTCCCTGGCCATTACAGAGCTGTGCTGGCAAGCAGAGAGCACTAAGTACTACACTGATAGAGCAGTTAAACACGGTAATAGAATTGTGTTTGGAGAGGCTGCAAAGCCAGGTATAGAGCCCATACATAAACAAGGCCATTACCAGCCAGGGGAAGCAGTGATAGAATTTCATGAATATCCCCACAAAAAGCTTTGTATATTTATAACAACCTCCAGAGTTGTTTGGAGCACAGTCAGGGGCCTTGCAGAGCTAAATTGTACAACAGATCTATGTGTTTCCACACTGGGTATCAGCCATTGCCACTGCAGGCAAATCTGGATGGGGCAGAGAGGTCCTGGGTGCTGCAGGAGGGAGTGAAGTGGCCCCAGCTAGGCACCATCCTGCCCACCCAGGACCCCAGGCTGCTGTGGGTCCTGAACCAGTGCTGGCAATGACAGCCTGATCAATATTGCCTACGAGTTTCTCCAGTTTCCAACTTAAGATGTCCTCTTTTTTGAAGAGGGTCCTAAGCTTTCAGGGAAGGGGAAGCAGAAGAGGATCCCCAGATGGGTTGGTCTGGGGAGCAGAAGTGAGTGCTCCTCCACCATCTGACCAGGGAAGTTTCCATATCTCAAAATAAATCTGTGACCCATTGGCCTCAAAGCATCAGGATGAAGCTCCTGCAGGATTTTGGAGCCACACACAGAGGTGGCTCAGAGACCGGCTGAGAGCAGAGGCTCCTCCATGGCACATCAAGTCACCAGCTCAGCTGTGGTCCTGGGGCTGCTGGGCACAGACAGGTCCTGTACTGGGGCTGATCCCAGTGCTTCCCTCAGCTGCTTTGCTGACAACCCTGCACTGGCTCCCACGGCACCCATGGGCCAGGCTGTCAAACACAAGCAAGACACACACACTGCTGCTGGAGGAGCCACGTGAGCCAGTGCCCTAAGAAACCTCTGCAAGGAATTCACACTCTCAACCTCTGCAGCTTAAAAACAGGAAAGCAACCTCCTGAGCATATTTATTGCTTTCATTTAAATCAAAAGGTACTTTAAACTTCCAGAAACTTTGTTCTGCTACTCTTGCAAAACTTGGACCCGAGCTCAGGTACTCAGCTCGAGCACCAGCCATAATAAAATGCTAATTGCAATTCATAAATTATATGGGGATGCCTTGGGCTATTGAAGATCCTGGCTGAAGTGTAGTGTTCAATTTATCCTGTGCATGTTGCAGACAGTGCTGCCAGCCTCCTTCTTGTCCCCCTGTGTTGTTTTGTCATCTCTGTACTATCACCAATTCATCACAAAGGCAACTGAACTCTCAGATGTCCACCCACCAGGTGACTTTGTCTTCCCTGCTCTATGACTTCCAAATTAAATTGTCAAAACACATTACTGAGAAAAATATGGCAAAGGGAAAGTTCTTTACCCTTTTATCCCATCTTAAGAGAGAATCAGTTTGATTTGAAGAAAGCATGTCTGCTTCATTATCCCTCCTGCTATCATATTTCTTCACTCAGCAGCAGTAGGAAAAGAGTCGATACACAAGTCTTGGATGACATGATGGAGCATCCCACAGGAGTTGTCTCAATAAATTCTGAGATTGCCCAGGAAAAGCTGTGGGGGGTGTGTGTAATTTGCACTCTCTTATATTCCTCCCACTCTCAGAGAATTTAAAAGAGATTAGGGGGTTGCTGGTGTGGATTTCCCTGAGCTGGATGTTCCTACTCTGCCAGCATTGGAGGTCTGGAGTGAGCTCCCTGGAGTCCTTGCAGCAGAAGAAATAAACCCAGGAGGGGCAATGTCAGCATTCCACGTGTGCTGAGGAGTCCTCAGACCTGGGACATCCCTAGGAGGGCCACAAACAACTTGCAGACAGTGGAGCAGTCCCAAAAGTGCTCCAGTTTGCACCAAAGGAGGCTCCAGGCAGCTGCACCTGTTCCCACACCCCTCCTCTTCTGTTCTTGGAGGAATCAGCTTGCTCCCTAAGTACAGTCAAGCCCAAACATAAGTGTCCTAGTGTGGATAGGCTCTGTTCCCCTTCTCCTGGTCTGCTTCCACCCCATAACATAGGGCAGCCCCCAGACCAACGCCTGCAATCATCGAATCAACAGAGTCTTGTCTTCCCTGGGACTTGTATCGCTCTCAGGAGGTTCCTGCTGCTAGATGCAATCACAGAAAATAATTCACCCAGAGATGTAAAACAAAAGGAGCCATTTCTCAAAGGGAAAGAGCTGCTGGGTTCCTCCTTTTCTCATTCCCACATTGGTTTCTGGGCATAATGGATCAGACATAAAACGCAAGTAACACATTGTGCTCTCATTCTTTTGGCTTTGGCCAATATTAACATAATACACACATATTGTTTATTTATTCTGCTCTAGTGCAAGTAAAGGAGGTAGTGGCCAACGTTTAAATGGGGCATTTTTAAAAGCTCACATTTCCTTAGCCTTTATGATGCATTAGCCATCAGGAGTCAAATTGCCTTGTATTTGCAATTTTATGGGGACATTTTATCAAGCACACAGGAGCTGCATTCAAAGCATGAAAATAAAGTATTCCACTTGTGTTAGGCAAGCACTGTTTCGACACAAGATATGGCCAGAAAGCAGAAATCTCCTTTTTTTTTTCCACCTCAGCTGCAGATTCATCTCCAAATATTGCTGCTACTTGCAGTAGAGAGTGCTAAGAGCCCCTTTATGGCTGTGTAACATCCACGCATCCTCCCCACACTGAGAGCTCACAACTGAATTTAGCCTGTTGTGAAATCACCCAATGTTTCTTCACTGCTTTAAAATATCTCCCAGCAGAATGTTACTGCTGCTCTCCCCCACAGAAAGGGTGACTGCTGGGGTCACTGAGAGTCCCCTCCCCAAGTCAGCATCCAGACTTCCAGTTCCACCTGTGAAGCAGGAGTTGCGGAGAGTAAGTAATCAGAACAGTTCTCCCTGGGCAGGACATCCAGCACCAGAGTCTGTGCCCATGCAGGATGGCTTTGATGGCCAGGATGTGTCTGGCAGCTGGTCAGCCCACTGCTGCCCTCAGGACCTGTGCCTTCCCCTCATGTCAGCTTCCTCATGGACTCCCCAGAGCCATGACCGTGGAGAGGGGAAACTCATCCAGGCTGTCCCCAAAGGGAGTTACTGCTAGCAGGGAATTTGCTGAGGGCAAGCTTACTCCCTCTTATGGGCTCTAGGAGCTGGTGTCTGAGCCTGACACACCAGCAATGGGCACAGGAAGGGATGGGATTCCTTCACATCTTGGAAATCAGGAAAGAAATTGTCCTGTTTTACCCCTGGGAGTTGCTGGCCCAGCACAATGTAAGAGTAAAGACACCCCACCCCCACCCCCACCCCCAGAAACACACTCCTGGGTTGGAGCTTCAGCAGTACTTACTGCTTTGGACAACTTAAAACTAAATCTGCTTTTTGATAGGATCAATTTTGGCTCTCTGGAGCTCTCAGCTCCTTCTCACATAACACTTTATTGCCTTTATTGTCTCTGGGTTCTGCTAATTCTGTCTGGATTTATTTCTTTCAGAGAGCTCTAGCTGCCGTTCAGCCAACTCCAGGCTGTATAACATGAATGTTACAGCACTCACTCTCAGAGATGCAATGATGGCATATTCCTCATCTTTTCTAGACAAGTACAGCTCCATTTAATATATACATAAAAATCCAGAAGCTGTAGCTGCAGTGCCCTTTTTAAATTTCAAGTTCAATAGTGTATTTAACCCCCCAAAACCCCAAAGCCTGTAAGACTACAGGCTGAAATCTGGGAAAGGAAAACAATCCAAAGCATATTAAGTGAGTAGAAATTGTGCAACCAGCTTTTTAACCATAGACTTATAGAATGGTTTGGGATGGAAGGGACCTTTAAAGGTCATCTAGTCCGAGGTGCAATGAGCAGGGACATCTTCAGCTAGATTAGGGTGCTCAGAGCCGCCAACAACCTGACCTGGAATGATTCCAAGGATGGGGCATCTACCACCTCTCTGGGCAATCTGGGCCAGTGTGTCACTTTCTTCATTGTTTTACTGTGTCTTAGTCTTAAATATCACACATTTCCTGCAAAGTGACCTGCCACACTCTGCAGCACCCCCGGGCACATGAACAGGACGGGAAACAAGCAGCTCGCTTAGGGCTCAGGCAGGTCTGGACAGACAGACAGACCAGGGCCTCCATGCAGCACTGACCGGCCGCTGTTCTGTGGCCATAGGACACGCTCGGTACGATCCAGAGGGCAGCTTTAGCCTCTTTCAGTCTCCACGGTCTGCCACCCTGCGCTCGGGGCTGCCCGAGGCGGGTAGCTGTCCCCAGCCCAGCCGCCGCGACGCGGCTCCGCGGCCCACAGGCAGCTCGCGGTCCCCCTCTAACGGCGGAAGGGAGAACTCCCTGTCCCTCCACCCGTCCCTAGTCGTCCCGGCCGCGGAGGGATGGCTCCCGCCAGATCGCCCCGGTGCACAACGGCTGGGTGCCCGCTGGGCAGCCCCTGCCCGAGCGCTGCCGGGAGCGGCCGCAAGTGCCTGGCCGAAGCCACGGGAAAGGCCTGAGGGCCGCGAACTGCAGCTCCCAGCATACACCGGAAGGGAAGAACTGCCAGAGGGAGGGAGCCGCCATCCCACAATGCACCGGGAAAGAACAATTTTGACAATTATTTGTGTTTTGTAAGCCTGAGCCGCCCCGCCCACCGCGGAGCCTTTAATTAGCGATAATTAAGGCCGATAAAATCCCCAGCGCCTCCACGGCTAGGGAGGTTCTCTCCCGTTCCGGGGCCGTGGCGGCCTGCGCTTCCGGTGGCGCTACAGTGAAACTACATCTCCCAGCATGCACCGCACGTAGAGAACTTCCTGTTCCGGCCGCGGCGGGAGCGCCCCCGTCCCCTCGGAGGGACCGGCCGGGCCCAGGCGGTGACAGGAGCGGCGGCGGGGTCGGAGCAGTGCGGCCGGGGCGGTGCAGTGCGGCCAGGCCCTACCGAGTTCTCTCTCTCAGTGCGGCCCCCGCCGCGGGCTCGCCGCTCCCCTCGGGCCTGGCGGGGTCACCTTCATGGGCGGGCGGTAGCGCGGGGTGCCCGGGGCCTGGTGAGGCGTCGCCGGGGCAAAGCGAGGAGCCGAGGCGGCGGGGCCCGGGGCAATGTTCGTGCAGGAGGAAAAGATTTTCGCGGGGAAGGTGCTAAGGCTCCATGTGTGCACTATGGAGGGCGCGGAGTGGCTGGAGGAGGTCCCCGAGGACACCACGGTGGAGAAGCTGAAGGAGCGATGCCTGAAACACGTAAGGAGGTGTCCAGTTCCGTGCCTCGGGGCAGGTGGCTCCGCCGGTGGACTCCCGGGGCTGTCCCATGTCTCCGGGAAACCATCGAGTATGTTGAGGCTTGTAGGGAGGGAGCGGCGACCTCGGGGCGGGTGTAAGCCATAGATAATGCCGAAATCTCTGCGCTTGCTGTGGTCTGCGCCGTATTCTGGGCTGGGTCTGAGAATCGCAGTCGGAGGGAACGGCAGACAAGTTAACGTATGAAAAAAGCCGGATTTTCCGATGCCCTGTAAACATTTTTTGTTAAAGGAGTTAAGCAAACAAATGGTTTTGTTTTCTGGTTTCCTGTTTTTTCGTATCTGCCACCCCCTAAATGATGTGAAACTGGTTTGTATAGGAGGGAAACGCCCATTTCAAGAGTTTTGTGTGTTGGAGAAGGAGGTTTGTGGGGAAATTACTTTGCAGCCTTTAGTTACAGTGTTTGGCATCTGTTTTGCCGTTAGAGATCACCAACTCCTGCAGGCACTTTACAAATTGGTGACCATGTGTTCCAAGAGTCTGGTGAACAGGTTTCTGATGGTTTCCCCTGAGAAAATACAGCCTGTGTGGTTTCTTCTTTCAGCTTGAGAATACACAAGGAAAGTCGTAACTGTGGAGGAGAACTTCCCTTTTTTCCAGAAGTCTTAGTACAGCCTTGCCCTGTCTTGGCTCAGTAGCTGGTGGGATGTTTGGTGAGGAGATAATAGGCTGGGCTAATGCTCACCCTGTGCTCTGAGCAGTAAGGGCTTAAGGGATGTGTCCAAAGGGTAAATTACTAGTCACTGTCTGGAAGAGAAAAGACATAAAAGATGCACAGGCATACCCTGTCTCCTCTAGAGACTTCAAAACCTTCCTGGACATGTTCCTGTGCAACCTGATCTAGGTGACCCTGCTTTGGCAGGGGATTTGGAATTCCCAGAGGTCCCTTCCAACCTTTACCTTGCTGGGATTCTGTGACTCTGTGTAACTTGTGAGTGGCAAAAGCAAGAGCCTCTGTTCCCATCTCTGGCAGCACCATTTAGTAAATCCCATTTAATAGTGAGGCTTTTTTGTCTTCAGAGTCTTGCAAAGACTTTTTTTCATGAAACACATTTGCAGTAGGACAACATACCTATAATAGGTAACTCCTTAAGCCCTATTTGAAGGGTAAAAGGCTTTATTTTGGGAAGGAGGACACTGAAGTAAGGGTGGCCAGCAGCATGGGTGGCCAGCAGTGCAGGTGCTCTCTGCCTTTGGCTTGCTGCTTGTTTGCTTTCACCTAGAACCCCTAGAAACTAAGGTCACAGCTCATGCTGGTTTTTCTTGTCCTGTAGTCTTTCAGAGTGTTTTGATTTAGGCATGAGAAGAGCTAGGTTTGGGTTTGCTTCACCTGAGGGAGGTGTGGCCCTTCTTAAGGGGAAAATGGAGGTGCCTTGCTGAACACTGTGGGGTGCAGGGCCCCCTGCATGCCCCTGTTTCTGGGAGAAGTTTAGTGCTCCCCTCTTGCCCCCCTCCAGCCCAGCTGAGTGGTTAAGCAGAAGAAGGGTGCAAAGACTTCCAAAGCAGGGTGGGATAGTGATTCCATGTGTGTGTGCAGAGCTGAAAGGCCTTTCATTGTCAGAAAGCTTAACTGAATAGACACTTGCCTTGCAGTGGGAGTCAGGGCAGAAGACAGTTGATAACTTGGCCTGATGATTGTGTTAATGGGTGTGCATTTGCATAACCGTTGTGGATAATGTAGAGTTTTATGGAGGGGAAAAACAGAAGTGGAAAAATCATGACTCCTGTTCATGGGAATGTTACAGTGAATCTTGGAAGCACCTTGAGATAATGTCTGCAGCCAGCTCTTGGGGGATGCTGATTACTCTGTTCCCTAAAGTCTTTGGAATCATTCTTTCAGGAGGCAGAGGAAGAGAATATTTGTAAGAGATTTGAATGTGGAAGGAGCCACTTTCCCTCCATAGCCTCCAAACACTTCCTGATCTCTGAGGTGTCACTCTTGCTGTCGTCTTCTTTCTCAATTTTGTGGTGTTTTTTTGTTACAGATAAAGCAGTCAAACCCCTCCTGCTAGTGTTGTCTCTTGACCTGTACCAATTTAATTGGGAATGCATGTTGTTAAACTGTTGCCTTCAGTAATTCTGGCTCTGTGGTGTGTGAACAAATACCTGATAATAAGTTGTTTCTCTTCCTAGTTATTTTTTTTAATCTCAAGTTTCACCATTAAAGTGTTCTCTTGGAACAGTCCCTAGGCCCTGTGCCAGGCCCCACTGCCTCAGCAGGAGCAGGCCCCGAGTTCCCCTGTGGTTTCTTGAAAAGGCAACTGTTCTCTCAGAGCCAGTACTGAGAAGGAGCAGCTTAACCACAGAAACTCAAGACTAAATAGCTGTTGTGCCCAGCTCTGACAGGCCAGGTGCAGCAGTGCTGTGGATGCTCCTGGGTCTGGTGCTCTAATGGCTTCTTGCTGAGGCTGAGCCTTATTTCTGACTTGCTGGTGTAAATCATGGTCACACACCTGGAGTGCACCAGTGAGGCTGAGGGTGTCTGCAAGCTCTACCTGTGATTTTCCTGGCAGTGTGGGGCAAGCTTTTGATGACTCTATGCTTCTGTTCTCCTTCCTTGCTGTCTCAGTGATACTCACCTGGGTTTTAAGTTATGATAAGGAGTATCTGTGGAACAGAGATGCAAGGTGCTAGTTCTCAGAGTGCAAGGATAAGGTAGGTTCATGCCCCTGGGCACATTTTGGATGCTTTGTGAGGGAGGTAGATTTAGACAACACAAGCTTAGTAGTAGGGAGTGTCAGTGCTGTTAATGAAAGCAAACAAAAAATGTTTTTTCTTATTTAAAACAACAAACACCCTTGTGGTTTATCAGCATTCCAGGCTTCACAAATAGTGTTTAGCATCAACAGGGCTTATAATTTCAGGAGTTGCTTGGGCACCTGTAAACAAAAGTTTCTCACCTACCCAGCAAAGCAGCCTGCATAAGCTCCAGTGCTAAAAAGAAATGCAGATATTTATACTGGAAGCTAAGTGATGAAACAGCAGATCCTCTCCTTTCAGTCTCTCTTTCAGTCAAGGAATTGTTCCTAATATCCAACCTAAACCTCCCCTGGCAGAACTTGAGGCTGTTTCCTCTTATCCTGTGGCTTGTTACTTAGGAGAAGAGACCAATCCCCACCTCATTTCAGCTTCATTTCAGGGAGTTGTAGAGAGTGAGAAGGTCTTTCCTGAGCCTCCTTTTCTCCAGACTAACCAATCCCAGTTCCCTCAGCTGCTCCTCACAACACTTGTGCTCCAGAGTCTTCACCTTATTAGTATTATGGTGGCACACACAAACCTTTACATGTGCTATGGAAAAAATGGATAATAGGTCTGTGTTATGTCCCATTCCATCCCAAGCATACACCACCCAGCTCTCATTTCCAAGTTCTTCCTTTTGGGACCTGACTCCTAGGATCTGGAATATTTTGAGCTTGTTCAGAGAGGAGCTGTTCCACTGATGTGCTCTCATGCATTTTGAGTAGCTAATCAGATCAATTACAGGAGGTACTCCCAGCTGCTGCTTGGCTTTAATGCATTCTTTGGCTTTTGTTCAGCAGTTAATATGCTGAAGGATTAGTAAGAAGCTACTGTTATACAAAGCAGGACTCAAAACATTCTCACCTCAGTCTTACTGAGGCATCAGAAGTGTGCAGAAGTTCAGCTGAGGAGCTGAGGATCCCTGTTGAAAAGAAGTGCACTATGTTTGGAAGAGAGCAGGGAGCTGAGTTTCCATAAGTTTCAGTCACAACAGAAAAGGAGATGTTGCACTAAAAGGATTCCTTTGGAGAAGGCTGGTGATACATGTTATGAAGAACAAGACTGAAAGCTACATCAGAGTGAAGGACTGATCTCAGTGGGGTTTCTGGAAGTGGCTCTCTTAGGTGAGGGGTGAACACACTCTGCAGACATGGCAAAAGTGGCTTGGTAGAAACCTGTACTGACAGAAGCATCATTAAAAGCTGTTTTCTGTGAGCAGAGCAGGTGAGGTCAGCATGGAGTGTTCTCTTTTGTGATGAGAGCAGCAGCATCAATTTTGTGGCTTTGGTAGGTGGTTATTTTTAATGTTCCCTTTCTGGAATTGCAGCCACTCTGCTTTCTTTTGCCACTCGAATTCAAAGCCTCTAGATGCACTGATGTCATGTTCATGAACTCTGTCTCTGGGGATTTGGGAGTCACTCTGGTGTGAAGATGAGTCAGGTCAAGGCCTGTGTGCCCACACTCTCTCCTTCAGGATTTGAACCTGATTTCCTAGTGACTTCATTGGCAAACAGTTTTGAACCATAATAAGGAATTGAGCACAACATTCATAGATGAAAAGATCTACTGAACGCTGCTCATTTGTGCTAGGGGAAAAACGTTGTGAGTGTCACTTTCCTTCAGCACAAACCCAGATGACTGTTCCAGCATCCAAAGCTGTTGATTTCAACCTGGACCAAAGTGCAGAGAGTGCTGTTTTCTTCCCAGTTTAAGGTCAAGTAAACCAAAATCACTGCTGGCTGTTGCTTGTTTAGTCTGGCAGTGTTTGTAAATAATAATTATTAGATGAAGCAAAGAGTCTCTCCTCTATTTTGACACTAGTTACAAATGAGAAGCATACTGCATTATTACAGCCTTCCCTTCTACAAAAAGACTGGATACTCTCTGTAGATTTGCATTCCAATGGTACTAATTGCTACCCTCAGAGTTCTCATGAAGAGTGGGTGACCTTAGTGATCTGTTGCAGAGCTACCATAGCTGTGGGTCCTAGAACATCCTTGCTGTGCTCCAAATCTGCATAAGCCTGTGTGTTGGTCCTATACTAATAGGTATAGGATAGAGATGTACTGTACAGTGAAAGTATCAATCCACATTTGCAGTGATTGGGCTGTGAGACACTGAGGAGGGAAGGGTAGAATCCTTCCTTTTGTTGGTTATTCTTCCCAGCCAGGAGCTTGGCTATGCAGGTGGAAACCTACCCCAGTCAGTATTGTTATAGCACAAATCAAGGTGCAGTTTCTTTAGTAAAATACATTCTGTGCACTGGCCTCTAGCATATTGTGTGGTTATTTAAGCTATTAAGAAGGTAGTAAATGATGGCAAAGGTTGTATGTGGTGAATCTTAAGTGCAGAGTACTGTGATTCATGCAGTAGGCTTATTTCTGTCTTCTGATCTTCAATATTTATTGTCTTTTGCAGTGTCTACCTGGGAGCTTGGAGGATCCAAAAACTGTGACACATCATAAGTTGATACATGCTACTTCTGAGAAGGTACTGACAGACACAAAAACAGTGTTGGAGGAAAACATTCAAGACAGAGGTAAGATTGTCTGGGGTTTTATATCCTGTCAGCTTGGAAACATGAGATTGTGTTTATCTGGTGAGTTTGAAACAGTAACCTTTAAAATAACTGCTCTTTGCCTTGACATGGGAAGCTAATAAGGTGGCAAAAAGAAGAGGAAAAAAGACCCTTTTTTTTAATTTCCCCAGAGAAAGCATCTTGAGCAGTTTGCATTTCTTTACTCTTCCTTTTTTAGAGTTGAAAAGCAATAGGAGTGTTCATGAAGTCAGCAAGTTAAACAGATTTTTATCTCCTTTTAAAGGATTTTTTTTTTTTAAACCTCCAGGGCAGCATTTATCCTTCAAAATGATTCAAAAATAGTTATTGTGGCTGAGCATTCTAGCACAGACATCCCAGTGCTTTTGGGGACTTCCTTGGGGTCTTTTTGGGGACTCCAGGACAAGTAGAAGGGTGACTGCTGAAGTGTTTCTGAATGTCTGAAGTTTAGATCTCGTTCAGTCCCCTGCAAACATAGGTCAGAATCCCTCATGCTATAGCATCCCTGGTTGCAGTGGAGTATGTGAGGTGTGTATTTGCTCCTGAACTTTAAAGGTGTAAAGGATTAATGTGAAACAGAAGAAGGTCTAAAGATAAGATCTGGAGTCAGTTTTTACTAGACAGCTTAAGCTAATGGTCCCTTCTGGAGATACAGTGCACAAAGGGAGAAGCAGGACTGCTGTAGACTGAAATATTGCCTCAACCAGAAACTCAGCAGTAGAGCTCCTGTTCTTTTGCCTGAGTTCATGCAGAGTGGAGGATGGCTGCAGTGAACAGGAGCAGCTGGGTGTCTCTTCCAAGGCAGTGTCAGCTATCACTGAGAAGTGCAAAGGCGAGGGACAGCATTTTTGCTGGTTGCTGGTGTGTTATTTCCAGGCCAGGGACTGGCTTCTGCTGAGGTTTGAGTTGCAGTTTGCAGCAGCTAAGCAGCATTAACTGTGTGGTCATCAGGAGCTCTCATCTGAATGCCTCTGTGCTCCCTCTCCCTCTGCAACGTGCTCTGCCTTTCATGTGCCTTACTTGTCAGGGAGACAAGATCACAGCCAACAGCTGATGGCCACAGGCTGACTCTACAGGGCAGCCAAGAGTCAGCATGGGAATCCTTTTTGCCTTCTGATCAGCTGGGCAAATGAGGGTTAACAGCCTGCACCAGCTGTTGTTCTTGGCTTACACACACGGAGCCAGGCCAAGGAAACTTGTTGTGCAAAGCATGGTTCGTTTGCTGTTTAGCTGCCTAATGCAATGAACTAAAGACTGTGTGGCAGACTGTATCTGGGGGAAGGGCTGCAGATGCTGCACAGGCCTGTTTTGGGCTCTAAGCAGAGTGTCTGCATCTTTCCACCCTTGGAACACACATGTTAGTAACTGAGGTGCTAGGAACTGGTAAAACATCACACCATCTCCAGAAAAAGATACCTTGTAAGGGGAAAGAACTAATGTGAGAAGCCCAAAGCAGTCTTGTTTTGGGTTGTGTGAGGTGAACCTGGAGACTTGTTTGCCCTCAAGACTTGCCCTGGTGGGCTACCAGGGATGCAGCCCTGCTGTAAACCAGGGATCACCCCACTGTCATTCACACACAAAGGTGAGCTTCAGCCTGATACTGGAAATTCTGACAGAAGCTTGGCACTTGCCTTGCTGCAGTTAGAAGGCCCCAGCTTAGACCTAAAACAATCCATCACCTGTTCCTACTGCTTCCTTCTCAATGGAAGCACTGGAAGTACTGGTGCTTTCTTATTACCATGAGACTCTTGATGTGCTATTAATGTACAAAGCAACTGGAGCCTGTAATGCCCTTTTTTTAATGATGGGGTGTGAGAAGAAACCAGTTAATAGTCAAAGCATAACTAATAGTGGTTTTGAATTTGCTGTGCACTAAGGAAAGGCAAACACTGAAAGGAAGTTTGTAAAACCATACAGACCTTAAAGTGTGAAAGAAGTCTGATGCTGCAGTGGAATGAATACAAAATTTATCTGCAGGAAGAATGGAATATGTGAAGTATCTTAAGAACTGTTCTGCTACTTGCTGATGCATTTCAGTATTGTTCTCTTTCCAGATGTTCTGCTTTTGATAAAGAAGCGAGCACCACCTCCACTCCCCAAAATGGCAGATGTGTCAGCAGAGGAGAAAGTGAGTTTGCAAGGCTTCTTGGCTTGGTCATTTTGATTAACTGCCTTATTAATAAGCTGCAGAAGGATTCCTGTGGTGTGCTCTTTCTGTCTGTAGAGACAAGCTGTCAGTTAAATTCTGGGGAAATGATTTCCTATTTCTCCCAAACTTTGAGGAAGCTAATTTTTCATTTTTAGCTTTGATTGTGAGAACATTTGTATGAGAAGAAGATATTCAGGCACTCTGTGCAAGTGATCTTTGAACAAATGTCCAATAGCTGTGTAAGCATAGTTCAGCAAGTGCCTTGCTTTGTCTCTGAAAACCCAACAGAAACCTCTTGGTTTGCTGTTAGGCTGTCTTCAGGCTTTCTGTATGTGTGGCTTGTCACCCTCTAACCAGGTCTCTAGAGCTGAAGTGCTTTCATTTCATTTTATTGGAATGTAACTGTTCCTGAGGGTCAGTGATTCTCAAGATGATGCTTATGCATGAGTGGTACTAACGTTGATGTTATCACATCAACACTTGGAGCAGTGCTTGTGCTTGACGTTGTGAATTTCTAGATGCCTCTACATTGTCCTTGCACAGCTTTGTTTCTTCTTGCTTCCTGTAGGTATTGGTGTATGTCTCTGTGTCCCTTCCTGTAGGTATTGGTGTATGTCTCTCTTCAGTATGGTCTTGCTATGCCACAAAACTTTAATACTGGGAAGTATTTATTGTTTGTATCCTTCTATGTTTTGTCCTGGACTATAAGCATGTGTTGTAAATCCAAGGCACCATATATCTCTGCATGGTATTTGCAAGCAGCAAAGCACTTCCAGTGTTCAGCAGTTAAGTGTTGGTCTGTGCACAGTGTTGATTCATCTCTCAACAAACCATGGGTTTGAAGAGAGTGTCCTGTGAGCAGAGTATGTTCCTGGGCACAGAAACCTCTGGAGTTCTCTCCATGTTTGATCTATCACTTTCCCTCTTTATGCTGGAATTTCCCTGTGTGTTTAGATCACAGAAGCAGGAATAAGGACTGAAAATGGGGCAACCCAGCAGGTCCAATTTTGCTCTAGAACTGCAGAATGATACCAGTGCTATTAAGCCCTTGTATTGCTAGACTGCTGTTTCTGAGTTGCAAGTTACAGAGCACTGCTTGATGCCTTGATGAAGAATATCCAACTCCTCTCAGCTCTGCTGTGTTCTCCCTTCTGTGGATAATGGGTTATGAAACCTGATCATATTTTCTATCCTTCAGAGGAAGCAAGAGCAGAAAGCTCCTGATAAAGATGCTATTCTTAAAGCAACTGCAAATCTGCCCTCTCGCAACGTGGATCGCACTGTGGCCCATCACAACATGAGGGATGTAAGTATTCCACTTGGCTTTCATTTGCACACTGACACCCAAGTAAGCTTTTATCTTCTCTAACCTTTCTCTTATGTATGAATGTGATTTTCTGTAAGAGAAATTCAGATGTATGGAATGTATATTAGAGTAGATAACTTCAGATTTGCACACATACCACACTATTTGGTGAGAATAAACCATTCTCTCCTGAATTATGACTTTAAATGTTTTATTTGTCCATGGGCAAGCCTCAGTAAACATTCACAATCTGGCAAATGTGAAGTTAGAGGTTTTTATTTCTTCTTTCTTAAATAGTTCAAGTCTTTGCAGTGTTTTTTCTCTTCTGTGGTTTTGAAAAGAGAAATTAAGCATAATTTTTTGCTTCAGCAGTTGAATGCTGTTAGAAGCATAGTCTGTAATGCTTCTAACTGTGTCTTCAGCAGCTTGGGGACTATTTTAGCCTCAGTACTAGTAGGGGAATGAAGCAACGAATCTGCCCACATATCACATGCTGTCAGTGTGCCCTAGTAACCTCAAGGGGACAGTTGGCATTTAAGCTGTTTGCTGACCAGTGTGACCTACTGAGCACAGCATATTTAAAACAAGTGTCCAACTGAAAGGAATTTGTGATGCTTCAGTTTAGAAAACAGCTTTGATCTATGGTGTTCAGATTTGGATCACTAGGAAGCAAACAGTAGACCGAGAAGTTTTATTGGTTCACAGAAGCAGGTAGCACTGGTGTGGAGCTGCTATGACTGTTCTTACAACACTTGGGCAAGGTGGGAATCAGTATTTCTGTGAAGCAATGAGTTTTCTTGAACACTGCATATCTTGTGTTGATGTTGGGCATCAGGCTGTGGGAGAAATAAAAGGACTTTTCTGCCCAGTAGCTTTTTACTTCCATGTAGCACTTCACAGGAAAGACCTAGTGCTTCTTGAGAGAGTAACAATGAAAACAAAGCCCTAATAAAGCAACCTTCTGTCCAGGGGGGCAGACTACTGCTGAGATACTAACAATAGAGCTATTAAAACTCAATGATTTCTGGTAACTTCCTGTCTAAATGCTTTGACAGTTTCCTTTCTTGCAGTTCCAGACAGAGCTCCGGAAGATCTTGGTGTCTCTCATAGAAGTTGCACAGAAGTTGCTAGCACTGAACCCAGATGCAGTTGAACTATTTAAGAAGGCAAATGGTATGAACATACCTTTAGAGTTACTAGTTC
Source organism: Galbula dea (assembly GCA_013399015.1). Taxonomy (NCBI): domain Eukaryota; kingdom Metazoa; phylum Chordata; class Aves; order Piciformes; family Galbulidae; genus Galbula; species Galbula dea. The sequence continues at coordinate 1,600,144 of VWZX01005690.1, forward strand.
AGTCCTGGGAGCTTAGTTTGTTTCTATAGCAGAAGATTGGGCTAGCAGACTGAAGTCCAGACTAGCAAAGCTACTGCAGACTTTGTGGGTACAGATTGTATAAAACCTGCAAATCTTTGAAGTCCCTTGAGGATGGATGAGAAGTTCCATTGAAAAATAAAATCTAGTAGTGAAAAAACTGGAGAACTTTGGGTTGCACTTTAGGGATGGTGAAGAGTAGTTGAAAATGCAGAAGGTGATAGTAAAGTGAGGATAAAGTGTAGCTGTTGATTCAGTCTGTGGCAAGTGCTTGCCCTTAAGATCTGCTGTGACCAGATCCAACCTACTTTCTAGATAAATGATAAACAGATCTTTGGTGAATCTCTTATATATTTACTTATGTGGAAATACCATGTTCATGTGAGAGTTAGCTGATTTTTACTTGATGTCTTGAACACATCTGGACAGAGTCTTTGTTCTGGAAGAGTCTATCTGAGCCAGCCCAAGCTGACTGCAGCAAATTAAATGATGAGGTAGCAAATTCGGGGCAGAAACAACAGAAGGGATGGAAGAGAAGAATGGGGTTTGAACTTAACACATGCCATTCCATTGAGAAAGGGGTTTGTTTTTAGCTTGAAGTCCATCTGAACATTGCTTTGTTTGTGTCTGTGTAGCCATGCTGGATGAGGATGAGGAAGACAGAGTGGATGAGATAGCTCTGCGGCAGCTGACAGAAATGGGGTTTCCAGAGAGCAGAGCTGTCAAAGCCCTTCGGTTAAACCAGTAAGTGTACTCAGCACACTGCCCGCAAATTACTTGATATGGTTAAAACAAAAAGAGATCTCTTTCTGATGTCTTCTTATGTGGGTCACCTAAATCTAGGTTGGAAAGAGCAGTAACTCAAAAGAGCAGTGCTGCCTTACAGTGCGCAGGTGCAGATGAGACAGGGAAGGGGAAAGAGTGCTGAAGTTGCTCTGGAAAGAATAGCTGCTCTGTGGTTCACAAGGTTACCAGGCTGGCACTGTTTTAAACTGTTAAATTCACGTTTTCTTCTGCTTTAGAATTCACATTTTGCAGAGAAAAGAGCAAACCTAGCCCATCTACATTAGTCTTTCAGCTGTAGAAAAATACTTTGTGCAAATCTTTGATAAAACATCCCAGGAATATTGCAAAGTCCAGATAGCACCTGTAGGGAGATAGGAGGTAATGTAGTTCTTCTCATGACCAGTTAAGAATCAGCTGTACTGCCTTGCTCCTGAGAGAGGGGTTTGTAAGGCCACTCAAAAATCACTAATGGTAGAGAATCCAGAATATATTCCAGTTATACTTTTCCAGTATCTCTCCCCTAGGGAGGAAGAGCAGAGTGCTACATGTCCAAGTGCCTGTGTTCAGTTTTGCTCTTGCTCAAGGCATGTTGTGCATATACACTGTTTTTCACCCTGTTTCTTTGCGTGGTTAATGGCATTCCTTGATCACTGGAAGGTTGTCACAGAGATCTCCTTAAGAAGCAACAAAGCAGCTTGCACCTGAGATGTGGTTCCATGTAAATTTGGAACATGCTGTGTTTGCAGGTTTGTTAACAGTGCCAATAATCAGTGTATATCTGTTGTGAACTAAAGCAAATGATGTGCAGAATAAGGTGACTCCCTCAGAAATGCTTTGTGAAATCTGGGTGGCAGCAGTTGGAGTTGGACTTCATTCCTCCAGCTTCCTGGCTTCAGAGAAGCTTGTGGTGCTCTGAATGCACAGAGAATTGAGGTGCTCTGAGATTTGCTTCAAGCCTTTATGATTGGTTTTTCAGACACCAATTAACCTTCAAGTCAGTATGCCATGGGAATACATGCAAAGGCAATGCACATAGAACACTGCTGTACATCTGGAGTGCTTCTTACCCCTGTGTTTTGATTTGCTTTTCAGTATGTCAGTGACACAAGCCATGGAGTGGTTGATAGAACACGCAGATGACCCTACAGTAGATGCTCCACTTCCAGGTCAGACTCCATCAGAAGCCACAGATGAAGCTGGTGCATCCTCTGCTGAAGCAATTGCAGGTCCTAGTTCAGAAGCAAATGGAGAAGAGGCCAAGGATGAGCTGACAGAAATATTCAAGAAGATCCGGAGGAAAAGAGAGTTTCGTCCAGACCCACGAGTACGTGCTGTTTATCACACTAACTGTTAGGATTGGAAGGGCCTGTGTGGGCACTTTGGAATCCAAGTAACTGTTCAGTTAATAACTGAAATGGGACATCTGGGTAGATGTATATTGTGCTGCCTTGACAGTATTTTAGTGGAAGTCTTTAGGGACTGTTTAAATTCAGGTTGCCAAAAGGGATAGCAGCTAATTAATGCATTGCTGTCTCTAATCACAGTACCTAAATTACTGCCACTGTAACTTCAGTCCCATCAGTGAATTTTCAGGTGCAGAAGTGAGCTGCCAGATGCCTGGTATTGCTTTTTATGACTGCTGTCTAGGAAGGAAGGGTTGCTGGACAGGAGTAGGTCCTTTTGCTGTAGAAAAGGACATAAGAGCATTATTGTATTTAGGGAGCATGGAAAAGTATCACCAGCAGATTGAAGTCTTGCAGCAAATGCAGAAGTTAGTGGGGGTTTTTTTGAGAGCACAGTATTAGCTGAAGGGAAAATCTGTGGTGTTATCACACTGTAAACTCACCAGGAGGTGCTCTTCAGAATCTAGCACTTTGTTTTCACCATTAGCTGTTTCCTGAGATTGGGTTAAAAGCTGCAAATGTATTTGATGACCTGGGTACAATTTCTAAATGATTAAACATTCTCAAAACAATATCTAGGTACGCTTGTCTAAGTACATAACACTCACTAGCAATATCAGAAATCCAGGAAGTGAAATTAAATTGAGTGAATAGAACTGCAAATGCATGTGAAGCTTGGTCTCTTGGTGAGATGTGAACAAAAGCTTTGTGACCTGAGAGAAGTTCTAAAACCAGATACTTCTGCCCTGTTCTTCTCCTCTACCCCAGGTACACTTGCTCTTTGCCTTGCATTTAACTTTCAGTGTTGAGAATAGGAGCTACTTTCACTCTCAAGATTTATTCTTCCATAATAAAGGCATTTTTGATGTAAGGTATTTGGAAACTTTGTGGATAAGATTAGTGGTCTGCAAATGGAAACAATAGGGTGTGTCACCTCCCAAAGATCTCCTGCACAGAAGGTGAAAGGATATGGTTGTTCTCATTTCTGTTTCAAATGTTAACATGGATTAAGCTGTGCAAATCTGATACAGGCTGTCATTGCCCTGATGGAGATGGGGTTTGATGAAAAAGAAGTGGTAGATGCACTCAGAGTGAACAACAACCAGCAAAATGCAGCCGTGAGTACAATGTCATTGCTGTTCCTTACTGCTCTAATAGACTGTGCAGCTGATTCTTTTCATTGTTGGATTGGTGGATGTTTTGATCTGTCATAAAGCCTAGCTGTTACTGGAGATGAAATGAGCACTAAGTATTCTGTGCCTCTTTCAAACTAGATGCACGACTAGAACACAGAAGATTTTAGGTGTCGTAGAGGAGCTCGGCATGGGTGAGGTTGAGGCTGGTAAGGTTGGGATAGCATATGTGGATTTTCAAAAAGCTTTTGAAGTTCCCTCAGCAGAGTCTGCCAAAGAGATCCTTATCATAAGAAAGGGAAAGGTATTCCCAGTAGTTAATAACTGATTAATGGACAGGAGTAAATATCAGGCACCTAAGATTCAGGCCATGCAGTGTGTGAATTGCCATTCTGCAGCAGTGCATTCCACACTTGATGGAATCAAAAATAGGAAGGTTTCCAAAGACTGATTAGTCCTCTGCTAGTGGATGATGTGTTAAGGAAAATTATGTGGACACAGCTTATAGACAAGGAATCTTCTCTGAAGCATCCAGTGCTGGCTTCTGCTAGTAATCCAGTGTGAAAATGGATGTGTAGCTTTGTCTTTAACTGTGAGAGGGGAAGAATGTTTTTTAATGTGTCATATTGTCAGAGCTTTTGAGACACTGATTGTATCAGAACCAATGATGAAATCTCTTGTGCCTGGTGATTTCTTTCAGTGTGAATGGCTGCTGGGAGACAGAAAGCCTTCTCCAGAGGATTTAGATAAAGGCATTGACACCAATAGCCCTCTCTTCCAAGCCATCTTAGAAAACCCAGTGGTACAGTTAGGGCTAACCAACCCTAAAACTCTACTAGGTAAGTCCTGCTTGAGTTTCTGAAGTATAGCCACTGTCTCTGTCATTGCTAGCAAATAAGATGAGAGACTGGGTGATGACAAGGTACTCTGTGAGATAAGTGCAGCTCTGTTCCCTTTTCCTCACTTTCAGCAGCTCTATTGTTTGTTTGCTTCATACTGCAACTCAGCTAAACCTAAACAGAACTTGGGGCTGTCCCAGAAATGATTCTAATTCCCCAGGCTACTGGATTACGCTTGCTGAACTCAGAACTTGAATAGCTGCTGGCTGCAATGCTTTTGTGGATTTAGGAGACCTTTTGTGTGCTCCCTTTAGCCACCAGGGGAAAAATCAGGAATGTCTGTCTAGAACACTGATTATTTCACAGAAAAAACAAGGCTGTCTCCTGCTGTAGAGCTTCCTGTGTTTTGAGGCCTGATCACTGAGACAGAAGATAGCATGTGGAAGAGGAAGCAAACAAGAAGGCTGAGCTAAGGCCTTGCTCTTAAAGCTGAGATAACGTGTGGAAACACATGTTGTCCCCTTCCTTGGCTTTCAGCTCTGTGGCAAAATCTGGGCTCTTGTGGTCAGAGAGTCTGTGAGCACAGCAAATACCCACAGAACCCAACAGTGAAGCATAAATCTCTGATGATTTGGCCTCTCTGACACTGAAGGTCGATACAGAAGAAGGACATTGGCTCTGTGATACATATACAAAGTTTTGCATTTAGTCTTTGGCTTCAAACTTTATTTGAAGCAGTGCTTTTATTTAAAGGGTGTGTGCACAGCTCTTTCAAGAGAGCTTTAAAAATATGACTTGAAATGTCATTAGGAGAGTTTGCAAGCTTTTAAATCATTCAAAAAGCAGAACCTTCCCACTCTGATTTTTGAACAAATAGTCTCTTCACTTCCAATGAGGGTTCCACACTGCAGCTCAGAATATAAATAGAAAATGAAATGCTATTATATGTGCTTGTAAAGCTTGGATGAACATCAGAGAATATATTCCTAATGATACATCTGCAAATCGCTTATGTCACAGTTTTTAATAATGAATGTTTGCATTTAATGGGATACTTAGAGAATGTTGATAAATCTTTAGTACTAAGCTTTTGAGTCTATCTAAAAGAATACAGTTAGTGGTGAAAGATGGGAACTGTATTCTGGGCTTTTCTGTAGGCATGCAGCATGACCTTGAGGAAGGTATTAATGATGAACCTTTCAGAGGTGCTGGGGACTTAACAGCTCCCACTAATGTCAGCTGGAGCTTTGCACACTAACACTCCTGGGAAAACTAAGACCCTGACCTTGGTGCCTGCCTGCCAGACTCTTACAACACTGACATTTTGGTGACTTCTGTATAGGTCAGATGTGCAACTGCTTTTTTTGTCCTGTTCCATAATGACTGCTCCAAATGCCCAGTAGTCCAGCTCAATGTCTGTCATAAGGCTTATAAATTATTGGCTGAACCATTCTTCTACCAGATTTGCAACTTAGCTCTTGCAGTAGCTGTCTGGTTCCTTCAATGTAAGCAGAAGAGCAAAAACAACCAGGCAGAAGAAAACAACAAAGCTTACTATGTAAAGAAAAAAAAGTGCTGAGAAATGAAGGTAATTGTTCCTCACAGGCAGCCTTTGCCCTTCTGCCTGTGTCTAAGCAGGTGGAACTGGCTACCTCCCTGACATCCTCTACTCTCCAAACACCAGAAAGGAGAAAGCACGTGATGCTCAGAGGGAGGATGCTGTTTCCCTTTTGGCTCCAAGGGCCTCTATGAAAAGACAGAGCTCCAAGATTTGGGAGCTTAAGGAGCTACACTTCTGCTGGCTTTGTTACTCATTCCTGGCTAGCCTTTGGCATAGCTACTGCTTATTTTGCTGGTTTAGTTTTCTCTTCAGAGATGTTCTGAGAGAGTAGCCATAGGACAACCAAAGTGCAGCACAGGAAATCAGAGGTAACAAAGGCAGGGAGCTGACAGTGCTTTCCATGAACTGTCTTGCTTAAGTGCAGGGAGGAAGAAGAAACTGGTGCAAGAAATAGCCATTAAGAAATCTGGGCTGGGAAGTAGAAAATCCTTGCTCAGAGGAGTGGAGCTGCAGAAGAGTCTTCCCATAGGAGTACTGGCAGCAAATGACCCAGTTCTAAGACCAGCTTTCATAAATGGATGACTTGCATAGCATATTCCCTCCTACTGCAAGTGAACCTTTGCTAAGACTCTTAGAACCTGTGTCCTTAAGGTTTTTGGAGATGATTGTAATCAAGGCTGAGTGTTCAGTCAGCCTCTGCCTGCAGTGAATTTAATGCTGAGGACTGGAGAAAGCAGAGCAGCCTGCAGCATCCCAGGCTGCGGAGTGCAAATGGTAAATGTCTGATGTGTGTGGCTGACACTTGCCCACTGCCTTGGAGTTGCAGCTCTTTTGTAACTGTCCTGTTGTGGAAGCATCCCAAAGATTGAAACCTTTGCTGAGCAAAGTACTAACTGAATGTTGCAATTTCTTGGCAGCCTTTGAGGATATGCTTGAAAACCCCCTGAACAGCACTCAGTGGATGAACGACCCAGAGACCGGGCCTGTCATGCTCCAGATCTCGCGAATCTTCCAGACGCTGAATCGCACGTAGAGGGGGATGCCAGCCCGCTGTGCCACTTCCTACTGTCCCTCACTGCACCTTCCCCTCGATGGGAGGGTGCCTGGATTGTTTAGGGGAGGGAAGTGGATGGAAGAAGGGAGGGGAGATCCCATGGCAATGGGTCTCGCACGAGAGCTTAATGCAGTCATGGCCAACTGAAGTAACTTGCCTTGTGGATTTAGTGTTAGTGGAAGAGGCTTGGAGACTTGCTTATGTTTGCAGGTATTAGGTTAAAAATAAAGTATATCCAAAAAAAAATAGGAAAAGGTTTTGTGACAACAATATTCTGATTGTTGGAAAGAAATATGATCAAGCTTGTTAAAAAGGCCTGTGACAGTAGTTTTCTAGCCAGTTTTGCTAGCAGCTGGCTAGTGTTTACAAAAGGTCACTGACCACTAGCATAGGATATTAATCATCTCCAGACAGTATTAATTAATAGCTATATCAAATTCCAAAATGCTTTTTAAAATGGATTCTTAGGAAATGTTTTTTAAAAGTCCAAATATTGGGAAAGCAAGCACATTTCTATCCAAACTTGTTAATCTCCTGTTATAATTTAAAGAAAAGAATTCAGAGATGGAATTCTTTTAATAAATAGCATTACTTTTTCCTATTTATTTTCTGTGTTAGTGTTGTTGCAGTCCTACAGTGGTTCTACTTGGAGGAGGTTCTCTGTCAGCCCCATTAAAGATGCAGTATCTCTTTCACAACAGAACTTGCTACACCAAGACTTGGACTCTTGAGTAGGCTGCAGTTCATAAGTTCATCCTCTTGCCATATCCTAGCACAAGGAGGGAGAGATTCACCTCATGGAGTGTTTTCCATTGTTATGTGCACAGTTGTGGAAAGGGAGACTTGTGGGCTTTGACTTTGTTTCAAACTGTTTACAAAAAGGCAATTAATTTGCATGTTTCTTTCCTTGGTGAGCTGTAAAGCAGCAGAACCCACAGGTTTTTATCTTGCTCAACACATATAAAAGCAGGCTTGAAATGATTATTTCCTTTGAGATAAGTGGGTTGGTGGTTTTTTATTGACACTTATTTTTACTTTAGCAATACCAAGAATGTCAGGCTGTGTTTCCCCTCTTCTGTCAGAAGGCTGACTTGAGATATCAGACAGGAGTTGTGAGCTTTAGAGAGAACTCACTGTGACTATCCAGCCAGTATTTATGTTTGGGCTCTGCAGGTTCCTTTTGAACATTCTGACTTTTATTTTCACAGTAGTGAAACATGATTGACATCTGTCATGATCCCTGCTGTGGCTGGTGCTTCACAGCCCTGTTTTGGAAAGGCAGGCTAGCCAAGACCTGCCTCTCCAAAACGCAGAGTAGCAGATGGAGACCCTCTCCTGAACTAGCACAGAGGTGTCCTGTCCTGTCAGAGTTCTGACTGGCTCTGACAGTTTCCCTGGTGAGTCTGGAGGCTTTTGTACAGCTGAGGGTTTTTTGGAACAAAAATGCAACAAGATGCAACCCGAAACCCTACAACAAGTTTTGGCCTGAGCTTGGCACCTAGTCTGTGCTGTTATGCAGTCAAGGCTCTGAAGTTGCCAATCTCATCTAATTAATGTGAAGGGTGGGGAAATCCAAACAGCATGAGATTTTATCTTGACTTACTATCCCAGGATTATGTTTTTTGTTATTTGTAATTTCATATTAAGCTTTACAGTTCATGACTGCTGAAATATATACTTCTACCTTTAGAAACTTCAAGCTTTAGAGAGTTGCTTCTTCTGTTCAAACTAGCCAGTAAAACCATTTTCCTAGACTCTTGCTGGGTACAGATTGACAGCATGACATTAAATTGTAAAAGCCACAGACCTGATCCTGCAACCCTGTGAGCTCAGCACAACTCCTCATAAGTAGTTATGACTAAATGTTGTAGAGCTAGGTTTTGATTATTTCTTGTATTTTTTTTCCCCCTCCTTAATCCCTGAAGCTTTTTGCCTCTAATAATACCAGAAGAGGCTTCTACTTGAAGCTCATAATGTTAGAGGCTCATGTCTTTCTCTACCAGTCAGGATTCTTGCAAATATTCCTTTTAATGAGTGTCTTTAGAAGACAAAGCTGGGAAAAACTCCCCTGTAGTTTGGGAGGTTTTGGGCTTCTGAATAAGTAAGGCCAGGTTCAGACATAAAGAACATGTACTTCAGAAGCAGTCTTGATCTTTTTGCAGACTGTGAAGGCTGGTTGAAATGCTTCTTTTGATTCCATGCTCAGCCTCTGGAGTGGCTGCAGAGCTTCTAGAAAGACCAGGCAAGGATCCATCTGTCAGTGTTAGAATCTGTAAAAGTTTGACATCTGGTTTGCTGGCAGAAGCTGGGAAAACAGCTTCAGGTTGTGCCAGAGGAGGTTTAGGTTGGACATTAGGAAAAATATTCTTCCCCAAAAGGCTTGTCAAGCCCTGAAACTGGCTGCCCAGGGAGGTGATGGAGTCACCATCCCTGGAGGGAGTGAACAGACATGGAGATGTGGTGCTGAGGGACAAGGTTTAGTGGTGAGCTGGCAGTGCTGGCTAACGGTTGGCCTTGATGATCTGAAAAGTCTCTTCTGACCAAAACAATTCTGACTCTGACTGGCCATATGACAAGAGTGAGCAACCCATCTTGCCTCTACTGGCATGTGAGGACCTCAAGGAATAGATTAAACACCCCAGTGGTGGTGGTAGGGAATGAGTTTGTAGCAGACCAGGGAGCTGTCACCTCACCACACTGGGGTGTGTTGCTGCTTCATCCCAGTCAGTGGAGAGGGAGTGAAGTGGCTGGGCTTGCAGAGGCATTGATTCTCTCAGACTTTACCAAACCTGCAAAAAACTCGAGGTCAATTTGCAGATGGGTCTCCAGGCACAAGGAATGTTGTGTGGTAAGAGCTTTGCCTGGGGATAAACTGTCCTGTTCCCTTGCTGAAGGCTAGAGGACTGGTGGATCTGGTCTGTGAGGCAGTGAGAGGTCCCCAAGTTGTGTTTATAAAGAAGGGTTTTGTGAGGAAGAGCTACTGGAGGATTTACAGGTTGAAGTCCTGTGCTTAGGTCTCTGGTCTTCAAGTTACAAGTAGTAAAGATATGTCATGTTTAAATGCTCATAATGTGGTCAAGGGAATGTTTGGAAGCCTGTGAAATCATGGAGTAAGGAAGTCAGGAGGCAGGTGGCTAATACAAGATCTATGTCTTACAGTTTGAGCTCTTTCCCCCATCAGTTGATACAATCTTCTGCCTTTTGGTATCACATGACTCTTGAAACTTGCTGGCTATTTATTTAAATATATAACTTAAAATTTTGTCCTCCAAACACTGATGTTTTTAATAGAAATGTACTACATGGAAGTTTGTTCTCAGGGCTTCATACTTGTACTTCTTTATAGGGGGATATGTTTAAAGGGATGCATTGGAGAAAAATGCCTGTGGCTGCTTGACAGCTTGGACCTTGATTGTCTTGACCTGTAAGCCTAAGCCACCATAACTGTCCTCATAAACCTCTAGTGTCTGATCCAGTCCAAAGAATCTGCTGGTTTTTCTCTCCCTGTGAGCAGTGACATGAGTCTGCCTTTGAGACTGCTGCATCACTCTCTGGAAAGGGTCACACAAGATTACCCAGGCACTGCACAGCTCACTGATCTTTACACCAGTTCAAGGACTCTTCTGTTCTCCATGCAGCTGGAAAATTGACTTGCACACTTTCTAAAGCAGTCATCAGTGCACTCCTGCTCTTCTGGGTTGCTGCAAGGTTCACTCCTGCAAGAGCTCTGAAACCTCCAGCTAATTGCTTCGTTTTTGGCTGCTCCTAGACATGTCTCAGAACCTTGACCCTCATTTCTTTCCCCACTCTCCTGGAACCAAACTTGTCTTTTGGAGATTGATCTTCATATCCAAGAAACACTTACTATTGAAATTCTTTTGAGTTAGGACTGTTACAGTTATTTTTCTTTTAGGTAGTGTGATCCATGAGCTGAGGATCCTTTAATATATTTTGAAAGTTGTTAAAGCATTGCACCAAATGAATGTATAGTGCTGTCAGTAAATGGTGCCTGTGGGAGAGGGACAGACAGGGTACCAGAGATCCTGTGGGAGAGGGACAGACAGGGTACCAGAGATCCTGTGGGAGAGAGACAGAGGGTATCAGTGATCTCTGCTTCAGTGGCAATGTTCCAGAAGTCATGTGTGCAGGACAGTGAGTGCTTCATCCAAAGTAAATGCTCTGGGTTTTCTACTTTTAATAAATAACATTTTTATTGACTAGCAGAATAGCAGCACTTGCAGCTGGGGGTTTCTATCCAAACATAAGTCCTCGTGCTTTGAGGCATAAGCAGAGCATTGACTGTCTCCTCCCTTCTGGGCTGCTTATGTCTGAAGGGTTTGTGTTGGCTGTGGTCAGAGGTAGGGCAGTCAGTGAGTGTGGCCAGGGTGCAGTCCCCACCTTCCTGCAGTGTGTATTATCTCTGTGAATGTGCTGTCATAGTAGTTGTTCTCACCTGCATCCTGACATCTAGGTGTTACAAAAGGGGGGGTGTTTTTAAGGACCTCTTGCCCTAGATTTGAAGATCATCAATGCAGATCCTGTTTGCAGCATGTGAACTTCAATAAATGTAAGTGCATTCAATTCCTACTGAATTTGGGTGTAGTTTCATATCCTGCTCTGGGGAGAGGGAAGAAATTGGATCACGTTTTGGATTAAGCCCCACAAAACGAAATCTCTTTATTACAGCAGGTAACAGAGGCCTGTAGAGACCTTTCATTTGCATATTTTTATCATAGTTTAATGAACTGTACACATGTGATTTGCTATCCAGCACTTGCCACAAGGCAACACCAATAAAACTATATTGCAAGGTACTGACTGAACATCTTTCATTTCACCTGTGTATAAAATAATTAGCTACAGCATAGGATGATTTTTCTCTGGCACTGACACTGATGTGTGGCATGCACAGCACTTTCTAAGATGTGACATTACTTTTCCAAAGCTTAACTAGAGCCTGTGGACCTCAGGGTTCATTCTGGACATGCTGATGTGGGTCACCGACCTCTCCCTGAGTGGGGAAGCCAGCAGCAGGCTTTGCTCCTGTACCACAGCCCTCAAGGCAAGACACAAGAAATGCTGGTGATTTGTTACCTTTTGAGCAGTCACTGTTGGCTACTGAAATATATTCCTGGAAGTTATCAAGGTTGTTAGCAAAGCCAAACCTGTCCAGGCTGACACCATTCTGAACCTTTAGCGTCGTACCCACGAACGAGACTAGAATGAACGCCGAGTCTTTAAACCTGCTCTCACACACACACACTGAAGACACTGCTGTTATGTGTGTTGTAAATTTATAACATATCTGCAAAATAAAGGAGTTTTTTTGGTTTGTTACAAGGTGTTCTGAGGCATCATTGTCAGGAGCAGCAGAGGTTTAGGAATCCCCATGGTTCAATGTTCCTGCTGTCTGCAGATTGCTGGAGTTGTTTCTCAGAAAGCAAGGGCTTTTGAGAGCTGTTTGAGGAAACCTGTGACAACCTGGGCAGCAAATCCTGGCTCAGTAGCTGGCTTTGCACCTGGAAGTTACTTCTCTGCTTTCTAGGGAAAACAAGAGCTATGTGAAACAAGATTTGGTGATCCCCTGGGGTAGTTTGATGCCATTTAAGAGGGATTTATCTTGGCTGATAAATTGGAAGCCTTTTCTTCCACAACAAGGGAAGCCTCATTAAGGAAAACAGCTTGAGCAGGGAGCAGCTGGTGGTGTGGAGGGATGCAGGGACCTGCGTGGGACAAAACCAGAATGCCTCTGTTGCTTCTGTGGTGCCTGTGCTGCTGTTGGCCATGTGGTAATGGGCTGGGAAGGGCCTCCAAGCCTTGCCTAAGTGTGTGTGTGTGTGTGGTTGCCTTGGAGGCAACTGATGAAGACTAAGTGCGTGAGGTGTTCTCTAAAGCAGAGGTGGGGTTTTTAGCATTTTCACACAGTGTTCAGGGCACCTGGCAGCAGCCTGTTTATTTAGCACACACTACAGCAACTGGTGAGGAGTTCAGAGGAATTTTCATTGCATCCCATGAAAGGTGGAGGATTAGTGTTTGAAACAGAGACATCCAAATGCTGGTTGTTCCGTGCAGGTTTGTAAGTGTGGTGGTGTTAATGCAGGTATCCTCTTGGTGCTGGGTGGCCCCTAACTCAGATTTCCTTTCATGCACAGATTAGGCTGCAGAACAGTCCAAAGGTCCAGCTCTACACTGATTTAAAATGAAAACAAAAAAGCCTCTGTAAAGCAGCTTGTGGTGTAGCATTAGATAATGGTACTTCTGAAGCTGAACTGGTGCAGCAGGTCTGGGCAGAAACCCACACCTTAAAAATTAAAGTGTTGCTATCTGAGTGACAAGATGGTTTGTAATTGGTATAGTGTCTGTCAGCTCTTGAGATAAGTGCTTTCAGCACAGGGATGTGTTCTTCAGCAGTGATAGGGAGGGAGCCCTGCTGCTGCTTCAGCCTGAGGCACCTCCAGTAGAGCCCAAATCTATGCTGGGAAGGGTGGGGAAGGTCAGTACAGGTTGCGGTTGGCTGTGAAAATGCAACTTGATGTTGGCAAGGTGAGACATTACTAACAACACTCGTGGTGTGGCAAGACAGTCATTCCCATTCCCTCAACAGGTGGTCTACTGGAGCCTCTCCAAGCAAGCTGTGCTGTGGTTTGGTTTTCTCCTTCCACATGCTCTCTGTTCTTCTGTGGATTGATGCTCACTAGTCACACCAACCCATCAGAGGCAGAATATGGTACAGTTATCTGTGTGGCTTCTCTCAGGTGCCACCCTGGAGTGGGTCCCAGCAGAAACAGAAGGAAACAGCAGATGCTGCCCCTGGGAGCTCCTGCAGTCTGGCAGCCTGACATGCCTGGATCAAGGCTGCAGTCCCCTTGTGACAATTCCATCATTTGCTCTGTGCTGGATCATGCTGTTTTGCTTTAATGGTGATTTTACTGTAAGAGAGGAATTGGCCAAAAGCAGCAGCAGCTCTGGAAGCTGCTGGGGATGCTTTGCTGTAGGGGAAGTGGGTTTGGGCCAGAATGAATGAGCAAATTCTTTTCTCTCACGACTCAAAAGCTTTCACTTCAAAGTAGGACTTGCACTAGTGAGCTGGACTGTGGCTCTGGTGGTTTGGTCCTGGGAAATGGCTTGAAAATGAGCAGGTCTGTAGTGTTAACATGTGCAAACACTGCAACTGCCAGTGTGACCTGAGAAGGGACAGCAGTGCCTGAGCCACGTGTATCTAGTGTCACCAGGAATCCAGTCACTAGTGGAGCCTGGGGAGGGACATCAGTAACTCGAGATGTGCTGGACCAGACCATGCTGGACCAAAATAAACCTGAAGAGGTGACAAGCTCACTCAAACCCGAGGGTGTGGATCAGATGCCTGGCCGAAGGGCTGGTGCCCAAATAAAAGGTCTGAGTTCAGAGTCTGGGGAGTCACCATGACTCCGGGTGCTGAGCTCCAGCAGCACATCCACTGCCTGCCCTGTGCTGGGTGCTTGGCTGCAGGTGGTTAATGCAGCAGGTGGGAGGATGCAAACCCAGTGTCTTGGACTCCTGCACCGCAGCGTGCAGAACTGCTACTTGCCTGTGTGCCGTCACGGGGAAGCGTCGCAGCTCTCCAACAGGTTTCATTAACGATGCCATCAGCAGTTGCATAATGAGCTCAAGCTCTCCTACTCCGGGAAGCAGCAGGTGGAGAGCTGGTCGAGCTGGTTCCACACCAGGGCTCTGTCAGCACTGGGCAAGTGACAGCTATGGAGCCTTTGTGCCTAGTTCTTGGCGAGAGCTGTCTGAGCACTCAGTGCTGGGCAGGTGTGAGCAGCTGCTGGTGCATCCTGAAAAAATTATTCATGGCAGACTTGTAGTAGTTATGCATGATGTGGTTTACTTGGCTTTTATGAGCTGTGGCTTGGGCATAAACCACACTTATGTTGCAGTGAGCCTCTTATTTGTCCTCTGAGGAAGGGCTGCTCCACAGGGAATCTGTGCCCGGGAGTCCTGTACCTGTAGCAGCTTCCATGTGCCCAGAGTTTGGCTGAATTATTTGTTTAGCTCCTGCTTGATGCTGCAGTGCAGGGCAGCCCTTGGAATAGGGTAGCCCTTGGTTCTGTGTTGATCTTACTGCCTCCAGCCATGCAGCTGCCTCAACCTCTTCCCCTTGTGCAAGGGTCATGGGGGGTTGGGGACATCCCTCTAGATTTTTTGGCACTTGGGATTAGATTTTTTTGTTCCATTCCCGTGCAGTCCTAGCAGCGTGGCTCCAGCTGGGGTGAAGAACAGGACCCCTCAGGGCTCCTCTTGAAGCATGCAAGGAAAAAGAAAAAGTTCAGACCCTTCTAAATCATCCTTAAAAGGACACCAGCTGACTATTTCTGTGCTGTTGGCTCAGTGTAGCAGCAGCCTTCTTCCATCTGCGTCTTCCCCTCCGCAGGAGCTCGTTGCCAGGCTGCGTGCGATGAATCACAGGGTGCTCTCCGCAGTCACCCCCAGACGCCTGGCTTCTGGCAGTCGGACACCTTCCTCCCCTGCTCCCACACATGAACACTCACCTAGAAAAGAAAAAATGCACAACCCTCCATAAAATCTGTGCTCTGGCCCCAGAGTGATCCTTCCCCATCTCTCCTCTCCCCTCTTCTGCCAGCACAGGCAGGAGATGGCAGCAGCTAGCTTTTCCTGCCTGCTCCTTTCCCCCTTTCCAGAAGTATGGTGCCTGTACAAGGTTTGAAGGGCATTGTGTTTTCATCTGACCTGGGTGTCTGGAAGTGGGATGGTGCCTTTCCTACTGCAGACCCAGCAATGTGGTGCTGGCCTGGCAGCTTTGGCCACTGTGGGCTTCCCTGGTGTCGTCACTTCCCAGGCCAAGAGGTCGCTCAGATTTCCCTGGGTTACCATCAGGTGTAATTATAGTTTGCTGTGCTAAAAATAAAAGCCTGAAGTGCTGGGTTCCCTGATGGCAGCCTCATGTAAGAAGGGACATCCAGAAGCCCCTGAGAGGGTGTCTGATGGGGAGGGTGAGTGGTGCCCTTGGGGCTGCTCCTGTGAAGGGCTGAGAAAAGTTTGTTTCTTGGAGATCATGTAGCTGCTGCATCACTGTCTGACCTGCTACTGCTCTTGCTAAGTACACAGTCTCATGCAGAACTCTCATCCTACTAAAAATATTTCATTCTGTCTCATCAGGCTCAATTTAATGGAGCCTGTGAGCGAGAGGATGGAGCATCAGCCCTGCTGGCTGTGGCTAGCAGATGGTGTGTAAGGAAGCCCTGCATGGCACAGCTGTGAGCAAACATGCTACTAAAATGCATTGAGAAATGGCTGCACGTGGAACATTTGCATGTTCTGGTGCCTAAAGCCACTGTGCATGTGACCAGGTAAGTGCTTCTTCCTCTTCTTGCCTGGTTTCCATGTGAGGCTCCTTTCCAGCTCCCATGATGTGACTGTGCTTCTACTGGCACTTGGGAGCTGTGAGTGCCACCCAGGTGTGACAGGGTCTCTGGGGATGATCTGCAGGAGCAGCATGGCTGAAGATGAAAAGCCCAATGTGTCCCCCTGAAGGTGACCTCCCCCTGTTTGTGTGCCTGGTATGTAGATGAAACCAGCCAATGATTTCTAAACCAACCTGGTTGTGTGTTGAACAGGCTCAAGGCCCAGAAGCAGTACAGGGGGAGCAGGACCTTGTCTGCTCAGGGCGTCCCCAGCTCTGTCCCAGTACCAGCAGCCTTTTCAGCTGACCCATGGAGAGGTTCCAACATCTCTTCCCATCCCAACTCAGTGAGTCTACTGCAAAATACCCACAGGACCCTGATAAGAGGCTGTCTGGGGCAGGGGCAGGGCTGGATCTTGATTTTTTTCCCCTTTATGAAAACTTCCAGTTTTAACCAGCCAAACCAAACTGGAAATATCTGCTCTCGGCCTTGCCCTTGGCCCCTGCAGCCCCCAGACCCCTCCTCCACATCTCTGATGTCACTCATAAAGGAGCGTGAGTCATTCGGCAGTTGCCGTGGCAACAGCAGCGATGCTGGGGAGCACAGCGCTGCCCTGCTCCCCCCAGCCCTTCCCGGGCAGCAGAGAGGACCTAGCCCCTTGGCACCTAGCCCCCGGGACGTGCCATGGGCTCCCATGTTTCGAGCTGCTGCCCACAGAGCCCAGCGACCCCTGAGGCTGCGAGGATGTCAACAGCTGTCACCGGTAAGTCAGTGCTGTTGGGGATTTATCCATCTGGGGGCTTCTGCTTGGGGGTTTTGTAGCATCTTGTGCATCTTGCTCAGTGGCACCCAATGTCCCTGCCCCAAGGATATGGGTGTCCTTTGCAGCATTTCCTTCTCTGTGTTCCTGGCAGCCCCAGGGTTCTCATCACCCCAATTATTAGGACCAGCCAGGGGTATATAGGATGCTCTCAGCTGGCTCTGAACACCTGGGAGCAAGGGGAGCCCTGGACGGAGCAGGTTCTGGGCAGGCACCAGCCTCAGCACGCATGGGACCGGGGTGTTACGGCACTGTACATGGGGAACCAGGGTCATACAGCCCTTCAGGCATGGGTAGTATCCATGCCTGATGGCCTGAGTCACCCGCACTGTGCCTGCTTCAACTGGGACAGCAAGGTCACCTCTGTCACAGCAGGACAGGACCATGAGCTGAGTTGTATTTCAGCCCCAGGTGCTACTTGCAACCTTTCTCCTCACTTGGTCTCCTCAGCCAACCTTGGCATGTGCCAAAGCCCTTGGAGGGGGTGAGATGTGATGTCCTGCTCTGGGCTCTCTGGGTATTCAGGGAGCACCTGTCTGCCAAGCCCTGCAGCAAGGAGAGGACACATACCCCAGGGCATGGGGACCCAGCTAGCCCCTGCTCACCCTCCTGCCTGCTCCAACCCAACTGAGGCATCTACTCTGAGGTCTGTCATCCAGAGCTTTCTGCCATGGCTTGGTTTCCTGCTTGGTATTTGAATTTTACAGTCATCAGGTTCTTGCTGTAAATAGGACCTGGACAAGCAGGACTGAGGTGTTTCAACTACTCTGACTAATTTGTACATTAACATATTTCTCTGGGTAGGGATTTAAGGGCGTTTGAGCACAGCATGTGCAAACTGGCCTGGACCTAGGGAGTTGAAGAAGGCAGTGTTTGTTTCGACAACTCTCTGGAGGCAGGATAAGAGGGAACAAGGCTGCCTGTGAATGGATTGGCTGTGGCAGGGAGCTGGTAGTGAGGTGAAGCAGGAGCTGTGTCCCACCAGAATAGCAGGGACTAAAAATACTGAATGACAATGAGTTGAAAGGCAGTAAGAAGCCACTGCCCACCCCCTGGCAGACCCAGTGGTGGTGGAATTAGAGGAGCTCTAATTTGCTTTTGAGGCAGTTTCTGCTCTAGAAGCAATCTGGGCTGGAGCCTTGCACACCAAATCACCTGGAGTGCATTCAGTGCTGTCTCCTTAGCCCAGGACTGCATGGTTTGTGTTTATAGAGGGGAAAGCCTTAAAATCCAGAAATTAGAATCCTTTCCCCCAAATACCCCCTGTATCTCAAGACCATAATGCAAACCTGCCACAGGGAAAGGGAAATGCCTGGGTCAGGTACATCCCTCCTGCACCTGGGATGGAAGAGGTGATTTTTCCAGGAGCCAGCAGGCAGCTTTTGCTTTTGTGCATCCCCCAGGGGACCTGGAACATGGTGGCCCTGGTTTCACTCCCACATGAACACCTCCCTCCGTGCAATGAATGCAAAATGTTTCAGTTAAATAACTATCCTGTAACATGGTTTTGGAAAAGGTTGGCTGGAGCCTGCTGGGGATTCCCAAAAGTGACACTTAGCAGCGGTTCAGGATGTTGGTTTCGAGGATAACCAGCTCTCATGAGGAGAGAGGAGGCATCTATGTTTCGTTAGAAGTCAGGTTATCAGGGCACTGCTCCAGCCACAAACCCAACAGCTTTTGTTGGAATGAAGATGTTGAGTATGTTGAGTCTTGCTCTCAGCTGTTGCACCTCACAAAGCATAGCTGGAAGCAGGGGGCAGATGTTGCATTTTGGAATTCAATAAGACTTTTCTTCTTATTAATTTCTTCTGCTGCCTCAATTATTCAGTGCTTTCCACTAATGTTTAAACAGTGGTACAAAAGCTGGAGATAAGTCAGTCTTTCTTTGCACAGTTGTACATTTGTGGTAAATACAGTTTTACTTTCCAAAGTGTCCTTAAGAAAAAAAGAAAATCAACCGTTCCCATCAAAATCAATTTCTATCTGAACTCTACCCTAATATGGTGACTAAAAGGGGTTTAATGAATATAAAATCCATGGAAATGTAGAAAAAAATCTCATTTGTGCATTAATTAGATCACAGTAATGCTCAAAACCCTTTCAGCACTCACCCAGTTAGCTAGTCCCCTGGGTCTCCCTGGCTGGGGATGCTCAAGGAAGGACAAGGCACAGGGAAGGCACTCTGGGACCAAACCTCTTGGTATGAAACTGTCTCTGGAAAACCTGGTGGGCTGTAAATGCTGTTGACCCATCATCTTCCTAAACATAGCCCAGGGACTTTAAAAATAAATAATCTTATAGATAAAAATATCTTACAGGCTAAAATCCCTCCTGTTATTAATGGAGGCACTTAAAACCCACTGCCAGCACCTCTAGAGCTGTAATTGCTGCAGACAACCACAAGCCCAGTGAAGGATCATCCCAATCCTCACAGCCAGCAAAGGAAGCTCTGGCTTCCAGCTAGCCATCAGGCAGGGTGAGCTGTCACCCCTCCCTCTGCCAGCTGCTCTTCCCCCGGGCAATAACAGAGTCATTAATTAATGTTTGTACAGCACTTTGAAGATAAGTGCTGAATAGAAATATTATTTTAAATGCAATGGGGATGGTCCTAGCCCCCATACACACCAGCCAAGGGGAAGCCTCTCTCTGCTCCCTGCCAAGCTTGTTTGCCCCTGGAGCAGTTCAGTCCCTGGGATCAGAGGGGCAGGAGCAGCTCTAGAGCAGTCCCACAGCTGCCAGGGGAAGCCTCAGGTGTGAAGCATCATTTTTTATCCACAGCAAATATTCTAAGCAAGGGGAAAGGAAATAAATCTGAATAACTTGTTGCACTTGCCAGCATAATTGCTGAGCTGCTCACACGTTACCTTTAAAATAATAAGAAAGCATGAATGAAATAGAGTCCTACTATCTGTACTTAATTTGTTTTCATTATTTACATGAAAAATACTGCTTGTTGCCTGCAGTTCCTTGATGCATGAGGCCATGCCACTGCATATTCCTCAGGAGTTGCAGAACTGGATAGAAGTAATTACTGACAAGGGCATTATGCTGTGGAAACTGTTCCCGGGGTGTGTTGGTAATCGCAGCGAAGTGACTGCTCTATTACTAAGAATGATATCCTGCTCTCTCCTCCTGAAGGCTGGCTACATGATCAACTGTCACAGGAAACTATTTTGTTCAAGGGAGAAAAAGACATTTGGGGCTGTCAGAGCAGCCCCTCTTCCACCCTTGCATTTTGGTACCTCTGATCCATTTACTTGAGTTATATTTTAAATGTCTCTTTGACCACATCTTTTTTTCCATAGTGAATTTCTTGTAAGAAGTAACTTTTTTTTTGAACTTTGTGGTGTGTGCTGGAGGATGCTAAAGCCTACCAGCATACTGGAGACAGATTCTCCTCCTCCCAGATAGCTCACAGTGGTGGTAGTGCCAGCATCAGCCTCATGCAGTGACCTCCAGAAGTGCCCAAGGCTCTAAGTCGATCCCAGTCAGGGATATTAAGTGCTCAGCACCAGGGCGAACAAGGCCTTGCAGGACTAAGCACCAGGAAGCAGATACAGCCTTGTTCAAAATTAGTCCAGGGCTGAAAATAGAGCCATAAAGAGAGCTGTAGGCAGCCTGGGCTGGAAGTGCACACAAACTGCTCCTCACTGCTCTGTCAGGTCGATACTCAGGACTCCTGACCATCATGGAAGCTTTGCAACAATAAAGGGAAGAAATTCCCATTGATTCATTTTTCTTCTCTCATCCTTCCTGAGAGCACAGGCAGGAGCTGTTGAGGAAAGCTGAAGGCAAAGAACCTCTTCCCAGATAGAGCCACTCACCTTTACACTCTCCCAGAGAGGATTAACACATCCTCTCCCAGCAATGCTAACGAGCAGTGCTGGCAGCAGGCAGCTCAGTCCTGAAGGATGTGGGTTATAAACCAGCCAGAGGGAAGAGGAGTACAGTGTGCACCACTGCAGAGTGGTTTCTTCTTGTTTGCTCCATGGTGGTGCTGCCTGGGAGTGTTTATGGGACTGGGGCATGCTAAACAATATCTGGCTGTGGGCACTGTGGGAGGAGCTAGTGGAGGGAAAGTTGCTCTCTCCTGGTAATAACTCTTCTTCTCCCAGAGAGAGGAAGAAAGGAGGTGAAAGATGGAATATGACCACTTTGGAAACTGTGGTGTGTCCTAATGGAGGAAAACAAATGAAGCAGGAATTAGGCTACCCAGTGCCCAAGTCATAGCCCCTTGCCCTGCTTTTTTCCCTGATTTTAGCTTTAAGAGCATTATGTGATGGGCGGAGACATTGCCTGGAGTCCACCCTCACCATAAATAGCTCCAGGGAGACAGCAAAGCATGGGCAGACTCTGGCAGATATGTGTTTTCTTTCATCTTAAGGTGCTTTATGTAATGCTGAAGGAGAATCCCAATTCCCTGCTGACATTTCTAACTGGAAGGAGCCACTGACAGGCCAGCTCCTGCTTTCTCAACAAACCCCAGAGGTATCTCCACCTGCTTTACCATCCCAGTGCACAGCACATTTATATTTCTACAGACTATACATTCTTCTACAACATACATTTAGATGTGATGTCCTTGGGATGACAAGGGACTGAGGTTCTTAATCTGTACCTTGTCCCTCATATTGAGAAATGAAACATGGTGGAAGAAATCAACATCTCAGGCATTCTTCTAACAGGGCAGAAAACAAGCATGAAGGTTTAGGTTTGGTTTGTGTTTGAATAGGGTAATTTCTCAAAGGTAATTTCCTAATTAGTAATTAGTCTCAGAGTTCTGCTGGAAGACAAGTTCCACAGAATTTGTCAGTTCCATGTACACCCATTCCAAATGGTTAAGGAATCCAAAAGACTAATGGGAAAATTATTTCGAATAGAAAAGCAATATGTTAATGTTTTCCAGAAGAAAAGCCTTGAAGCATGTTTAGTACTGGAAGAAAGAAACAAGTGGTAGGCAAATTAAAGATGAATTTGCTGCTGGATATGGGAGAGTCATTTGTTTTCTCACGGAAAAAGCAGGCACACTTAGACCCTCCCATTTCAATGCAACTTTGTATCCTCAGGACAATTTTGAGGAAGCTGCTGCGGTCTGGTGCGGAGTTCTTGACAAACCACTTCAGCAGCAGCTACAAAGTTTCCAGAAACATCACTTTTAGCTTCCACTTAAGGACACACAAATGCCCCAAGTAGCAGAGTTTCAGGGTATTAGCTCAGAGGAAAAAGCAGCAGCACATTTCAGATCAGACTGCAAGGCAGTGATGTGGAAACACAGATCTGGAGGATAGCACTGTATGAGTGGAAAGGGTAGAGCAAGAGGCAATACTAAGGTCAGGATCCTACATGCAGCAGAAGCCCTTGTTACTACACCTCCCTCTGTGCTGTTTCTCCACAATGTTTATTTTCTTGAGCCAAATTTTTCCATTTTTATTTTTTTTTTATTCTGGGAGTGTCAGGGGTCCAGGTAATACTTGGCTTGGCTTTGCAGGGGTAGTCTGCCACCCTCTTAAAACATATCTTGTTCCTAAGTGATTCTGATAAGTTTAACAACTGGATCCATTCTTTATCTGTAGCAAGAATATATCAGAGGGAGAAGTAGGTCAGAGTTCTCCCTGTTGTACCTTCACCCTCACATACAGGTCATCTGCTCTAAGAGTCAAAGGGCCATTCTCTTTCTGCAGTCCATTTAGTGCCTGACCCAGCACATAAATGAAAACATTCTTCTTGAGGTTAAGGGGATTTGGATTGGGTCTTAATGCTTAATCTAAAAACAAAAGCAGCTTGTTATAATGATAATGTTGCAAAAGGACAGCCTGGAAAACCAGTACTGAAAAACTCAACTCTTGGAATAAAGATTATAAACCAACTAGCTAGTTGTTTGCAAAAGGACATCTCTAATTGTATACAGCCTTGCAATATGGAAGAGCGATAGAGGCTGGAATAACCTTTGAACACAGGTTGCATTTCCTGATGACACAATGCAGAATGCCCTCCCTTTGCATTTGGCAAAGATGAAGAGAAATCAATGTTGAATCTTAAGACAGACCCAAATGAATCTTTAATAATTTCAAAATATTCATGTAATCCTTCAGTTACATGCAGCAAAAAATTATTTATGAGAATCATAACAAAGAAAATTAGGTAGAATAAGGTCAGTCTGCTCTGCCTGTTGTGCAGCTAAACTTATAATCACATCTTCAGTAGCTGGATATTAAGATAATTCATCTATCCCGTGCAGGCATTAAGGACTCAAACCTCTACCCACTTAATCATGTAGCTTCAGTTTTCAGTTGAGCCCTGAAACTCACTTGTCAAGCGAGTTAATCTGCAGGATCTTGTTTTGATCACAAGCTGAGTGCACAGCACAGGGTGGGATGAGCCTGAGGCTCTCACTGTGGGCAGCAGGACACCAGCGTCTGGACAGCAGCTGTTGGACAACAGTGTCCAAATGCAGCTGGCAGAACGGCCCTGTAGTCTACCTATCAAAGAGCAACAGTCAACATTCATATCTGTCAGACATTCCTTGCTGTAAGCAGTGGATCATGGTATAAACCAGGTGACGAAATTCTCCAAGAAACACACAAGCTGCATAAGCCTGGCTTCTGCCTGAAAACCATCTCTGACATCGTTTGATCATGAGACACATCATGTCGTGGGGGAAATTATTTGTAATAACCTGAAGAAAACTTTCTCTGATTATCAACCAATGTTTTGTCAAGTGTGGCTGGGAGCAGAGAGAGCTCAGTCCTTTATGTGATTAAGCAAACATCTGATTTTTCTACATTGGACTTTATTGTGTACCTAAAGGTTTCCGTAGCTAGTGATTTACAATCAAGAGACAAAGTTTCTTAGGCATTTCTGTGCTTCCCTGCATTAAACAGAAGCCCAAGTGAAGATGACAACGCGTTGTGACAATACTGTGAAGGCACACCATGCTAAGGAAGGGAACAGTGGGCTGGCAGTGGTGGAGCTCAGAGGCACCCAGCCTCCGCAAACCTTCCACCCCACAGCTCAGCCTGCTAGCTAGTTCCTAAAACTGTGCAAAGCTCTCACGTCTGCTGGTCTGTGAGTTGCCTAACAGAGCAGCTGTGACAGACGGAGGGGGCAGCAGCTCAAGCCACTGTCGTTTTTCATCCTATTTTTAACCAAAAGCTCCTCCTCTGTCATAGGGCACTGCGGGCATGGCAGACCCCGGTGCTTACAAACCGTAGCCAGGGCCAGCAGGCCGCAGCACGAAGCCACCAGTTGGGGAGGTGGCTGGCCTGCCTCCTTCACGGGGAGAAGCCTCTGTGACTCGGAGGGCTGGCGGGGCGTTGAGGATGTGAATGCCCACCTGGTCCCCGGGACCTCCGCGTGCGGGGGACGGGGCAGGGCTCCAAGAGGCAGCGGGACCGTTAGGGGACCATGAAGGAACCGCGCGTTCACAGACCAGTCCCTGTCGCCGTGGTAACGGTTGCCTAGCGAACGCCGCAGGCGGCCGTACCCTGCGCCTGCGCATTACCTTCCTTTCCCCTCCCGCTCCCGCGGCCTGGCGGCGCGCACGGGAGCGAGCCCCGCCTCTTTTCTCGCCAGGCGCGCGCGCCGCCCGGGTCGGGAGAGGAGGAGGACCGGGGGGCGCCGGGCGCGCGCACGGGGCGGGCGCATGC